>JBBPCX010000154.1:14120874-14145889 GCA_037974365.1 Hydrocynus forskahlii | reverse complement strand
ACCCCACCCCACCCTCCCCCCCACCCTACACACAGAGAAATCAGGAGCCTATGCTGGAGGGGCATGCAGGCCGAAGTTGCATTTCATCCCTAGAGCGCACAAGGGCCTGTTCCTTCATTCTTCTCTCTTAGTAATATAATTTAAACCCACCCTGGGTGAATTAATTAATTACAAAAGCTGGCTGGGTATCAAAGGTAAATATGATTTAATTATATCCCCAGCATCTTGGTTAAGAAGCAAACTGTCAGGCAGCTGAGCGTGGGGGTTGTGTAGCTGCTGCCGGCGGCAGCCTGGCTCAGTCGAGCAGCAGAAACAGGAATTAGCAGGTACACAGCGACGCTCGGTTAGCACACTCTCCCTGCTGAACGCGGGCCTGTGATTGGCAAGTCTCTGACAGTTCCAAAGACCAGCACGACAAGCCTCCCTCTCCCTCTCCTCTGCTTCCCCCTCTCTGTTCACTAGCCAAGGAAGCGCACAGACCCCTTCACTTCATGGCCTGAAGACAACAAGTTCAAACGACACGACGCAAATGGAATAAACAAGCAGTCCTAATGTCAGACCGATCCGTGCTTTATGGGTACATAAGAGTTTATGACTGTTCCCCATCACTCGGCATGTCACTGTGCTAATTCTGATTGAGGTCAGCACTGTGAGACTGCCACATTTTATTCCCTTAATGAGAGCCTGTGCTCCATTTAATAGCATCAGCACCTGTTTTTCTGTGACGAGGCACGAGTTACAATAATTTACTTCCACTTGTTTTCTTTTCAGGATATATGACAGAATGACATATGATCTGAATTAATGATTTTTTTCTTTTTTTTCCCAAGTCTTTCCACCAGAGTACATAACCGACTGCTACCTGTAAATTCTGAAGACTTCATGGTGTATTAGCAGTCAAGGGTCAAGAATGCTGTGTAAAAAAGGTACTCAAAATGAATAGGTTGGTCAAAGACCAATTGGAGATGTTGGAGCTGCATTCTAGTGAAAGGGCAAAATACAACATTGTGTCTTTTTCCACAAACCCTAAATTAGATATTGTCGCAAGAACATAAAAATCCCTTTATTGTAATACTTTGTAATATAAGCATTTTTTCAAATATGTTTCCACGGTCAAACAGCACCAATATGTCATGTGCTATATACAAAATAACATCATCAGCTGTGTAGGTCTGTGATTTAAACACATAGCTGAGAGACCTGGGGATTGAAGGGTGGGCCTGTATATGGATTCTTTCAGTTTAAGAAGTTCAAAGAAATCCATATCCTTACTATAAATGATTCTGATTTTATATCTTTCATACTCTACCTGTGGTTGAAAAATATCTTAAAGACATGGCAAGGGTGATCTCGGATGCCAGCATAAGACTCTATAAGACTGATTTTACTACACGACGACCATCCATTTCATTAGGAACACCTACCTTGTATCTAAACTCACTGGTTATTTTATCAGCTCCATTTACCAAATAATACATGGTAGATTCTAGTTTCCAATTACATCATGTAGTTCACTCGTTATTTTGATCAGTCGTTATCTCCCTAAACCCTGTTCATCAATGACCAGAACCCCCAAAGGACCACCAGAGGGTGGTATTATTTTAGTGGTGCATCCTTCTCACCACAGCAATGACACTAACATGGAAGTGGCATGTTAGAGAGTCTGTGTGTGTATGTGTGTGTGTGTGTGCGCGTTGCACAGAGTGGACCATAGTGCTGCTAGAGTTCTCAAGCACTGTTTCCGTTTACTGTCTACTTTATTGGACACATTAAACCAGTTGGTTCATCTGGCAGATGTAAAGTTATTCATCCTGTCGATAAGTTCTGTATATGCTTGGTTGGTGGACACTAAGGTGTTTAAAACCTGCAGGAGCATTGCTATGGGTGACTGTCTGTGTAGCACACAAACACACACACTCTAACATGCCACGTCCATGCCAGTGTCATTGATTTGCTGAGCACGATGTGAATACCTGTTCACTGTTGGTCCTGTGGAGGTCCTAACCATTGATGAACAGGGTTAATGGGGCTAACAAGTAATGCAGAGAAACTGATGGATTACAGCCTGTAATTGTAAACTACAAATTGCACCCATATGATAAGTGGAGCTGATAAAATGAACAATGAGTGTAGACACTGAGGTGTACATAATGGAATGGCTTGCTGATGTAGATCAAACAAGAAGATAACCTGGAGAAGACTGTAAATGAGTATCCATAAAAACAACACTACTTCTCTCTGTAATTATGTTCTTGGTGAGGCAAATTTAAAGCAAAACAGACAGACAAGGCTTTGTCTCTTTGAATTAGTTTAAAAACTGGCTTCAATGTGGCTCCATTTAAAATTGGACATAATGTGAACAATAAATCTAGAGTTTATGACAATAGAAACTCTGACTTCAATAGATAACAGTCTTCACATTAATTGGAAACAAAGATGGCGGCTTTATCACACAGAGACCTCACACAGGCTTTAAGGGAAAAAAACAAGCTAAATGAAACATAGTGAAACTGTACATTTGACAAATTGAACAGTGGGGTCTGTCTTCTTTTGTCTTCTTTTAACTATGTTGAATTGAGAGGAGCAAACAGCCTCTCCACTCTGTAAACCTGAATCAAATCCAGAGTTCAATAATTATAACATACTGGACCCTTCTGGGGGCGAAAAAAATCAATAGCCTAAGGACAAAGAACCTATAGCCATCACTTAATTCTCTTATCACACTGATTTAGTGCAGGAGGAGGATGTTAAATAACTGTAAATCTTTATCTATGACTTTGAGGGTGCTTTATGGCAGTTCTAACAGCAGTTCTGAGACAGAATGTCTATACCTTCTGCAAGACACACAATTTATAGCTTTATTACCCTTTGTCTTAAAGAGCACAGAGACATAGCAGGGAGGAAGGAGATAGCAGCCACTGCTGGAGAGGGAAGGAGGGAGGGGGAAAAGAATCGGATGCCATCATGGCAAGAGACATATCTCTGTGACAGGTTTATAGGCAAGGAGCCCGCTTCTATTTTGGGCCCCCCTCTCATCCTCTTTACCCACCACCCCCCATCCTACCCCACATGAAATGAGGAAGATTCAATTTTCTGATTTATCTCCATAGCGATCAGATTTACCTTAGCATTCACACACGCGCTAACTCACCCCCATGTGGAGCCAGAGGTCATAGAAAGGACTTCGACAGGAGGAGAGTCTGTTGTTGTGTTTTTGGGTTTTTTTTTTACATACTGGGGAGTCATGAGTTCCTGAGGCCAGCAGATGCTTCCTCATATTTTCTAGCCCTACTGACAACAGGCTTATTGTTTGGCTTGATAAGGGTACAGTGTTCCCGGTAATATGAATTAGGGTGAGGCGTAAGTCAGCGAGACGCTGGTGAGACTGAATCAATAGATAATAGCAGATTCTCATGAATGCTAAAGGGGCCATTACGATCGGAGCCATTAAAAGAGCTAGCCCTGTTTGTCTTCGCCAAGTAGGCCAACTCCAGACGTGCCGGAGGAGAGCGCAAATTTATTTGCGACTGTGTGATTACATTGACAGTTGAAGAGGGCCCCCATAACATGCCATTCATATGGCATGGCAAGGCTTGAATGAATTGTACCATTCAGCTAAACATAAACACACACAGTCATTTGACAGTGGTTTTAATTAGAGGAACGGAGTGAGGCCCAGATGAATGCATTTCTCTCAGGCAGCTTGAGTTATGGTCCCCAGCTGTCCAGATATAGTTAGGCCTACGGCCAGAATGTTCTAGAAAGACGAGCACACAGGAAGAGCAAGAGATTCCCGTGTCATAATACCAAACTCCCCCAAACGAAGGTGACAGTATGAAGTGTGGAGGAGAAGAACAGACAGCGATCAGAGTTTAGCCAGTACAGAAACGTACTCCAACACAGCCTGATCACAGACTTTACAAACTCACAGTGAAACTCGAGGCTGGGGAACACAGGCGGAGAGTGCTGTAGCTTCAGTTGAAGTAATGTGGTTTGCCTGAGTAATGTGTATCTCTCTGCAGTGCAGTTTGGATGCTGGAAAGCCCAAAAAGTACAAAAAAGGACAACAATTGATTGGTGAAATGTTATAAAGTTGCAGGGAAAGGCCAAAGGTCATGTGGAAATATATTTTTCTAAGCAGCATGTGCTTTTACTAGAAGCTCACTGTTAAACAGCAGTGGGATCAGCAATGGTCTTCTTATGCCCAGTTAGTGTGATCAAGTTTCTTTAAGATCTCAAAGCATCTGAACAAAAATACACACACACACACACACACACACACACACACACACACACGCACTCACATACATATAGCCTCACACTCTGCTAGTGTTTGTTAGCAATCTTAGGCTCATAGCTCCAGCACCAAACTAAAGAAGCAAAATTAGGACTCCAAAATGTCTTGTGATAGATGAAAACTTGTATTTAGGTTTCATTTCATGCCAGACCATTCATTTTAGACCATTCCTAAACTGCTTGGAATCCATTGTTTTTAAGATGTTAAACAAATAATGAATTTGCATGCCGAAGTTAAAGGTTACAATATCAGTCTTTTTAGGTGAAAATGATAGAAAGTAGTTTTAAAATTGACATTTTCATTACATAAAATGTGTAATAAATGGATTATACAGGCTCTCTGAGAATTTGCGCATAGTAAAAGTGAAGCAAACAATATAGCTGTTTCACAGAATGCAGATTTCAACACTGCTTTACAGCGAATGTTCACTGCCCAAAAGCCCCATCATGCTTACTGTACTGAGTCTATTTTTGTGCCCTAATGGCTCTTAATGCTATGGTAACCTATTAGACTCATTAAATACAACAACATATATATATATTCAATACAACTAAACTATAGTTAACTACACCAGACAGGATAACAGTAGTCCTTAGAACAGAAGGCGTCTCCACGAGGTCCCTGCTCTTGCTGGTGAGGCTCCAATCGCCTGAGTGGCTAGTTTGAATGGATGGAAAGGAAAAGACAGCTTAGTCACACTGCCCTCCCTATAGCGCTGGAATATATTAGCTGCCATCTTAAGGGTGTTTGAAATAATTACTTACTGGGGCCATGTGACACTTTCAATAAATTAAAGCACCCCCTCCTCCCCCCCTTAAGTTTTAAAGGCAATTGCATATTGTGGCCATCACTAAATGTCTGCTCTCTCCCGGAGAAGAGATAATTTGCTGTAACAATGTGTTACTGCACTTCAGTAACTAGACCCAACAGCCTCATACAGCTCAGCAAGCAATGTGCCAATAAAGAAAACTACAGAAATAAATTAGTTTATTAATGGCGGCACATGTATCTTCACAATTAATAAATTCCGGCCCATCAAGCGGTAATCTAATTATGAATTATGTATATGTCTGCCATGAATCATTTGTGCACATTATTAGCTAAATTAGAAAATAGAATTTGGGCATATCACAATGATTTAAATTAATGTTTTCTCAATTCTGCACAGTCTCATTTCGAGAAGAGTTACTGACCTAACACAAACGGATCCTGAGCCGCGTTGCTAATGGCGATAAAAACAAATCTAATCATGATTTAATAATTGACAAATAAAGTAATGAGAGTGCTTGGTTTTTTTAGGGATACTGACTCTGCGTAATAAAATGTAATCCCTTAAGCTGCTGCAAGTCCAGAGGAGATTGTTGCAGCTTCAGCAAACATGCATAAAACTTCTCCATACAGCACTGCAGTGAGCCATAAATTAGAGTGGCTGAATTAACTACATAATGAAGGAAGATATAGAACAAAGTGATATTGTCAATTAAATGTGCGTTATCAACTCACTTGTGCATTCCTGTTTTGACCTCTTCAAGGCAAAAATAAAAATAATAAATAAAAGGAAAACAACTGCATAGTGTGGTTCTATTAGGGCCATTAAGACCTGACTCTCAGAGGCAACGGCCCAACTATTTTTCACCATTTATCATACCATAACTATGCAACACACATGCTGCACATTTCATGCAGAAAGCATGAAATATGTTTAAACTGCATATTAAAAATGTGTTTTACTGTCAATAGTCATTTGCCTTAACATGATCCACTGTTGTGAAGTTGTTCTATCATCAGTCCTAAACTCATGCATACTAATACATTAAGAAGACATCATTCATTTGTTCTTAGCATGTTGCATTCTAAAATGACTCTTCTGACAAAAATATATATTCATACTAAACAAAACGCTGCACATCTCAGGGAAAAAATAAGAGACCACTGCTAAAATGTTCAGTTTTTCTGGTTTTATCTTTTATAGGTGCAAGTATTGAACTGAACAGCTTTGAATTAGTTTTTAAGAACTGCTGACAATATTTCTCCTAATTTCCAAATAAAAATATTGCTCTTTAAAGCATAATTCTAAAGGAAATGACAACACATTAAAAACAAATCTCTTGTTCCCTCTAACAAAATGGCAATAATTACCTTTGACACAGTTCTAGTAGTGTTTTGCCATCCGACATTGCAAGAGGAGAGTGTTGTTTACAGCAGTGTTTTTTTACTCCCAAAATCTCCCTAATTGCCCAGGAACCACTGACTTTTATTTCACCTTTATAAAAAAGAATTAATCATACTGCAGGATTCCTATAAGAATGTTTAAATTCAAACACTATCATTTAATACATAATAGTAAACAAACATTATAAATTAATGGAAGATAGTATTACAGCAATGTAAAGAGGTAGAAATCATTAGGGGTGGTGGTGGCCTAGTGGGTAGGATACTTGCCTCTGGACCAAGAGGTCATGGGTTCAAGTCCTACCTCAGTATACCACCACTGGGTTCCTGAGCAAGACCTTTAACCCCAAGTTGCTCCAGGGAGACTGTCCCCTGTAGTTAGGGAATGGAAGTCGCTTTGGATAAAAGTGTCTGTTAAATGCCGTGAATGTAATTTCAATTCTCATACTATACTAGTATAAGTACTATACAGCACTACAGATATAAAGTTTCTTAGTATCACTACAGATCAGAGGCTAAGCCACTGGCCCCTGGACCGACTCAGACTGATGACAGACCTTTCTAGTCAAATGGAGAAAGAATATTTATTAAGTTGTATTTTTAAGATACAATAATATAAGGACTATCGTTGTTTTATGGCCAGTTAAAATCATTGCGCTCTCCATCAAGCTGTGCCTAATTTTCTCAGCCCTGCCATCTCTGCTGAACAACCATTTCTGTTTGAATTAAAGCTGCAGCTATGATTAAAAGATGTATCTGAAGGAAATTACAAAGTGAGATCATATCAGTGAAAAGAGTACTGTAGGTGACTTTCTACACACTCAAAACCAAAAACAACATTTTAAAAAATGCTGGTCCGAAAATGTTATACTTACTATACTTGTCATTATGGATAAGACATTTTCAAGCTCCTCATGGCAATATGCTTTAGTTTAGGATTATTAAGTTACTTTTGTTGTCATTAATTGTCTCTCATCTCTGCTTTGAGATCATTTATGTCATCGTTGGGCAAAAGTGTGCCTGTGGCAGGCAGTTTGCATGGTTTACACGATTTGCATTGTTGTCCATTTAATTACTGAATATTAAGCTCTAGTGATGCTGCTATGCTCCCATGTTAAATGTAGGGTGCCGCGGGGCCTGTAACGTGGCCTTAAAAGTTTGTAGTGGTGAAAAAGCAGGAAAGGAATGCAGAACAAACAATAAGTTTACAATCTGAATCCCTTTCTTCTTCCTGTTTATTGGTTCAAATTTTACAGGGTCCACAGCACACTAGACACAAGGTGAGGTCAAAACAGATGCTGAGAATAAAAAGCCTGGGAATTTAAGGGATTAACTGTTAATGAAAGTTTCATGGTCATTTTGGACTGATTCTAAATGTCATATATCAAACAAATGTTAGCTCAAACAAAAAAGCATTATGATGTTTCAATACATATTTTATGATTGTTTCCATGATGAATATTTTCACTGGCCTACCTGCCTCTGCTCTGCTCTACCACACCCACTGCCCCATTTACAATACAGCACGACATAAAGCACAGCAACAAAACAGCACTCCAACCTGGCTGCTGTTTACACAACATCCAAACAGGGACCCAGCTCTAAAGTAGGCCATCCATCTTCCCAATGTAAATGCCAATCTGCACTTCCAAGTACAGTACATATGCTTTTGTGTGTTCTGATTGGCCGCTCTGCACCCAGGGGCTCTTTTAATTGCAAGATCTTCTCGGTAGGTGGGAGGCTAGCTGATAACTCCTCAATAATCAAGTAAAAGTGTTGACCCAGAGGGCTACAAGAGAGAGAGAGGTGTCACATGGCAGTGGGAGGCAAGGCACACTGGTTCAATACACACTTACACACACATACACACACTGCTCCTCTTCCTCGGGGAGGCCTGACAATTACTCCCTCATGAGGATTCATGGAGTCACCCTTTTCTCATTAACTATATTAAGAGGCCATCGCTCTGGCTGCTAAAGAGAGAAATGGGATATTTCCCCCCCTCTCTCCACCGTGCACCACAGCAAGCCTGGCCTGGCCTTAGAGCTAGACATGGCAGGCAGGGGGAAATGTAAAGCAGTCAGTCGAGTTACAGTACCAATCCCGACTTCAAAGGCTAGTAAGCAGTGAGATTGGCAGCGCTGAAAGAGCTGGACAGGGAAGTGCTATATCTGAAGCCTCAGCTGCTAGCACTAAGTCTTATATGAGAAGTGCATGTGGGCAGGAAGGTGACTGACATGCTGAATGCAAATGGATGCAGAGCTTCAGCTAAGCAATCTGAAAGTTCACTACTAATTGTAATTTCTGTACGACAGTTAAATCTGACTGCTGGCAGCTTGACGAAATAAATATTGGAAGCCCTTAGTATTAACAGAGCGTCTTAGGCTTTGCTGAGCATCAGTATGAGTCCAGCCAAACTGATTCTGTTTGAAATATTTTTGTTTTTAGGGAGTGGCATGTCATTTCGGAGGACGTGGTGTAAAGTAACGAGAAGCGGGGTGTTTGGCCCTCTTAAATGTGCAAGACAACATATTTCACAAGTCTAACCTGGGTTCTCTCATTCACTGCATGCGGGCTGACAGATTAGGGTTTCTGCACAAACAGGCCTAGGGCTATGGATGCATGGCCCATTTTTTAAGCTTTAATTAATTTGTTGAGGGAAAATATGATAGCAACGCATGTTACGTTTCTGAAGATACTAAATCAGATGTAAATGCTCTAGAAAAGGAGAAAGGGGGGCATGGAGGAATGGGGGGAAACACACTTTGGCTGATGAAACCTCATAATCATCGGCGAAATTCAAAGCCTCATATTAGGAGATGTAAGGGATATTAATGAAGAGTAAACTGTGTGTTGTGAATGACTGTGTGTGTATTTGTTTGTGTGTGTGTGTGTGTGTGTGTGTGTGTGCGCGTGTGTGCATGTGTGTGTGTGTGTGTGTGTGTGTGCCAGAACTCCTTGTCACATGTCACAAAAATCTGTGTCAACATGATCTTCCACAAGCGGGATTACTTCAAAGAGATGGAACATACAACAACAATGGCCAGCATAATATTCAGCCTGAAAATCTCGAGGGCCCCAAAGAAATGGGCCAGCAAACCGTTGGCTACATCTAATATGTATATACATAAAAACATGTACTTTCCATACATATTAGATGCAATTTACATTTTTAAAACGTCCCATACTATATGGGTTGGTGCATTTTGAACAGAAAGTACATGTTTTGCCGTATCAGTCACTTCTGACAGCTTCATGATTGACATATTTGTTCTTTCTCTGGGCCTGTCACCTTCAAGCAGAGCACTGAAACGTAAAAAGACAGCGCTCAATCAAAGCGCTGTTCAAAAACAAGCACAAACCCATTCTGTCAGAGTAAACAAAAATAGTCAAATGAATAAGTACACCTGAATGAGAATAAGAGAATAATTACCAAAAAAAGAGCATAAGATATATGCAATCTCCTGCAAACCCTGGCCAAAAACTGCTTTAGGCAAGACATACGCAAGAGAAGAGGTGAGAAAATCTCAGGTAAATGTAGAAACCAAGGAAAGGTATTTCAGAGTACAATTTAATAAACTTTACATCCTCCCCTAAGGTAAGACGTTCAAACTCTTGTCTATGTGTCTGAGTTCTCTATGATTACCATTCTGGCTCCATCATGACCAAAAAACATATCCACTAATGACAGCCTCACTCCGCCCTTCGACCAGGGACGTGTGCATACGTATGTGTGTGCGTGTGTGTATGTGCGTGCTTTCGACAGCACTGAGGAGAACGGGGAGCTGCCGTGGAGACAGACAGGAAGCCTGTCAAGCAGCAGCTGTCAGACGGCTCTTTCTGATGCCATCATCTCATCAGCGGGGCTGCCAGTCTCACAGAGAGACAGCTATCAAAGATCCCACTCAGCACTGACGAGAGCTAACATGGGGATGGGAGGAAATCCACACAGCCCCCATTTACACCACCAAACAAGCTTACTTCTCTAAAAAAGCCCCTAAACTGATAAACTTTTGGAAGGATGATATTGATCCACCTGTCTGTGTACAACCCACAACTTCCCTGCATTAACACTGTGCTTCTGCGTTCCACAGTACTACTTGTCACAGAAGCACACCAAATATGATAGCACAAACCCCACAAACGCGACATCGCTAATACCAAAATATAGTCTTTATCATTATATAAATCAAGATGAGGTGCCAATGAAGGTGCACCCTTTAAATTACGCATTTTCTTGCTCTTTCAGCAGACATGAGAGACTTGCCAGCCAGGGGGTTCCTTTCAAGCCGGGGGCGGAGTGCTCTCTTTGCCAAGAACTTGCTTTTGTTTTTGCTTGCCCTTACTTGTCTATCAAGCAAACATATGGCTCTCCATATGCGAAGAAGTCAGGGGTGCATTCGTCCTCCCAATGGGTCTGAGCATCGGAGGCCGCCTTTAGAGCTACAGTCAGCAAGGAGCATGCTATCCCCTCCCATGCCTGCTTTATCGAATTTGTTACGCGTAAACATTGATGCTGTTTGTTTTCCGCCTGCATATGATGCATGCAGGCGCGCTTGTAATTTTCATTTCATGACATCTCTCTCAGCAAGACAACTAGTCCACAGAGCACATTTAAGATACTTTTTGCAGAGCGTGCATCATAAAACACAATGAATACTAAATTGGCCTAAACAAATCTGTATCATAATAACCTGCAGGTAACATAACACCAGCTAAAGATGGAATATTTGCCATAATAGATGGCCTAAAGCCCAGAGGGAGCCTCTGGTAGTAATATAGTCTTATAAACGGACTACAAGTGCGGCTACTTTTATTCCTTCTCTCTGGGCTGCTAAGTGCTTAAATAATATATTGCTTTCATAAGAGCATGCACGCTGTATTTGCTTTTTGGAAATATGCCTCAATCCTTTGGGCAGTGTGATTAAGAATAAAATACTGTGTGCATTACTTCCAAATAAATTCCAGTAGTGACATAGGAAAGGGGAGAGGAAAGAAAAAAAGGGTTAGCGGAGGAGTTTTCTGTGGGAGCTGAGGACCCAGGCCTGACAAAAAGGGCGAGTGGTTGAGGCATCCATTACTAGCAGAGCGTCCCCCTGGCATGCTAGCTAATATATTACCTTTGGATTACTGTAATATCTGTGTGATGTATGTGTGCTGAGCAAAGCGCAGGGCCCTGGGCGGGCGGGACCGAAGGCCTGAGCAGATGTGAGAAGCCCAGCCCTCCTGGAAGAGTGTAGCTGTACCTCCTCTGGCTAGAATGACCGCCCCTCCTCCCCCCAGGACCAGCGCTGAGTATAGTTAGTGCACGACGGGCGTTCAGGACCTTCTGTGGAGCTCCAGGGACCCACTAGAGCCTGCAGGCCACAAGGCTGATAAGTCAGGCAGCCGTTTGTGAGCCCAAATAAAGGCAGTAAAGTTGACTGGTGAGAACGCAGCTCGGCCCAGTGTTGGCAGACTGCTCCTCAGAGGAGAAAACGCTGCGACTCTACCCTCAAATGCACGCGCACAACATCCTTACGGCCCAGCGGATCCATCAACTTTATTCGCCCCCCCACCCCCTCGCCATCTGACATGCACATACAAATATTTATTTTTTCTTGATTTTTTTCCCCCACCTTCTTGCCTTCTTCTGAGCACAAAAGAGAAAATCACACCTCTCCCTCTTCCCAGCTCATGCCAAAATAATCAATGGCTTTCCCGAGCGGGCCGGCGGAGCTGACGAGCAGAGGGGGGATACAGACATGGCTCCAGGGCTCGGCTACAGATAATAAGTGAGGAACAGTCCTTGGGTATGTTTTACAGCTATCAAGACTCATCATATTTGACATGCATTGTGGTGTTTACAGAGTCCCAGTAAAACCTCCAGCTATATACTTAACAGGGTGCAGTGCACAAACACAAGTTCTGAAAGCGTTTGGGCAAGAGAGAGAGAGCGAGAGAAAAAAAAATTCAACCGTGCTCTTATGCGTGTCCCATTTCTTATTCACGGCGCTATTCTCAGTGTTAACACCTGTCAGCTGACTGACTTCTTGTTCCCCACGGCTTATGAAAAAATCATGGCTATGGGGTTCAGAGTCAACAGTCCCATCAATATAAATTCACCATGGTCTTCATGGAACATTAGGCGGATTCCTGTTTCCCTACAAAGACCCGCTCCTCTCCGCCGCCGCTCATGTGCACAGCAAAACGGGTTGGGGGTGGCGGTGGGGGTGGTAAAAAGACTAAAATGGTTCCTTTAAAGAATATTTTTCACTCGTGTGAATAACACAGCTGTGAATAGGCCATGAAACATTTATTTCAGAGTATAGCCTTTTTCGAAGCCCAGCATTATTTGTAGTACAAATTAAATGTATTAATCCAAAAATAAATCATGACGCACCACAAGCCATTGAACACATTCTGCTGTGGTTTTTATTTTCTCTTTTATTAATATTTTATTTTAAAAAACGAAAAAGAAAATTCTCAGGGCAAAAAGCAAACAAAAACTAGAAAACAAAAGCTCTACTCAAGTACAGTATGTAAAGTAGCTGCAGTTGCAGTGAGGTGCCTTCTTCCTTTTTTTGCAACCAAGTCAATCACACTTAGGCCCATCAGTGAACCAATCTCTCCAAATTGGAAACTTGTCGCAGAACCTCATTTGTAACATGACAAGGACCTGCAGTCAGGCTTGCAGCTGCACTCACGTGAGCGGTCAGTGGCACGTCAGCTCACGGATGTAATGGCATTCCCGCTTTGTTTGAGATAATTCAACAAGGCTGTCCAGACCTCCAGACAGGGGAAAAAAAGGGCTAAGGGATATGAGGAGACATCGCTCCACTGAACTCCTGTCTGAGAGCGCCCTTAAACAAAGGACTGGCGGACGGATTTGCGTTACATATGGCTGACTGGCTGTTAGGGGCACTTCTCAAACGCATTGAAAGTTAATTATCTACACTATTTCTCTCCGGCTTCACTGTGCTAATACAAGCTGCTCTTGACCTTATGCTAGTGTGTGTGGAGCAGATGAAAGTATGGCATTTCTTCATGATTGGATTAACTTCAGATGTGGCGAGTGTCTGGGAGTATTACAGCAGAAGCATTGTGATCTGCCCTGCTCTCCTTCTCTCTCTCTCTTCTTTCTCCCTCTCTCTCTCCTCCCCCCAAAAGTCTCACCCCCAGCCCGGGGCACTTCGGACACACACACTCACACACACACACACACACACACACACACACACACACACACACACACAGCCTGCAGAGAGCTCTCTCTTGCTCTGTAAGCTTCAGCACACACAGGCTTGATAATCGACTCAATTAAGTAGGTCCAATTGCCATAGCAAATTGATCCAAGTTATAACATTATCATTAGCACTTAAAGTATGGCAATTATAGGACATTCACAGGCAGAGGCTAGAAGAATGGGGAGGGAAAATGAAGTGACTTTGCACAAAAGGACATCCATTTCAGACGCACTGGGTGGTGTAAATAGCCCTGGTGTCAGCAGTATGGAGATAAAAGAACTGAAACATCCCATCACGTGCATCAGCTCTCTGTGCTAGCACCACACAATTCCTCAGCAGACAAATGAGTGCAAGAGAATTTCTCCATTTTCAAGCAGTCACCTTAGCTGATGTCTGTGCACTCAACTCCAAGATCTACGACTGAGTGTCAAATCCACACTAAATGACTTCAGTTCCCAAAGACAGAAAACTAGCAACAAAGGCACACAAATGTAAAACTAACAATCTAGGCCAAAGCATTTGCATATTACAAAGTCTGAATGCATGGATGAAAATACTGTAATATAACACTATATGTGTATGCTGAAGTATTAGCATGCTACAAATTTTGCCTCACTGTGTAAGATGTATTATTAGCATGCAAAAAGTGTGGTAACCAGTAAACCTGTTGAAAATGGCAGATTTGTTGGGCTAACTATGTATGACAAGGTATTAACCTTTTAAAAAGTCTGATAAACTGGAGAAAAGTAGAAAACCAAGCAAACACTATGTAACACTAACTATGTGTTAGCATATTACAAATGGGGGAAAAGTAATGCTAGTTTTAACATGATACAAAGTTTTTTTGCAGTGGGTTACTAAGGTTGGCTGGACTAAAAAAGAGAAATGTAACACTATATGTATAGGTTAATATACTATAACTATTAACGTGCACCAAAGTGTGGTAAACTGACTGAAAATGGAGAAATGCAATGCTAACTATGGATGCTAGAGTACCATCATACTACATAGACCGATTTCCATGAAAACAGACAAATGTAACATAATCTGAGTATTCTCAAGTACTAGCATGTAACAAAGCCTGGTTAACTGGTTGAAAATTAGGAAATGTATGCCGAAGCATAAGTTACAAAATCCAGTGACTGAATAAACTGAATTAAAAAAATAATTCTAACTTTTTAGGACTCTTAGCATGTTACAAACCAGACTGACTAGTTTAAATTGAAAAATTGAACTGTGCATGGTAGGTATAAGCATGTAATAAAGTCCGGTGAACTGGTTGAAAGTGTAATGCTAACTATGTGGGGAAGTATTAGAATACTATAAGTTTGACAGGATCAAAAAATGATGTGTTTGTTATGTAGGCTGAAATATTAGCATGCCTAGTTAACTGCTTGAAAATATCATTCTAACTACATATTCAGAAGCATCTACATGTTACAAAGTTTAGTTTAGTTGGAGGAAAAATGCCAAATGTAACACCATCTGTATTAGTATTAGCATACTGCATGGTCTGGTTGACTGTTCGAAATGGAGGAATGTAATCCTAACTGTGTGTGATGAAGTAATAATACGTTATAGAGTTTGGATGACTGGATAACTGGTTGATGCAATTCTAACTACAAAGTATTAAGCTCCTGTTGAAAAAAGTATTTAAGACTATTGGCATGTTAAATAGTCTGACTGTTTTAAACGAAAAAACTTTAAACTATAACACTACCTATAAGAGAAATACATGTAACAACAATGTCTGACTGGGTGGGTAAAAGGGAGAAATGTAGCATTAACTGTGAACACAAATACCATGCCTCAGACACTGAATGAGCAACTATTATTCAGTACTGCTCCCCAGAGCTTCTGAGAAATGAGGATTTCCCTGTTTAAACCCTGTTTAAATCATGTCTTCAAAACCAACATTTCCTCCAATGCACTTTTGACTCCACCAGCCCTGAACCAGAAAAATAACAAAATATCCTTTTGAAAACCACAGAGACCATCCTCGACAATGTTCAGTAGTCAGTGGGGAGAGGTTTGCAGATGTGTGTGTGAGTGTGTGTGTAAAGCTGTGACTGACAGGGACAGGCAGCCATCAGCAGTGAGTGATACATGACGTTCTAGAGCAGCCTGGCACTGCCACATAGCCGACAGGCGGCGAGAGACGACATGACACTGCGGTGGAGGGTTCCCTCCCTAATTGTTCCTGAAAAAATGACATTTGTGTTTTTTTGCACCTTGCTTCAGGTGTCAGTGCCTCTCAGATTAGAGGGCTCGCGATGGCGTGATTGCCCTCAAGCACCTTGTTTGATGTTTTGAGGAGTGTCATTTCCTCATGCGACTCCATAGAAATTGAAATCTGTATTTATTTACATGCAAGGTTAATAGAAAAAGATGCCTAAGTGCACCTGCCACTCAAGCGTAATTTTATGCCGACAAGTCTCGGTGCACCTATACAATAGGGAAGCAGTACAAAGGCAGAATATGAAATTGTATCACATGGCAGACTGAGGCAAGCTGTATCCTAACGCAGGCTTTTCACCTTACTTTAATACTAAATGCAACAAAGTTACTATAGATTACTTTCCACAATAGAGAACAGAAATAGTATATACAAAACTGTACCTTTGAGCAGGGAACTGAGTATTCAGGTGTTACTGACAGAATTTGTACTCTGTGTTAAATGAATACAATCTAAACAATACAATATATTATTAATTCGCCATATCTTATTTAGCCCTGATGGTCACTATACAAACTCCTATACATCCTCCAACAGTAAGGCTCTTCTAAAAGGAGAGGACTACAGGAGTCTAAAATGGGACGTTATGTAGACAACACTGCCACTTGCTGCAAAACAGCAAGAACAGCATTTACTACTTTTAAAGAGAATATTCTACACGGACTCATCTCACATATGAATATGGATCCAATGCTATTTCTTGTACTACATCATCACTGTCCTACTTCAGGATGTAAGACGACCCGCAACCTTTTAATATTTAATTAAACAGGGGATTTTGTCATAAATACTGTGCATATAGTGTAAATCATTTCAAAGAATGATCCTGAGACAGCAGTCTGACAATCAAGATCATCAGCAACCAGGAGCATGAGGGATACAAAACATTTACATTCATATTCACGTTCATGACCTAAAATATGCATCAGTTTTCAGTTTGACTGTGTCGTTTAAGTGAGTAATAAAAGCTGCATTCTCAGGACACTAAGGTGAACGATAAGGGAATTTAAATTAAGACAAACCTTCATTTATAAATTACACGTCATTAACAGGTTATCCTGTTGAATAGTAAAAATTTTTCTGATGTGTGATGTAAAGTGTTCCGTGATCTTTTGTTTTTCTCATGATCCAACGCAAAATGAATGTCAAAGCACTAAAGACTGGCCTGATGTACCTTCTTCAAAACTAATAGTTTTAGCCTTTGTGGCTATATAATTTACTACAATTGACTATATATTGACAACCAGTCAGTTACATTTGTTTTAAGCATTTCATATGTTTTCTTGTAATAACATTTTGAAATATCAGCATATCATTTACTTATTTTTTTAATCCAAGGGTGGGCCCACACTTCTGACTTCTGACCTGTAGTATATCTAAGGACACCCAGCACTAAGCTGTGTGATAAATACTGGTACAATGCATGTTCTCCTCTTCAAGGATGATGTGATAAGGCTGATACTCTCAGCTAATAATTAGAAGTAATTTGCTTAGCCAGCTCCTGGGGGGCAGAATTCTGTAGTGAAAACACTTAACTATGTGAGGAATGCAGGGGTGGGGAAAGTATAAACTGTATTTAAGTGAAAGAGCAATCTCTTATTATGACTAATCTCTTATTATGAGTGTCAACATCTATTACTTCAATTAAAGTGGACAGATAGAGTGAAAACAATTTGATTGACAGTCCAAAAGTACATTCAAACACACACAAGTATACAAAAGTAAAAAGTAAACGAGTTAACAGTTTTGTTGTTGTTTGTTAATTTGATTGTTAGTATGAGCTGCTCACAAGTCTGTCATGCCTTAATACCTTTCAACTCTTTCTCTGCAGGTTTAGATGCTACAGTCACAATATTGGGTCTGGGTCTGCCTCTGTCCTGCTGCATCACACTGCCTTCCTGCACTTCATCTATCGGGACAGAACAGTTGTGGAAGGCTCACTTTATGATGAGAAAATTAAAATCCAACCAAATTTGCATGAGAAAACTTGTTTCTCATGGTCTTTGTGATGTGGACCTTTAAGGATTAATTGAAATTGTAAGGAGTAAAAAGCATGTATTTTGTTCCTCTTGGAAATGTAATTGTGTAAGAGTACAAGTATTTAATTCAGTAACAATTGAGTAAAGCACAAATCTAGCAAAATAATACCTAAGCATTAATGATAAGCATTTTCCAACTCTGGTAAAATGAATAATTATACATCGAACCTAAGGCCTAATGTTTTCAATCTCAAAAAAGTCTTCATCTGCAAAACAACACTTTTAGTGGTTTTCTGTCATTCAGAATCAGTCACTTATATGCGTGTTTTAAGAAACATGACAAGCTGTTTTCAGGTGCCACGTTACTAAAACAGGCAAACCCGTTTCAGCAATCAGCCGCTACAACACACCAGAGGTGGACGCGTTCAGAGCAACTCGCATTTGTAAGTTTTACATATCTCTCTCTCTCTCTTACTGTTTAAAACCTGGGGGGGCATGAAAGGCACAGGAAAGAGAGAGAGAGAGAGAGACAAAAGGAGAGAGTGTGTGTGTGAGAGAGCGAGAGACAGACAGGGAAGGAGAGAGAGAGCAGGGCCAAGGAGAGAGAGAGAGAAAGAGAGAGCGACACAGAAACAGACAGAGAGAGAGAGAGAGAGAGGCACTTTCCACAGATGGCAGAACGCATCTCCTCAGCTCTTAAACAGGCACAAAAAGTGGCAGAGGGATCGAGGCCCTGTCTATAGAATGTGCCGTGAACAGTAGGTACTTGGCACAAGTAGCAGAAACAATTAGCATCACATGAGCAGCCCGGAGCAGAGGGAGAAAGAGAGAGAGACAGAGAATGAGAGAAAGGCAGAGAGTGAGAGAGTGAGAGAGACAGAGAATGAGAGAAAGGCAGAGTGAGAGAGACAAAGAATGAGAGAAAGGCAGACAGTGAGAGAGTGAGAGAGACAGAGAATGAGAGAAAGGCAGAGTGAGAGACAGAAAATGAGAGAAGGCAAAAGAGACAGACAGAAAGGAAAAAGAGAGACAGAAGGGAAAAGAGAGAGACAGAAGGGGAAAGAGACAGAGAGAGAAAGAGTGAGAAGAGAGAGAGAAGGGAAAAGAAAAAGAGTGAGAGAGAAGAAGAAGAAGAAGAAGAAGAAGAAGAAGAAGAAGAAGAAGAAGAGGAAGAAGAGAGAGAGAGAGAAAGAAAGAGAGAAAGACAGAGATACACCCACACACACACACACACACACATTCTGTCTCTCTCTATCGGATGTCCCCCGTCATCATCACGCCCAGATTTCAAAGACGGCAGCAGCAGTCACGGCTCATTTGGCTGACGCGCGCGTGTGGGCAGGGGGATTTTGTTTGCATCCGCGCGCGCATACCTAATTAGAGAATCGACGGAGGAAGTGCATCGCTCCTCTGAGAGACCCCACCAGCCCACCTCCAACAACTGGGAATATTTTCCTGACACCCCACTCTTGCTTATGCACACGCAGACAAATCCACACACACACACAAACACACACAGATACACACACACACACACACACACAAGTTGGCTACTAGTAATGAGACGCAGTAAAAACAATTGCACGCGCTCCTAGACTGACAGCCGGAACTCCGCAGCAGTGTGTGGGTGCTGATCCGAAGGCAGCGCCCTGTGCGGGATTTGCGCATCTTTCTCAGCATTTACACGCATTTCACTGCACTCCTGCAGAGCCAAGAGCGCCCTGATCAAGTCTGTAAACAGATGAATTATTTAGAGGCTACAGTCTCCTTGTACTCAGACTTAACACCCGACCAAGAAATCCTCATTAACGTAACGAGCAATGTGCCTGTGTAGACACTGCGTAGACACTGCGTGTCCAGTAGGGGACAGTAAATCACACCTCGCCCAATTTAATACAAAACTGTTCTCTTAAAGATGTCACTCATTTCACTAGTATATGCCAGACTGAGAAACATCTTCCCAAGAAATGAACTTCATGCTCATTAACAAATAAATATAAAACAGATTAATATAATGCACAAGTTGAATTATGAATTTATTTGTATCTGCTAAAATGTGAAAAACATATTTTATTATATCACATTACATTAAACCATAATATATTATATTCCGATTGCTGTTACCCTTTCCAGACTTTTCAGTTTCAGAATTTTAATTTGTACATATTTGTTTATTTCTGACAGATCAGTTACTTGTGTTTCCAAGGAAAGAAAGAAAGAAAGAACAAAAGAAAAGAAAGAAAGAAAGAAAGAAAGGAAAATAAATCTACAGACTGCACTGGTACATTTGGCCATTGGAAATCTGCTCTGATCTTGCCGGCCTTCAGCTATAAAAAGTAGGTCAGACACAGTGCAACTTCACGGTATTTTGGTGAAAACACTGTTTAAAAATAATAATTTGATATGAAACTTCTATTCATATGCTGTTATATTTTCACTTAGGATCAGTTATGTAAGTTATGAGGTTTAGGTGAAAAGCTATAACATGAGATACAGAGGTCATTTTAGTCACTCAGTGATGACATGGCCTCTGGTCCTGAAATGCCCAGTGTAAGGACACATTTTAATTCTATACATATCACTGCAAAGAGAAATCTATGTAAATAAAAGACTAATCTTGGTATACTTTTCTCAGTCTATATAATAGAATGTTTTTTGTACTTTACATTTTAGCCAAAATCTCTTTGCCTCTTTTGCTTATTTGTTTGAAAAGTTGAAAATCTCTTTACCCTGTGTTGTAATTTCATGATGACTGGAATATGGTTGATTTTAAAAAAGAAGCTTTGAATAAGTTCATGTTATTTTAATGGCCATTAGATTAAGAACATTTTTCTTTCTCATGTGAAGTTTTAGGTTAATATGCTACGTTTTAAGTCTAAGCTTACATCATTTCAACATCACGGAATCTTAGGTCTTGCGAAAAAGTAAATATTGCATAAAGCAGCAAATCCTATTTGCTCTAAGGAGGGCAAACAAATTGCATTATGATTAACAGCTGCACCAACTAGCACTGAAAGCTCACTGGACTCTTGCACTCTACTGAATCTCGAAACCATGGAGCGGGGCATCAGTATCATTTTCAAGATGATTTTCACTGTTTTGATTTTCCTGGCACTGTCAGGTAAGATCTAAATGATGTGCTTGCAAAGGTTCATGCCACTTAGATGTGGCAGAAACTACATGACTTTGTCATTTAAAAGACTATCTCTGTCAGAGACCAGTGGTACAGTTTGTTTTTGCACATGCTTTTATAACTTAAATAAAACATACGAACACGGCTGGAGAGAACAGAACCAGTCAGAGCGAATCCAGCTTTAAACGTGACAAGTAATATCTGATTTTCTACTTCCAGTTTTTTAAACACACACACACACACACACACACACATATATATAGCACTCCAATAGATAGATTTCACTTTTCTCATTCATTTTGTCATAAGGCACAGGAAAACCAAGCCTTATCAGCAAGAGTCACGAAGGAGACAACCCTCTGCTGCAGTATGTACTGAATAACTCTTTAAGGGAAAATCCAGTGCTCACCAAACTACGCCTGGTATGTGTAATCTCATAATAAAAAGTGACATTGTACAAAAACAATGCTGCCATATTTTGCTTACTGCCACCAGCATGTTATTGGTACTACAGACACTAGAGGTCAGCAGAGCTTCATGCATAAAGGAACAATGAAAACCTAAACAAAGCAGAACACATTTTGTAGTCTCTCTCTTACCAAGTGGACATTTATTTTCTGTATTTCTGTTTCACAGCGGACCATGGAGGACCCAAGGAAAGGCATGATGGTGGCCGTGGAACAGGCTCAGTTAATGGCTAATTTGTTGAAGTTAATCAAAGGGAACAAAACCATTGAAATAGGTGGGAACCTGAAGGTTCATTAAAGATTTCAATATATTCCAGTGTGTAACGAAGTCTTCAAGGCATTCAGCATTGTCTGTTTTTCACATTAGGCATGTACACAGGATACAACACTCTGAGTATGGCTCTGGTAGTTCCTGAGGACGGCCGAGTGGTGGCCTGTGAAATAAATGAGGATTATATCAAGATTGCCAAGCCATTCTTTCAAGAGGTTTGTGGATGTAAACTGCATTTCAGCAGAGTTTACTGAACCGACTGATATGTTGTTAATGAGTCGCAGCTCGTTTTCAAAGTTCATGAAAGGCCTGCTGCTTTTAGTCCCTAATATAAAAAATTCAGACTGCAAAGGCTGTCCACTCAGCTGAGCATAGGAACACCCCAGCTTCTCTGACAAATGTATTCCATGGGTTCATGCTCTATTGAGGCGAGAAGTGCAGCGTAGGTTTGTACTTTTGGACCCATTGATTTCCAGCAGTCCCTAAGAGAGTAGAGCAGACAGCACGAAGCCTGAAAGCCTGGTCATTCAAGAAATGCAGAAATGTCTATCAGACAGCAGAGAGCGCTGATTGTATTGGATGTCCTTGTCAACGTGGGTGTCAGTGTCTGCACAAGTTGCAAAGGCAAGCACCGCAGTGCACTGCTTTATCACTTTTTTAAAACCCAAAGGATGAACAGATAGTCTTGCAGTTTTTGCACTACACAGTGACATCATTCTTCTTGAAGACTGACAAAACTACCCAACACCAAGAAAAGCAGCACACAAGCAGCCGTGTGGGGTGATAAGGTATAATGTCTTCCTTAACGATTCTTTAATGTTTCCTTTAGGCTGGAGTAGAGAGTAAAATCAATATTCGGCATCAAACTGCACTTCAGACCTTAGGTAATTTTACCCTGTTTTAGTTTTACACTCTCTTTAGCTCTAGCTGGAGTGAATATATCCTGTAACCTGCAACCTCTTCACAGATGAACTCCTTCAAGCTGGCGAAGCGGAGACATACGACTTTGTATTCATAGATGCTGACAAGCAAAACAATGAAAATTACTATGAAAAATCTCTCCAGCTCATACGTAAGGGTGGCATCATAGCTATTGATAATGTAAGTATAAGGTCTATTAATAACTTTACATGCACTGAAAATACATTGTAATCACAGCTTTATTAGCATTATTTATTTAGCCGTCCCTCTGACCCAGTTTACCTCAGCTTATCAGTAGCTCTTTATATCACCTTGATACATCGTTTATGTAGTGAAGAGTCTATACTGCTAAAAGCTCTGAAATACAAGCGAGTGAACATGTGCCTATACTCACAGACCTGCTGCCTCTCTACTCCTCAGGTTCTTTGGGGAGGGAGCGTCATAAACCCTGACCCAAGCGACACCACCTCCCAGAGCATTGACAAGCTGAACAAGAAATTACACAAAGATCAGCGAGTCGATCTGAGCTTGCTCCCTGTTGGTGATGGCCTAACCCTGGCTATTAAACTATAATCCCTTACTGTATGACCAAACAAAACAGGGTCAGACAGACTACGGTGGTTTAAGTAGGGCCTAATTATATATCACATAACCGTTCAACTGTTCGCTAACATTGCACTCAATAATGAAATTACTCTGTGATTTGTCCTTGCCTAAAGAAAGCAAATGCTGAATAAAGTGCTTTCTGAAGGTGTTCCTTCTTGACTCTTCTTTTCTCAACATGCTGCATGTTTTCTTACAGAAAATGTATGTACCATGTAGTCTATGAGAACGACATTTCATCTGATGGCTGAAATACTACATAGGAGGCCTTTAAATGGCTTTAAATGAAACTTTGACTGAACAGTGAATACTTCCTGCAAAGCAGGCCTCAACCTCAGTCAGCTGGTAGAGTTCAGAGGCATTCCATTCTTACATGCAATATCTGCAGTTTCAAAAAAATGAAGGTTTCTATATTTGGACACAAAGTGCAGGAAATGAAACTGCAAATACCACTGTAGTTTCCTTTTCTGATCTCTGATTTTAACTAATCATTTCAAATAAATTGCCTCAAGTGCTTAGGTTCACACTTTAATAACTTCCTTGTTAATGTAACTACATATTATATTAATACTACATGTAGCACTGTACACATACACTATGTGGACAAAAGTATTTGGACGCCTGACTATCACACCAACAGGGACTTTAATGATACTGCATTCAAATACACAGACTTTAACATGGAGTTGGTCCCATAACATCAATGCAGCTATAACAGCTTCCACTCTTTAGGAAGACTTTCCACAAGATTTTGGAGTGTTTCTGTGGGAATTTGTGCCAGTTCATTCTGTAGAACATTTATGAGGTCAGGCGCTGATGTTAGACGAGAAGGTCTGGTGCACATGCTTCGTTCCAGTTCATCCCAGAGGTGTTACTGAATAATAGCATTAGTTATCAGTTTATGGTTCTTGTCAATTCAGGTCACATTCCTATGTGACACTGACATCCCAACTATACCCGTCTGGTGAAGAACTGGGAGATGAGGTTGTAAAAATGTCAGGCAACATTAAGTGACCACTAGAGGGCGCCTGCAGTTTATACCAGTCATATGAGGGTGTCGTTTAATCACTGTTATACATTTTTGTCGAAAGTTTTATATATTTAAAGGGAAAAAACATTTTACAAGTTTATCGACAAACAACAATTCCTCTGGCTGATCCTTGTTGATGGCTGGTTTGTCTTCCACAGCTCTGCTGAGAGAATATTTTAGTCATTTTGTTAAACAGGGGTGACTGAGAAATGCCAGTTGAGTTTCGTTTAACTTGATCTTCAGAAATAGAAAGCGAAACCAAAGTGGGACAGCTGGCAGGCGTGGACTATTTAAATGCCTGATTTCCTATCAAATCACCAGATCACCCACGATAGTCAGCACAGTTCACTGAGCGCAGAAGGTAAGAGTTTTATCAGTCTATTTAATAACTAGAACACAACCTTCACATGTTAAAAAAAAAACTTTTCTGAGCTATTGTTCATCCTTAATCAGTGAAACTTAAGGTAGAGAATAAACGCACCTTCTCTACCTTTCTACTGGAGTGCGGGGCAACGACATTAGAATATTTTATATTTTATCATATTTCTTCAACTATGTATAATCAAAAAAGTACAAAGTAAAAGTAAACTTTTGTCATCTATTGTCATATATGTACACATTGAGATGAGTCAGCATGGCTCCAGATTTACATAGTTCAAAATACACATATAATTTATATA
>JBBPCX010000154.1:14098244-14119878 GCA_037974365.1 Hydrocynus forskahlii | reverse complement strand
TACACATATATATATCTGTATGTGTGTGTGTGTGTGTGTGTGTGTGTGTGTGAATATACATTCTAAACTATTTGTACAAAAGTGCAATTTAGTACAAAGGATATTTTTTAACCTACAAAAACTAAATAAACTGTACAAATGTTAAGTCCATGTCACTCTGTTTATGAAACTGGTTTAGACAACATTTCTCTTCTGTTTTAGCTTTGCAAACAGAAGAATAATGATTGAGGAAGAACTTAACAAACTGGAATGCCACTTCACTTGGGACATAAAGAAAGAGGATGCTGATCTCAATTTCCTGGAGGTCAAATTCACAGAAAGTCTGCCTTTCCAAACTCAGCATGGAGGGAACATCTATAATTTTTTGGCCTACATCAAATACCTGCAGGGTTTCAAAGACAAGTCACTGGGTTATTTGGAACAGGCAAAGGAAAAATCCAGTTGTGTTGTTACATATGGAAATCTGGCCTGGTTGCATCATCACATGTCTAATGATGAGATGGCCAAAGTTTACTTAGAGAAACTGTCTGAAATTTCTGGAGCTTCCCCTAGTCCAGCAGAGGCCGAGCTGCTCCGTGAGGTCCGGAGTGAAAAGGCATGGTCCCTCCTGTGGTTCTCCAAAAAGTACTTCAGCAGGGCCGAAGAGATCTTTAAAGAGTCCCTGGAGAAAGAACCAGAGGACAAGGAGTGGAACACTGGCTATGCTTTCGCCCTGTTCCTTCAGGAGGGCTTGGAGATCAGGGAGGACAAACGGGTGCCTTTTGAAGAGTCCTCTGCTGTGTCCAAGCTGAAGAAGGCCAGGAAACTGGACCCAGACAATGCCATGATCCCTGTCTACCTGGCGCTGAAGTGCAACAAGAACAAGAGGAACGCTGAGGCATGGGAGTACATGAGGGAAGCTCTACGCATGGCTCCATATGACCTGAATGTAGTCATACCTGTTGCTAAGTTCATGAAGAAACAGGAGTGTTATGACATGGCTCTGGGTGTGCTGCAGAAAATGTTGAAGAAAGCACCAGACTCCTCACTTTTGCATCATGAAATTGCCAACAACTACCGCTGGAAAGCCAAGCAGTTACAAGACATACACAACCCTCAGCTACTGCGCCTGTGCATCCACCATTTAGAGGAGGGTGAACGCCTTAATCCAGATTTCATCTATCCACAGATAGAATTAGCGGTTAGGTACTCTGAGATTAAGGAATACGCTAAAGCAAGGCAGAAGTTTCAAGAGTTGTTTGCCCGCCCAGACCTGAATCCAGCTGACCTCCAGGCATGGCATCGAATGTTTGGAGACTTTAACATGTACCGTCTTGGCTCAGAGGCAACCGCAGTCAAGCATTATAAAGAGGGCATGGCACTGCAGAACATATCTACTGAATGGAAGAACTGCAGAAACAAACTCTACAGAGTTCTCAGAAATAACCGAAAAGATGTGTACGAGATTCGAGACTTCGTGAATTCTTTTAAGAAAGAAAATGGTGGGGGTACAGAGGAGTAGCCTGGATCTCCCCATGTTGATTAGATTTAACTGAAAGGAAATTTAAATCATTAACAACTGTTACTTATTTCTATAACTTTGCTTAGCCAATAATCAGGATTGCACATGTCTAGGTGTTTCACCTTCAACAGTTCAATTTACAAAAAGCCTTGCATCTTTGATACAGTGAGTAATACATAGAAAATATAACTCGTTTATGGCAATAAATTAAACACTGCAAATTTTGTGGCTTTTCTGCTCTATCACATCCATTCATGTCCTCATGAAGGGCTTGTTCACATGTTAGAATGGGTAAAGCAATGGGTTAAGCAATGTTAAAGTACGTTTGTTCTAGGACCAGGACGCCTGACCTGTAGCATATTACTGAAATAGATCACATTATGTATTTTAAAACTATGTACTCATGTATAAAATATTATCTGTCCTATGAAAACACGTTTTGTTAAGCAATGCTGACATATTCTAAAAGAAATATATTTCAGTATAAAATCCTGCATGTAGACTTTGTATGGACCTCATTTTTCAGAAGTGATGCTGTGAGCTGGTGGTGTTAAAGCTGAGTTTTGATCTAATTCTCATACTGTCCAGCATGAGCATGTGCAGATCTGCCCGGTTCCTTTCTGCTGCACAAACACATAGACAACACATTCTCAAGAATGCTGCATGGAATGGAATGTAACAGCTCAGTGGAATGTATATGTAATCTACTGGGATATAAACACAGCAAAAAAGTGACACAGGTCACGTAGTGTGCGTCAGTATAGGGCTAGGTTACCTTCCTCCTCACAAAACCGATCAATAAATAGCCTTTATTGTAGATGAATGTAGGTTCTGCAATTTATGGTGGCAATGAACCAACACAGCATTTCACATAAGGCAGTTTTTTTGACAAAATCAGCTTATAATTAATAAGAGACTATAATAAAGTTGCTATAGTATGAGCTATTTTTAAAATATTGCACATGTGCTGCTAATGCATTGGTGCTTTTGTCAGGCAATAACAAGCCTGCCTTTAAAAGTATCTTATACTAAATGCCTCCAAAAAGTTAATGATGGGTATGACAGCTTAAGAATTTCTATTCTAAAATGTTAATGCTGTACTTTTATTGTAAGTAATTGCCTGTTACTTGAGTTTACAATGAGCAGGTATTGACAGTGGAGACAACCTCAGCTTTTGATAACAGGCAACTGATAATACATTTTAAAAGCAGAGTACTTCTTTATAAAACAATCACATTGAAAGGCACTGGAAGAAATGAAGGGGGGGGTCATCAGCTTCTCTTCAGATCAGAGGCACACATATCTGACTTACAGTTTTGTATCCAGCAAAGTTTAGTGAAACACTTGCCCAAACTCACCTGGTTCAACTCATGAGCAGGTTTAGTGGCTGTGTTTGAGAAGGGACACTCAAACACATCCACAGGGGTGCACAACTCTTAGCCCTCCAGGTGCACCCTGCTTTAGTCAAGTCAAGTAGGTTTATTGTCATTTCAAACATATACACAAAGTACACAGGGAAATGAAACAGCATTTCTCCAAGGCCACTGTGGAACACAAGAACAGAAGCAGAACACCAAAAGACTACAAATGCGGACAAGACAAAAGAGAGTGCAAGAAGAACACAAGAGCAATAAAACAACCGGACAAGAAAACAAGTGCAGTTGACAATAGCTACTGTACTAGTCTGCATGAGTACAGTATCATGACAGTCACTGTACTTACATGTGCAAAAATGCAGATGTAGGCTGCAATAGCTAAATATGATTGTGCAAATATACCAGCAGCAGGACAGAGAATTAGCAGTATAATAAATAGAGGGGTATTTTACAGAGGTAATTAAGTCTGAGTGGCCCCAATGATCAGAAGAATTTCATATTGTTCACACAGACAAGATGGCAGAAAAGATGTATATGCCGTGCGCATGCATATACATCTTAGATGCAGAAATATGTGGGAAAACAAAAAAAAACAAAGAAAAGAAATATAGACAAGCACTTCTTTAAAAGAATCCAGTGGCACTAGTGGTCTTATGGACTGTTCTGATCTGTCCGACTGTACCCGAGAGCATCCGAGAGGAGCAGTGGGGGGATTCTTGTGACGTCACGCTCTCGGAGCAGCTGATGCTGTGCTTTTGCAGACAGGTTCATTCTGCAAGCCCAGCATCCAGCTCGGGATATAAAAGCCTGTAGCGCAGAAGAGACCATCAGCAGCTTCACCATGGAGCGTTTGCTGAAGTCACCTGGCGGGAGGCGGGAAGAGCAGCGCTACCCGCTGCAGACGCGTCCGTCCCGGTCTAACGCAGTCGGCCTTACCGCTGGTCTGGCGACGACCACCCGGAGCCGAGCTACCGGAGCCCTGAGAGGAGAATACGTCGCTCCGAAACCCAGCGACCTCTACGACTTTCCCTACCAGCTCTCGGCCGAAATAATGCCTATGAGAGGGACGAACGAGAAGGAGTTACTCCAAGGCCTCAACGACCGCTTCGCAGCTTTTATTGATAAAGTCCGTAACCTGGAGAGTCAGAACACGGCTCTGGAGAAGGAGATAGAGGCTGTCAGGCTCAGAGCCAAGTCCTCCGCCTCTCTGTCCAGGGAGTACGAGCCTGAGATGAAGGAGCTGAGGGAGCAGGTGCGCGGGATGAGCGTGCAGAAGCAGCAAGTCGAGCTGAGCCTCCAGAATCTGCAGGACGAGCTGGACACGCTGAGGGACAGGTGCGAGCAGGAGGCGCGCCAGAGAGCCGGGGTGGAGGACAGCGTGCGCGTCCTGAAGAAGTTCATCGGTGATGCGCAACTGGCTAAGCAGGAGATGGACAGGAAGGCCAAAGCTCTGGAGGACGAGATCGGTTTCCTCAAGAAGAACCACGAAGCCGAGGTGGCTGAGATCACAGCCCACATCCAGGAGAGCCAGGTGAGGCAAGAAGTGAGCAGCTTCGGCAGAGGAGACCTCACGGCAGCGCTCCGGGACATCCGGCTGCAGCTTGAAGGTCACGCCGCAGTGTGTGACATCCAGCCCGCGGACGAGCGTTACCGAGTTCACGTGGCCCAGCTCACCCGGGCCGCAGAGAGCAACAGAGAGGCCCTCCTGGCCACCAAGGCCGAGATCAGCGACTACAGGCGCCAGCTGCAGTCCAAAAGCGTGGAGCTCGACTCCGTGAAGGGAATGAGAGAGGCGCTGGAGAGGCAGCTGTTCGACCTGGAGCAGAGACACAAGGCCGAACTTCACCACTATCAGGTCAGTTTACACCTTCACAGCCGGGAGAATGGTGATCTGGGCTGATGCACGTATAAATGGCACACAAATCTGCAGCCCCCCTGCTGCAGGACTTTAAAATATCTTAGAAATCTGCAGGCTGAATGACAGCCCCTGCTGCAGGCCTTTCAAAAATCATAGAAATCTGATAAGCACAAACTAATTATTACAGACATTAACTTAATGCATGTTTACCGCAACACTAAGAACAGATCTGAAAATTTGCTCAGTAGCTGTTGGGTAGAGGTTAACAGTTTTCTAAATTTAGCTCACACAGTGTCTTAATAGATTCTCCGTTGATGCTTATTCACAGGATACCATCAGAGAGTTGGAAAATGAGCTGACAAACACCAAGTATGACATGGGCAGCCATGTGCAGGAGTACCAGGATCTTCTCAATGTCAAAATGGCTTTGGACACAGAAATCTATTCTTACAGGTAAAGGTCACAGTCGAATGTCATCTGGAGTCTCACTGAATTTCACACAATATTTAAAAGGCTTTTTAAATGATCCATGCATTTCTTGAAAATATCTATGTCTGTGTATCTACCATGTTGGTGCTTTTTCCCAACAGAAAACTGTTGGAGGGCGAAGAATCGAGGTACTCCATTCTCTCTGATGCACATATTTCAGTACCTTATGTTTATAGGCAGTCGCCCACCTATACTCTCCCTTGTGTCAAAAGGCAGGGGGGTGCGCCTCGGAAAGCAGAGCCACAGTACAAGTTTGTGGAGGAGATCATTACAGAGACCACCAGGGAGGACGTAGAGATATCAGACACGGGCTCAGAGGATGGCAGTGCAGCAGGAGAGGGCGATAAAGCAGAGAAGGTGTGCAGCGAAGAAGAGGATGCAGGTAAGGTAACACAAAGTGACGTGCACAAAGAGGAAGAAGACACCCAGGCGGCTGCCTCAGAGGATGACAAGAGCCCCAGAGCAGAGGAAGAGGGAAATAAAGAAGAGCAAACAGAAAAAGAAGACAAATCAGCCAAAATCTCTCCAGATATTTCTGAAGCTTCCAGTGAAGTTTACGAGGGCGCTAAATTGCAGCCAAGTGAAGCACCTGCACCAGAACTCGCTGACGTGAAACCTGAAGATAAAGATGAAACTAAAGTTGCTGATACAGGCTCTGAAAGTCAGGAGGCGGAGACAGAAACCAAACCAGACAAAGTACAAGAAGATGTAACCAGTGACAAGAAAGTGCCTCTTGATATCGAAGGGCAGAAACAACAGGCAGAAAAAGAGACAGACAAAGACAGTGAAAACCAGCCACAGCCAACCGAGCAAAAAGCTACTCCTGAGCCTGAGACAGAGCCAGAGGCAGGGTTGAAGCATCCTGACTCGCCCCCACTAAAAGACCCTGAGACCCAAGATAAGGCCACAGAGGAAGTCTCTCAAAAAGATGAAGACAAAAAGGTGACAGAAAAGAAGGAGCTCGCAGACAAGCCACAAGATGCTGCTGCCGCAAAACCACCAGAGAAAGACGTGGAAACAAGTGAGGTGAAATCTGTGGAGGTGGACATGTCCACTGCTGGTCCACAGCCAGTTCCTGAAAAAGCTGAGGCAAGACAGGAGGCTGCTCCAAAAGAAGACAGCGAAGCAGAATCAAAGGCCAGAGTAGAAAACGCGAAAGCGGATGTACGTGATACTCCAAAGGCAGAGTGCAAAAAGGAGATGGATGTGGAGGATGTACAAAAAGATCTAGAAGCAACAAAACAGGCTGAGGGAGTAAAGCAAGAAGCACCACAAAAGAATGAAGAAAAGGAAACAAAATCTGACCCACAAGCAGAGACAAAAGTGGACAGCAAACCAGCTGGTGATGCAGAGACTGGGAAAGCAGAAAAGGTAGAGAGTGCCAAGTCAAGAGAGGCAAAAAAAACACAAGATGATGTTTCCAAATCTGCTTCAAGTGAAACAGACATTGAGACAGCAGAGAGGAAAGAGAGTGGAACAAAGGGCGTGATAGACAGCGCAGAAATAGATGAAGAGAAACCTGCCGAGTCAAAAGATGGAAAAAAGGTGCCTGATCAAATGCAGTCAAAAGAAGAGCACCCGAAAGTTGTGGCAGTGGAGACAAAATCTGAAAAGCAACCTGAGAGCAACGCTACTAAAGAACATGTAGTAGAGAGTGTTAAAACGGAGGAAAAGGAAACTGCTAAATCCACTGAAAACGAGCCAGAAGCCATTCAGAAGGACGAACCCCCAAAGCCCGCTGAAAAGGTAACAAAAACTGAGGCACAAGCTGAGAAAAAAGGAAGCACTGAAAGCAAACCCGAGGCTTCAAAGGACACGAAAGAGGCGGACATAATCAAGGCTGGAGGACAAGAAACAGACACTAGAACCTCCAAAGATGCAGAAGTTGAACTGAGTGTTCCAAAGACTCCAGCAGAAAAAGAGCAAAGCAAAGACCAGACCACAACAGTCAAAGACACACAGGAAGCCAATGATACAAAAACTGAAAAACCAGATGTGACAGGCGCCGGTGCATTACAGGCCATCCCAACAGCAGACAGCACAAAAACTACGAGTCCTGAAAAAGACTCTGCACCCCCAAAACCTGATCAAAGCACGGAGCCTGCTCCAAAAATACCATCAAAGAAAGAGCAAGACAAAGAACAGAAAGCAGCCATCACTGATGCAAATGAAGATACAAAGCAGAAAACAGACAAAGATATGCCAAAAGTCGCCGAGAATGGAGTACCTGTTTAAGAACAGTAGGCTTGTCTGTGTAGAGAAGTGGACTGGAATTGAACAGTTAAATAATAAAGAGTGAATGTGGGATCAGTGCTTTAAAACTGCATGACTACAGTGCAGTGATCAAATGCAAGATAAGAGCTTTGACCATGGCTGCTGCTAGTGCTGTATGCATGAAATCTGCTGCTGAATGTAAAAAAAAAAAATATATAATAGAACATAGAATGTATATGATCAAATGAAATATTTTGCTATACTGCTAGCACTGAATAGAAAAGTGCATATTAATGCAATTTATTGCCAAAATAAATATTATTTCAGCATATGAATCTGTTTTAGTATGATTCCTTTTCTTCCTTTTCTCTCAAGTTCTGTGTGGGTATAAATGAAGTTTTTATTTAGTATTTCATGAAGTGTACACAACAGAATAATAATATATTGAGGTTAAAGTTATTAGCAAAACAATATTTCTTTAGGAGGTGGCGACATTGCTTGTGGGAGGGGGAATGTCATTCGTCCAAATAGGTAAAAAAAAAAAAATTCCCTTCCTATCCAGTTGCCCTTGTTTCAACTGATCAGTAGTGAAAGGTATTCATATGTTAGTCAGCTATGGAGTGAGGCCATGTTCTAAAGAAAAAAATCAGGGCATGCAGAGGAAAGGGAGCTTCAGCTACTCGAACAGATCGAGTCGGGATGTCCACTGTTTGCTACAGATTGTTTTTCAGGACCTTTTCAGGAAAGATCTAACTGGGATGGCAGACGGATTGTAGCCTACAGTTTTGTGTTCTGACAAGTTTACACTATATGGACAAAAGTATTAGGACACCTAACCATTACACCAACAGGGACTTTAATTACTTTAATGCTTTCTTTAATTACTGCTCTTAATTTTGTACTGTCCACTTTCTGCCGTGGCAAAGCAAAGATCCCACTTGTGGAACTAATAAAGGTTTGTCTTATCTTATCTTCAAATACATAGACTTTAATATGGGGTTGGCTCACCCCCTTTTGCAACTATAACCGATTCCATTGTTCTTGGAAGGCTTCCCACAAGATTTTGGAGTGTTTCACTGGGAATTTGTACCCACTCATTCTGTAGAGCATTTATGAGGTCAGACACTGATGTGGGACGAGTGGGAGAAGGTCTGACGCAGTGCTCCAAGTTTCGCCTGTTGTTCGCGTGAGAAAAAGTAGCGTGGTGGGGTGCGAATCATTTTGAAAAGTGGGGGGTAAAGTGACCACTCTGTCATACGTGAACACACCACAGCACGCAGTGTGAACAGCACAAAATTCTCCCTCTGCATTTAACCCATTCACCAAGTGAAGCAGCGGGCAACCAGGAACACAGCGCCCGGGGAGCAGTGGTACCTCAGAGTACTTGGGATATAACGGTCTATAAATAATGGTTCCAGCACCCATGCATTCAGTGCATTATTTAATGTTCTGCCCCCAACTGCCCTCCCACCAGAAATATGTCCACTTTTCTAGGACAGACATGCTGCTGTTCTCTTACATTACAGATAAATTAAGTGAGCACTGCTTGGCCATGATTGTTTAGAATTAATATTAAATAACATTGCTTACCACATAAATACCACTTCAGAAGACCGGGCCAAAGCAGATTTAATTAGCTAGTAAAATCCAAACTTGACCAAGTAACTGTAAAACTTGTTTTGTTTCTACTGCCCCCTACTGCCTCCCTGTGACCATTGAAAGAAATTCCTAAATACTGTATATTTGAAGGCATCACTCACTACATAAACTAAATGAACTACAAGCAGAAAAACAATGTGCTATCAGTCATTTTTATTGAAGATATTTTATAAAGTTTGCGCAATGTTTTTAGAAGTCATCGTCCCCCTCCACCACCTCTGACACACTCGGGGAAATGGACACTTACACACGGGGCGGTGGTGTTTGAAAGAGGTCCAGCTTTACACTGAATAACCCACAGAGCTCTGCCACTGACCTCTTGGAAAACTTTTTTTCTCCTGCTGGTATGGACCTCAGAGATTTCCCGCTCAGTCTCAGAAAGGTTCTGGCCCAGCATCATCATCCTGGGAGCAGTCCATAACATGCTCCTGAGTGGCCTCCTGCTTTTCATCTTCATCTTCGTGCCCAAGTGTCCACAGTCCTGGAGAGATAGACACGCATTTACGGGTCTTTCACAGAAAATCCTCCGGTCAGGATCAGATGTGCCACAGTAATGTCGTGCATAAGTACAGGTGGGGATAATGATAGGATTGCTCTCACTACTGAGCTATGCAGAGTCTTGCTGATCCTGTGTCTAGACATGAGCAACTCCTGTGAAACCTGTGTTTCTGAGGGTTGGGTGCAGGAGGAGTTGGATTAATACCTGAAATCTGAAGACATTCTGCTGCAGCCTCATGCTGTGGGACTCTTGGGATCACGCGTGAGGCACAGAGCTGCTCCATGGCTTCATTTGGTGACATTTACATTATTTAAAACTGGATATAAGAGCATTGCCATGCTCGCTCTGTGGAAGTTTTAGTGCTCACCTTAGAGCTGAACGGTACCGTACACTGGACACAAGTATCGGGACACACCTGTTTTTCGGGGTTTAGGCTGGCTGAGTGAAAGGTAAGAGGAGAATATACACTATATGGACAAAAGTATTGGGTGACCTGACTATTACACAAAAGGGGATTTTAATGACACTGCATTCAAATTAATGGCCTTTAATATGGAGTTGGTCCCGTTGCAGCGATAGCAGCCTCCACTCTTCTTGGAAGGCTTTCCACAAGATTTTGGAGTTTCTGTGGGAATTGTGCCCGATTATTCTGTAGAGCATTTATGAGCTCAGGCACTGATGTTGGACGAGAAGGCCTGGCTCGCAGTCTCCATTCTGGTTCATCCAAAGGTGTTGAATGGGGTTGAGGTCAGGTGAAATTCATGTTTTTATTTGGTTATGTTACATGTCACATCCAAAACAAACAGGACACTCCTTTTCAATAGAATCATCAGATGATCTAGTTAGTTTAAAGTCATGATTACTTACTCATCCTTTAAAAGTAAACCACTGAGCCCACAAACACCTCATCATAATTACTGTTTCATATAGGAAAGTTACAGAATATTTATAAAGATTAAGGATAAAGGATATTGAGACACTGATGCAGGAATGGACTTCTAACCTCCTCTTATTTTTAAACCCATAGTGAGATAAATGACTGAAGTGGAGATTGATCTGAAACAGCTACACCAGCTTTATCATCAGAAAACTACTGATTAGTCTCTAATAACCAAAATGTCTGTGTGCAGTGGGTAAACCGAGCTAAAGTTTAGTTTCTTTTTTTAGTCTCTTCTGAGTGTAATTTGAATCAGAAACCAGATTAAACTTTCGTGTGGCTTAATAACACCTTCCTGTGTGTTTATCTAAAAATACCCAACAAAATCTCTTTCTATAAATGTATCTGATCCTTAAAGCCCACAAATTAACATTTATACTGAGTTGCTAAAAGCAGGCTAAACATCTGTTGAGACAAACAGATTCTCAAACATCACAAACGTAGCTCTTTAAAACCAAAGACTCAAAATTAAACACCTTACAGAACCAAACTAAAGACAAATTTCACAAAAACTCTTAAATTGTGCTGAAATTCAGGAGCCTGAAACACACCTTCCAAAAACATTTTCTGATAAAATACAGACCATCTGCACATTAGAAGCTCTTTATAGTGAATATTGACAACACACATGTATTCACAGAAAAAATAAATAAATAAAAAGACACTCTTTAACTACAAACTTAACTCCTGCCACCAACTTACCAGCAGTATTAAGCCACTGTTCATACTGAGGGGCTGTTTGACCTTTGCTGCCCATTCAGCTCTCTCAGGAACACACCTCTGATGTCACTGTTCACAGATAGAGTTCAACCACGAACCCTAAATCACTGCAGGCAAAACAAGCTCGTTCACTTTAACTGAACCACAATGCTTATTAAGTTTAACATTATTCAACCACTTCAAACAAGCTGGGAAGAAAGTAACATTCATTTAACCTCCAGGACTATCTCACCCAAACTACCCAGAGGATGTTCTATGACTTATAATTCACTGTTGAACTAAAATACGTTTCGTTGTCCTTGCAGGCAATAAGCAACAGAAGAGTGAAACAGAATTGTATTGTTTTGATCAAACTGAATGTGTTCTTGGCTTAATATCACTGTTTTTATCTTCTAAATTCAGTTCTGTTTTCACACGGGAATTGTCCTGTTGTCCTCTACAGTGGACATTCCGGGAAATTAAAATGAAAAATATATTTAAAGAAATTTAAATTGTAAGGTGTTTTTTTTTTGTCCCAAATAGATAGAAAATCACACAAAAAAAAGAAATTGCAAGACACTTTTTTTCTTCGGTTCTCACGAGGATATATATATATATATATATATATATAAACTCATACAAACTACCACAGTCTCGATGACATTTTGACATGTTGACATTTGAAGGAAAAGTAAACTTACAAGTCTCAGGTTAAGTTTAGGTTGCACTTCTTCCAACCAGCATGAGCTGCCACGTGACTTGATTGGGGGCGTGTTCACACGTCATTCAACCTATTTGAAACCAGCCTTTTCAAAACACTGTTGTTCATAAACTAGTTTGAAAATTAATATGATCCTGAACATAACTGAGCCCTTACATGACAGTGTTATCCATTTGGGGAGACTAACCCTAACCCTAAAACTGGAATACTGGTTTTCTAGGACGAGTGATGTTTTTCTTTTGAAAAACGTGGTTACGCGACTCAACTCCAGCAGTAAATAGCAGCAGTAAACAGCCCGATGGCGTTATGCATTTTTTGATTGACGTAACTCTAGCCCATTGGCGTTAGGGGGCGGGGGGGACTTCAGTGTCGCCGTCCTTTCTGAAGTATACTGTACTTCAGAAGAAAAATAGATACACTATTCACTATGAAACCAAACACCTTAATTTTACCCATTAAAATTACCTTCATTTTGACTTAATTTTCCCATACAGGAAATGAAGGAAAATTAAGGGGAAAACTGCACAGATTAAGACTGATTAAGAGGTAAAACTACTGAATTTTCCTACTTTTCAAATCTGCCCTTCAAATAGTAGAACATTCTGAATTAATGCCTTATATTTAAGATTAAGGGCTTTCCCACTCATGCCTTAAATCTAATTTTAAGGTAAAATTAAGGGGGTCGGTTTCAGATTAAAGTCCACTTAATTCAAATGAAGGGGTTTGGTGTATGTTTGGGGAAAATTAAGGTAGGGTTAAGCACATTTTAAGGTGGCCCCTTATTTCCAATGAAGGAGAATCTTAATGTCTCAGCATGCCAAGACATTATGGACAACGCCATGCTTCCAACTTCGTGGATAGTTTGGGGAAGACGCTCCTCTTTTCCAGCATGACTGTGCCCCAGTGCACAAAGCAAGGTTCATAAAGACATGTTTGGATGAGTTTTGGTATGTAAAAACTTGACAGGCCACACAGAGCCCTGACCTCAACCCCATCCAACACCTTTCGGACGTACTGGAACGGAGATGGCGAGCCAGGCCTTCTCGTCCAAGATGCTCTACACAGAATGAATGGGCACACTCTCAAACACTAAAATCTTGTGGAAAGCCTTCCAACTCCATGCATTTGAATGCAGTGCCATTAAAGTCCCTGTTGGTGCAATGGTTTGGCATCTCAATACTTTTGTCCATATAGTGTATCATCTACCAAGCAGCACCTGAGCCATCCTTAATCTACATTAATCAGCAGCCAGCTAACAGGATAAACATCTTATGTTTTAAAATTCGAAACCATTGTCTACAGTGTAACAGGTTAACTGTGGAAACGGCACAATCCCACTGCTTTGAAATCAGTGCTCAAACTGCTCGCTCTCCAGTAGGCATAGCCATATAAAGACTTTTAAGAACTAGTTCATACACTATACATTCGTGTTTTACAAGAGAACTTGCTCTTTTCTTCTGTTATTGGATTCAGTGTTCTTCACTGGTGTCTGCCTGACACTGATATGGCAGACAGAACTCATCTCTAGTTTAAAGTCACGTGTTTATTCTTGTACTCGTATGTACTCCGCTTACTGATGAGCTCTTTCACTATCAAAGATCATGTCAAGCAGTCAAAACGAAACTTTTAGTGGAGTTCAAAGACTTTATTGAAAAGTTTACTCATACACAAGGACCCCTAAGATTTCATGAAAGCACAACGTCAGCAAGTTCGTGATGGTGACACTGAACGCTTTAGGTACAGAACCCACATCCAGAGAACCCATTTTGGCATTACTGTAAGCTTCACCTAGTCGTCTGTGCAGAAAACAAAAAGCCAGCCATGCCTTCCCAAATTATGTTCCATCACTTTCAGACATTCACCTAATTAGGCCACCCAAAAAACTGCTTAGTTTAATGGCAGGCTTCAAGTACAACCATGTTTCAATCCCAATGGCCGACAAATCAAAAATGGTACAATACAGCTTAAGTATGTCCTTGTGTGTATAGAGAAGGAAAAAAAAATAAACAGGTAACAGTGTTTAAATAATAGCAGGTATAACCTTTAAAATGGAGTTAAGTGGTTGTATGAGCTGCATTCAGACGACTAAGGAATATCAGATGATACACAGGGTGAAATCGGAGACATAGTTTGTCACATTCCCTCAAATCACCACCGTTTTGCTGAGGAGGTAACATGCGGACTCGGATGCCCACTGCTGCAAATGGAGGAGTATTTCATTGCCATGGCAGTGCTGGATTCAGGTGAGGAAATGAACAACTACAAACCAAAAACAGGTACCATGATGGGGAAGGGAAAAATAAACGCCACTGAAATGGTTGCTAAATGATTGCTTCTGTTGTAGCCTTTGAACACATCCCATCCAGAATTTCCCTGCTGGTTAAGTTGGAGACAGATTTAAGGCCAGATTCCTCTGATATTCCCTCGTCCCTGATGTGAGCAAGAGCTGAGTTTAGGCCTCCAGCTCCAGCCCCAAGCCCAGCTTATGGCCACCAGCATTGATGCTCTTTCCATCAACCAGTGCAGACAAGGTCAGCTTCACACCTGCGTAAAACCATTGCAGTATTGTCACAATGAGGCAACAAAACGTTTAAAGGCTGCTGATTTTGATTACCAGAAAGTCAAGTATGATGACGGAGGCAAAACTTATAATAAAACATTTAACATTTCATACACTGTTTTTACCTATTTAAATACTATAATAAATTATTATTCCAATGTCAGAGTTATGGATACGGAAGCATTATACATTGACTAAGATTTAGCTGAAAACATACCTGGTCTCAGGGTCTGCGTGTACCCAACACCAACAAGACTAGTATTGTTCACTTTGGCCTGCAAGAAAAGTGAAGGTTAAAGTTTACCACTCTGAGAAATCACCTTCTGAACCTGTCTTAGCATTTCCCTGTTCATAAATCAAGCAAAAGTGTAACATACTACAAAACTACCGATGATAAAAGACAAAAGAAACTGATCTGTAAACTTTTAACATAAACCAAGACAAGATACGGTGGTAGTGTAACATTCTTCCAAAGTATAATAAGCTAAATTCACTTTAGACAAAGTTCTATGTAGCAAGATTATTCGTTTAGCCCAGTTGTTTTCTGGAGCGCTTATAAGAATACCTGAAAACCAAGACCTAGCTGACAATTTGAGAGAAACACGACTTCTACACAAAACTGTTCAAAAATTGTCTAGAATTTGCATTCAATGGTATTAATAAACACTTCAGTGGTGACAAGCACTTTTGATGGCCATGTTTAAAGCCTGAATTATGGAAAGATTTAAGTTGCCTTTTCAATAAATGATTTGTCCTTTACAAGTTTATATCACCTCTCTAAGATCTATAATGTGCAACCAGTGAAGCAGAAATTCAATTTTCCACTTTAGAATTTGGCAATATGAGCAGTTACAAAAAAGGATGTTTCATCAGCTAAAGATTACACCTTAATCACATCAACTGCTGCTCTTATTGTTAACATTCTGAGTGAAGTGTCTTGCACTCACGCTGATTGAGGCATCCTTGTCAAGCTGGTATTTAGCAGCGATGCCAAAGCGTGTGCTGTTGCTGCCCGCAGTCCAGGAGAGGTTCACTGCTGTCTCCAGACTATCACTCACTTTCTGGTAGATGGAACCACCAAACTCTGAACCATCATTACTGCAGAGAGCAAGGGGAATTCAAATCAAAACCAAAACCACAGACGTTTTCCTCACCTCTCTACTGAAGAGTAGTTATGAAAAATAAAACTTGTAATGAGTTGACTTCAACCTCAAAGTTTCATTAAGAAATTCCAGTTCTCATTACAATGGGTCAAAATCTATTTGCAACTAAATTGCACCAAGGGGAAAAAAAAAAAAAAAAAGGTTTCACTTAGATCCAATTCAACAACCTCAGAGACAGCTATGTGGCTTTGTACTTACACATTGGTGTGCAGCTGGAAGTCACCTGTCTTATAACCTACGGCAAAGTTGTTCTGGGTCATCTTTGACTTGGCGGTGTCAAAAGACATCTGGTAACCCGCAAGCCATCCTTCATAACCAACCACTGCGGCACCATGGATAGTTGGACCAGCAAAGTCAAAGTCAACATCACAGCCCAAGTTGACATACTCGCGTTTGTAGGCAGTCTTGACTTTTCCACTCTTCTTTCTGTTGAAAGTCAATGTTTTATGAAAAATTAATGAAAAGCTCATTTCAATTAACACCATTATAATAAAAATCAGTCTGTGAATAAAATTAAACAATATTAGGGCTGCGCAATAATATAAATAAAGGTGTTTCTGCATTATCACAGATAAAATGTGAAACTATTCAAACATATTACACACCTATGTTGCCCTAAATCAATTTCAAAAGTCATAACTAAGCAGTCGTTACAATAAAACATGCACCTGGTTGGTATTCAAGTACTGATGCACTTCCACAAAATTATCAAAACGCTTATTGTGCATCGCAAAAATACATATTTCAAGAGCTATAAAATAGTCATGTTGCTCAATTACAATTCATAGAATGCAAATATTCTAAATATACTGAAATAATGGGTGGTTTTACCATGGGTGATGTTGACATTAGGAACAATGCAGGTCAACAAGGGACCAACCACAGTTCTACATAAAGCTCCAGAGCAAACTCCCTAAACTCATGCATATGATATACCTACTGCTACTATTTAAAACTCAAACTGTAAATCTAAGTAAAATGCTTAACCGTGCTGGTGGAAGGAATCATGAATCTTTCTGTCTGCACCATAAATCAGGCTGTACTTTTAGCTGTGGTCTGCATAAAGTCTGTTCTTTAAATAGGCCACATTCACTGTCAACGGTTTAAAAAAAAAAAAAAAGTCCTAAAATGCTGGATTTTTTATTTTTCAGTAAAAATCACTTCTAATAATGGTCACACACCAGTGTCAGCTCTAATGAAAAGACGAGTTGTCTAGAGTGAAAAGCCATCATAAAAGCATCTACACATTCTACCATCAAGCGTAAATAAATCTTTTTTCAACAAGTCTGGTGCAAAAGAGAAACCACTAGGCCTTTAAAATTACTGTTGCATTGGCAAGCAGTGTCATTCACTATGTCCTTTTACCACTGTTATGAAATGGTCAGGTCACAGCTATACCTCGGAGAATGTGATGCCAACGTTATGGTCATATGAGAATGCAGACCCAGTCAGGTGGTCCAAGCTATAACAGCTATATGACTTATGTTCCTCAGAAAACAGTAACAGTGTTGTTACATCAGACCACCTGTGCCAGACAGCCATGAAAAAAATTAATAGAAACAACACTGTGTCAAAACACATAACAGACTTGCTCAATAAGATATCGGGTTACAGCGGCTGCTAGGCCCTGTTGGACAGCAACAAATGTGCTGTAAACAAGATACATGTTTAAGCGTCAAGAAGTCTGAGTTTCTGTTCACATTTGTGCTCCCTTCACAAAGACGAAGCCGTAATCCACCAACAAATTCACAAACATGGAAACAGCTATAGTATATAAAGAAACTTACCCCGTGTTTGGTGAGAAGGTTGTGTCAAAAGTCAACTTCAGCCCCTTCGCAATCTACAGTGTGAACAAATGGTATTAAGTACAGTACAACTACAAAACACAGAAGTCAGACCTCTCAATTCCATCTCTGCTGTCACACCTGATCTTCGATGGTGATCTCAGTGCCCAGGGTGTTGTCGGTGTTCCACTTCTCTGTAAAGGTCAAGCCATACTCAGATCTCTTGTATTTGGTTTCCAGACTGCCCACCACTTTGCTAGTGTCAGTATTAGAGGACCCAGAAGTCTTGAACTCCTACCAAGAGACAAGAAAGAGCAACACTTCACACATGTTCACACTTTATAGGAATTCAACACTACTACTGTTAACCTGTAGAGTTTTGATGCATTAAGGACAGGAAACCATTACTTCCGTATTTATATATATAGAGAGAGCTCCCAAACTTCAGGCACTTACCACTCCACTGGCTGATTTTGTCTTGACATCAAGCTTCACCAGTCCAAAGCCTTCCAGAAAACAAAGCAGTGAAATATTTACAATCCAGATCCAAAACTAGTACTTTACAATTATAAGTGCTTAATGATTCCCATATTCAGCCATATTACCATATCCCTTGTTGAAAATGTCCTTGGCAGATTTTCCAAGATCAGCATAGCATGGGGGGACTGCCATTCTATCTGTAAAAGCACAGAATGGTTATGCAAGTCCCATCTACCTTCAGGAGGTCACAGCAAACCTAACATGCATGCAGCACAAAACGGAGCCCAACTAACTGGCAAACTGCTTAACGGCAAAATTCCTTTTAAAGATGCCAGTCGCCTAAAAATGGGTGTGGCTAAACATTTACAGGGCTTCATCTCCAGACTGCCATAATTTGTCGAATAGACACAGAGTTAGCAGTCTGAAAACTGGCCCTGTGCGTTCCACACAGAGGACGGAGCTAATCTGACCTGACAGCAGGCCCCACCTTTCTGAGTCACTGGAAGGAGGAAGTGACTACATTCAAATAGGCTTCTGTGCACTGACGTACTCCATGATAATCTATTGCGCTGGGAAATCCAGATAGATCTATGAATCCTAGAGGAGAGGAGTTAGCCTCCCTAAATCTACACATCACTTGTGACCTTAAGAATCAGGTTACCCAGAATTTGCAAAAACTACTGCACATGCCTGATTTCACTAGAAATGTATTTACTGCAGTTCTGGTGTGCCTATGTTTAAACTCAGTGTCAGCATGACTTGTTTTGTCCTGGCCCATCATGCTGTCCTTTGTGTAAAAAAATATTTTAAACAGGACTAATAAGTCCACACACATTTCACGAATGACTGAATCACGTGTATCTGTTCTTAACAGTTTATGAATGAAGAAATGCCTTCTGAGAATATTATCTAGGTTCAGGTCCCTCTCACCAACCAGGTCCATGACCAGGTTACTCGAAGAGCAAACCACAGAGAACTGGAAATCAAATTTAGAAGGCAGACAAACCGATTAATACAGGGAAAATATTTACAAGGTTAGAACGGGATGCTATCTGGGTCAGACAACCCCTGTGGTCAGAAACTATGGGAGTTCACAACGACATGACAAAGGCAGATAACCCTATGTAATGAGCCCTCAGTGTGTGGATTAGCACACAAGGGGAGTTTAGAACTGCTGTACGTCTAAAATTGTAAACTTTTAGGAAGCTCTAAATCACCTGCCAATTACAGTCTGCATAGCTGAACCAGCGACTGTCTTACATTAGCTTTTGGGAACAGTGTGCCGCCGTTTAGCTTGCGAGCCAAAATACACTATATGAACAAAAGTATAGAGACACAACCGTTTTTAGGGTTTGGGCTAGGTTATTTACTTCCAGTGAAGGACAATTTTAATGCTTCAGCATACCAAAACATTTTGGACAACGCCATGCTTCCAACTTTGTGGACAGTTTGGCGAAGAACCTTTTCTATTCCAGTATGTCTGTGCCCCAGTGCACAAAGCAAAGTCCATAAAGACATGGCTGGATAAGTCCGGCGTTGAAGAACTCACCCTTATCCAACTGTAATGGAGACTGCGAGCCAGGCCTTCTCGTCCAACATCAGTGCCTGACCTCATAAACGCTTTTCAAAATGACTGGGCACAAATTCCCAGAGAAACAGCTCAAAGTCTAGTGGAAATCCTTACAAGAAGAGCGGAAGTTGTTATAGCTCAGTTAAAGCCTAAATAAAGCCAATGTATTCACATTAAAGCTTATGTATTTGAATGCAGTGTCAATCAAGTCATTCTGAGTGTAATGGTCAGGCATCCCAATACGTTTGTCCAAATATTGTAAAAAGCTTAAGTAGAAAGCAGTGAAACCTCATTTCTGTCATTTCAGTTACAAAGTTATGCAAGTAATTAGCCTGAGTCACTGAGCACGTTTTCTGTGCAGCTGTAAGCAGCGGTCAGCAGGGTGGATTCACGGATTCAATCTGTGCCATTAACGTTAGCCTACACGATGCTAAAGCCACGAGCTGGACCGTTCTACTCTAATGTGTACAACTTGGAGAGCATGTTATCTCTAAGAAAAACTGTCCTAATTTTGTAGTAACAACTGACATCTTTACTTCATAACTGGCGTGATGGACAAACAACGACGGGCATCTTGACGTCCAGTCAGCTAACCTAGCCAGTCAGCTAGCAGCTAACAACCCGCCATCAAAGTGTAAAAACGAGCCTCCGCGACGCCCCAAAACGAGCATGCTAACACACATGGAGGTTTACTTCGTTGTCGAATCGTACCTGTTATTAGGTTGGTCTAGGGATCGACTTAAGTCAGTTTAACCAACTTTTCCCCGAGGCTGCCTGGCTGTGGTGAAGCGCACCGGCTGGAGGGCGAACTGAAGGAGACTGAACTGCAGTCAGCTCCCACCCTTCAGAGCCGCAGGACCCTCAGAGAGGCACGAGCCACACTGCCTGCCAGCAAAGACAAGCTGTAGCTCCTATCTATGCTTCTTTAATTCCCACCTCTCCTTAAACCTGCTGCTGCATTTTATTTCAATATTATTATTAGTAGTAGTAACAGTTTTACTATTATATGTATTTGTAAACCTAAACTTGTATTATTATTATTATTATTATCATTATTATTATTATTATTATTTTGGTTGGGGAGTTACCCCTGTGGTCAAAAGGTTGTGGGTTCGAATCCCAGGACTGCTGGTGGCACCACTGAGGTACCTTTGAGCAAGATGGTGAATGAGTTAAATGAAGGGAATTATTTCATGCTGTTCACACAGTGCTGTGGTGTGTTCACATATGACAAATGGACAATTTACACTTAAATTTTACTTTGTCAATTTTACTTATATACTACTGAGCTCTAAGTGCAATAACATACTCCTAACTAAACCCAGCATTTGTGTATGTAGCACATTGCATTTCAGTTTGAGTTTTTATTTTCAACAGATTTTTTATTGTATTTATTTACTCTTTATAGTTTGCATTGTTCTTGTCTCTGTGACTCTGTCTTTGCAGTCATAAGCAATTTCTCCCAGGATCAGTAGTTTTCTGATTCTGAAACCTAAACCTGTTTTTTATTATTAGTAGTAGTGACAGGATTAGTACTGTTATATATTAGCTTATTTTATTGTTAAATTTTTTATTGTTTCATTTCAATGCTTTGACAATACTGCACGTGCTTATGGTCATGCCAATAACGCTTGAATTTCATTGAACTGAATTGAATTGAAAACACATCACACCCCACACAGCATATTTCACTTCATTTTATTACTCCTGAAAAGGTTTTTACTCCTATTTATATTTATTATCGTCAGTCTATGCATTCAAATGCTAACATGTTATATGTAAAGATTTATTTATTTATTTTTACACACAGAGAGGCGTGAAGGGTCTGCAACTGCACCACGTGAATTGGCCTATTAGTTTCAATATAAAAGTCTCATGCAACAAGCACGTTCAATGCAGCCCTATCAAGAAATAGATGGATAATTTCACTTGTATACATGTTTATAAAATAAAACAGCGATTAAGATCTGGACAAATTTCTATATATTTATAATAATTTCATACAAACATGAAAATGTATACAATTATATTAAATAAAATCAGCATTATCTGGACAATTTTCAATCTATTTATAATAATTTCATACAAAAAATATACAATTTTATATAAAAATAAATAAATAAA
>JBBPCX010000154.1:14087463-14098144 GCA_037974365.1 Hydrocynus forskahlii | reverse complement strand
ATCTGGACAATTTTCAATCTATTTATAATAATTTCATACAAAAAATATACAATTTTATATAAAAATAAATAAATAAAATCAGCAATTAAGATGTGGACAAATTTCAGTATATTTATACTAATTTCATTCTAACATAACAAATGAATACATTTTTTAACGTAAAAGCAGCAGTGAAATGGACAAATTGTAATATATTCATAATAATTTCATTCAAACATAAAAGCTGGTTTTTCTCTGAATCCTAAGAAGTCTGAAAAACAGTAGGGAATTACTGTTTTTAAAGCGATGCTCCAGAGACCATGTATTTGAGCCCTGTCTGCTGCTGTACTTAATCAAGGTGTTTAAGTTTGACTGATCTACCATACAGATCTCACTCATGTACCCCTGTATTACATTAGCGACAGGTGTTTAATGTTGGGTCATGTCATGGGTTTGTTATTCAGTTCTCTGTCGTCTGTTTTGCTGGAAGACACTATGTGACAGTTAGACTTAACATCAAGTCTTCTTGTTCTCTTGTGGCTGATGCTGCACACGGCCTCTCTGCCTGTGTGATCATGCAGATTCACTCAGCTGTCAGCACTAGTTACCTTTACACCACAACAACTGACAAAAACTGAGTTTTGTCCCAAAATGCATTAAAGACCATTATGTTTTTTTATGTTGTTGTGAATGGGCCTTGCGCATACAAGGAATATCAATGATATGATTCATACCACATTTATTACGCACATAAAATGGGTTTTCATAACAGCTGCTCAAAATTATTACAAATGGATTTTCAGTTTTTTGGAACTGAACTGTTTTTATCACACAGTCAGTACTGGCCCTGGGCACGGACAGGTTTTCACCAGTAATACGATGACATTTCAACTTTCTGAGATTTATGTTGAAATGGGTTTAAGGCTAACACAAATCATGATCTCTCCGAAAATAATAGCTATCTTTGTGTTATTGCACTCCTGGCTAAACTCCTAGAGCTAACAGGGTTTTGTGATATGTCAGACATATGTGCTATGTCATATATCTTCCTGATTTAGTTTTCTTTTCCTCGGGTTTACTACACATACATTTCAAATACACACACTTTTTGTCTGTGCACAACTGTATCTTTTGTATCTTTTTCAATGGGCTTTTTGTTTGTGGCAGTTATGAAGCCATTCATGGTGATCTGAGCAGTTTACATAATCTCAAAAGGTTACCAGCATTCCTCATTTCCTACCCTCCCTCATTTTCTACCCCCTCTGCTCTCCTGTCTGAGATCCAGGCATGAACAGCCATATGCTCATATGATTCAGCTTCTAACTGTCCTAAAATTCATGCAAAATTGTGTGTTGAACATCATGATCTTTTGAGGGCAAATTTTTCATCTTGAGCTATCTGATAATTGTCATGGCTGTAAGGGTTTTTCAAATAACTTTGTAAGGAAGGTATTTGCAGGTTTCCTAGGATGGTACAAAGAGCTCACAGAGCTCCTACTTTAGGACACACACTAAACATACTCACACATACGCAATCACAAAACAGGCTTCATTCTACAAAAAAGATCTTTTTGGTTTTGAAAGATTTTATTGTATTCACTGGGTTCATAATCACCAGCACGTCATACTGTCCTCATGTTCTCCTTCTGTTCTAGTACAATAAAAGAAAAAAAAAAGGTCAACATGAATTTTTCTCAGGTACCAAAGTGCAGCTTCAGGGGTCAGAGCTGTTCTGGTTGTGTGAGGGAGGCCTCCACATTATTAGACAGGTGGTTTTAATGTTATTTCCGAGCTGTGTTTTACACCTGTCTTTACAGTTAAACAGATAACGTGTTCAAACTCATGGAGTGAAGATACTCAACTCATACAAAATCATTTTTGACGCTTAGTTCTCTAATAACTGCTGTTTAATTTGTTTCCCATTTTAGTGATTTTTTTTTTTAATTGTTCCTTTAGAGAAGATTTGCACCTTTTAATGCTTGTATTGCAAGCATGACTATGAAGAGCAGGATAAATGTAAGCAATATTCCATTATATACAGTGTTTATATAGAACAAGATGGAAAATTGTTAATTCGAGATGATCAGTGGTATTCAATCAAGGGAAGTTTGCTGTGTAAACTTTCATTTAAGGATTTCTTCTTGACTAAGAGATTATGTTTGTATGCAGAAGGCGAAGGCTCAAGGTCTACCCTTGTAAGCAGATCTTCTTTAGGGCAAATAACTCTATGCTATGGTTCATAACCATCACCATAATCTTTACTTACAATAAAATATTCTGAAGAATTAAAAAAAAAAACACACACAATCAGAGCCACATGCTTTTGGATGTCTTGAAAGCCCAGGATTTGAAATAAAATGCCCCCGATGGATCTCACTGTCACATTCAGGTGTCTTAATATTCTGGGCAAAGCTCCAGCCATGCTGTCTCAGTGGTGCTGCAAACAGGTTGCAACAAGGCAAAGAAGCAATTAGATTTGCATTGATTCATGATGGATGAATGCTGGTGTGAACTGGCATGTTTTAGATGTTGCAAATGGGTTGCAGCAGGTCAAATAATTGAAGCAAAGGATACCCTGGGAAATGTAGTTTTGAATGGGCCCTGGCTGCTTATCTGATTTGAGAGTGATTCATCTTTATACTTGGGTTCTTACATTTCAGAAAAATACACATCTGTAAAATACTGAGTACCTAAAAGTATTTCATGCTTTGAATGTTCTGGTTTCAATACAATCACTTCAACGTCACTTCAAGGCCCTTTTTTTAATCCTGGTGTCCCCTCTGTTAACGCTGACAACACCTAGCAAACGCATGACCATGTCTTCAGCAGAAACCTTGAAATGCCCTGCAGCCTCATCAGTTTTCAGGAGTGCTGTCCATAGCTTTAACAGCAGGGCTGCAGTGGATGGTGTGTGTCCCGCTCAGTGATCAGATTTATCATATCATGAAGAATAAATGAGGTGTTCAGCAGGCACAAGACGCACAGAAAAGCTTCGCTATGACACGGAGATCAGCACTTCAGCTCATGTGCAAGGCGGCTTTATTTGGAAGATGTGCTAGTTCAATTAGCCACAAATGAGCATCGGATGTCAACGACTTTTGTGTCGAACATAGAGTCCTTTTCATCAGTGTCCAGTTCTAAATATGCAAAACGCCATGAAAATGATTCACACGTTCTACCAAATGGATGTGTTAGTATGTATCCAAAATTTCAGTTTGTACTTACCTTGAAACCTTTAGCGCCACTGCTGCTCATCCATGCAGCTCTTCCGTATTCATTAAACTTACCAGACCTAGACAATTAGTCAGGAATTCGGATACAGGTTTTGGAGAAACCCAAGTAGACACCGAACGTTTGGATTAAGGTTTTATTTTATTGCTCCATTTCATCTTCCCTTAAAAACACGACACAACATAGTCACTTACATCTCAATTAAGGAACTTAAAGTAAACCTCCTATAAGTGTGATAATACTGAGAGAAAATTATAAAGATACATAAAATACAAAACTATACAGGTAAGTTACAGTTTTTTCAGTTTCACAAAACCATATTTAGCTACTGAGAAAGCCACGACAATGTGAAATGCTCATTCCGTTCCAACTGCTTCCTCTCTAGTTTGACACAGTGTTCATGAAAGGCCTGGATGACATTAGTGGCCGAGAGGAATTTACAGATTCCAGGAAACCATGGTGACCGTTCAATCTTTTAGGCAGTTTTGTGTCAGGCAGCCACCAATGATATAACAGGAGCACAGAGTCTGGCAAAAACAAGAAGCATCATATTTGCAAGAATGTATAGGTTTACTTCATTTTATTTGGTTGTTTTTCATTCTATATACTTTCGAATATGGGAAATCAAACAAATCAAAATACATCAATAGTTCATTAAAAACATTTTTTTTTTTTTACAAAAATTACATTTAATAGTCAAAGAAAATTCACAGAGAGAAAAATGGAATAAGATGGAGGGACAGAAAACAGTCGAGTTGACTATGTTCAAGTCGATTCAGTAGTAATGCACTGCAGTTTTATGCAAGAAAAAACTTTCTAAGCACATCTGAATCGTCTGGGTGGACATTAATAAAGACCGAACACTCTGATGACCATCAGAACTTGCCTACAAGCAACCTGGAGCATGGTACAGAAGCAAAGAGACATCATTACTGCACTTTAAAACAGATCAAAGCTGGAAAAAAAAGGGCGCAGGGCACCAATTGAAGGCTATTCCCCACAAGGCCAAGTTCGCAGCAGTGTCACAATGTAGAAAGTCTACACATCATGGTTTGTCCAAAACAATGTATCACAGTATGAATTTGATTAGATTGATGCTCAGGGCTTCCACGCTGCTGTAAAGATCAAGGAGCCAGCTCCTATTCATCTGTAATATCATCAAAAATCCACTGGTACACTGGTTGTTAATTTTGAACTAAACATAAAAAGACATCAGGCTGCGTTCACATAAAACTGAGCTAATTAGGGTATGCACGCTGTATAAAGGGCATTCCTGCATTCATCCTGTAGCACAACACAGCTCAACACAGTCGATAGTAAGGTCCCATGTGCCCAACGGTCCTCCTGGTTTATTTGGCTGTAAGTACAGAATCTATTGTGCAAAATTAAACCTGTGAACATGTAGTGTTATTTGCATTAAATGAGAAAGTATTCTTTATGAGGTTATGCTGTGTCATTCCAACTAAAAACAGGAAAATAAAAACTTTGCAAAATTTGTAGCTAAAACAGGGAGAGGCCTATAATCGTATCTGATTCCTTATGGTCAAATTGCACAGAGCAGTTATGATAGATTGAAGTCTCTTTCACAAAGGTATGACCTACCGAGTGTCACTAGATGGCAGGAGTATACTTTCAAGTTCTGATTTCAAGTCAAACCGCATTGTTTCACATAGTAAAAATCAACACGTTTTATTACGCTGATAAATCCACAATTGTGCCAAAATCATCTGCTGCATGTGGATGTGGTAAAAGTCCAACTAAAAATGCCATTTCCTCAGCCTTTACGTCACACAACACTTCCCTAACAGTATGAGCCTCATGACAGTGCAAGCCTCACGAGTAGAGCTGAAAACTACTGTCTTGGGACATTTCTGACAACGTGCAAACAAGTAAACCGTTTGCGGTCATTCGCAAAGCAGATTAAATTAACCTAATTCCCGAAGAGGGCTTTGACAGCAAAATCACAATCTTATTTTTTCCCAGGCTGGTTCTCAAAACATCATAATTGCAGGAACAGGAAAAAAGGAGAATGAAAAATGAAAAAGAATGACTAAATAAGGGAGGGGGAAAACGTGAAAGCTGGCATTTACGTGGGTTACATCAAGCCATTATGCCATGTGCGTAAGCATTTCCGAATTATAATATGATTCAGATCAGTCTTGTATGAATAAGAAATATGTGGAACATCTAAGTGAAACCTTTCAATAATAAATGCCTGATTAGGACTGTAAAAATCTCAGATTTAAGACTGACTAACATTTCATTCAGGCATCGAAAACTGAATCAGTCAGGAAGGTTGAGTGGTGCTACAGGGAATGTCCCCCCCAGCAGAAAAATGTCATCTGCATGGTAAAGAGTGGGTTTTAAAAAGTAGTCTACATTCTAGAGCCCTCGGAGGGTACGTTCATGGGCTGATTTACTAAAGTCTTTAGCCTGTGCAAAGTTTATAGCAGGTACAAAAACAGTCCCATAGCTAATGACTGGTCAGTGTATTCCTTAGGAGCCAATCACAAGTTACAGCATGTTCATGTATTTGCCAGTGCTAAGACTTGTAACGTGCAAACGGCTTTAGTGAATCTAGCCCTTCGTTAAATGTAGAGATGTAATTCGATTTACTTTGATTCAGTATTATACACAAAATAACTTACATATCAAATAAAAACACAATGAAAAAAAATACAATGAAAGCTAATCAACCCATTTATCCGACACTGACAGAAGTCAGAAAATATGCAATGACTATAATTCTAAAAGACGACCAATTTCCCTCATGGTTCCTCCTAATTCCATTTTTTCCACCTGAAGGTTGCTTGGGAATACAAATGTCATATAAAATGTGAGAAAAGCTTTCAAAATTTCAAGCTTGTTCTTTTTTCCATATCTTTTCATACTTAATGTATAAAGAGAAATGTATGGATATTAAAACAGGGGAGCCTTAGAACAGGGAACTAAAAAAGTGCTTGAATGCATTGTTAAGGACTCCATTAGAACTGGCGCAGAGACATATACTCACACACATGGCGAGTGCAGAGGCGCGCACACACAGCTCGACTGGCGGTTTTCACATCTCGTACGACAGCAGTACAATGGCAGTAGTCAGTTCTGGCGCACACCGATTCGTAATGGTCAGCCAACAACTTACAGGAACAGAACAGACAAACAAAGAGAAAGTAACACCTAAACAATAGAAGTCCTGTCTCAGTCACTCTGCCCAGTGCTGTGTGGCGCCACCTGTGGCCCAAAGGAGGCAAATCATCATCTGGTCCCATAGAAGGGGGGGCGTTGTGCACAGGCTGGGTCACACGTGCAGTACCTCCATGCTGTAATCCTCTGTCTCTGTGTACTGAGAAGAGTTTGTATCCGACTGCGCTGGCCCAAGAGCCTCTTTATTGTCCAGGTTTGGCTCCATAAGTGCAGGTTTCTCGAAAATCAACTTTTTACAGGTCTCTGGGCGGTTTTGCACATATATGACTCTGTTGTAGGCCTTGAGTCTCTTCCACAGCTGAATGTAGACTTTGCATTGTACATACATGAACACCAGTCCGCCAGTAAAACCAATGGCCACCACGACAAGCTTGGTCCAAAAAGGCCATTCAAGTATCCCTACAGAAAACAGGAACAGACTCTCATTAAGAATCAAGTCACAGAATCATTAAACCCAGAGTGAAATTCACCTTCATGGTACAGAGTTCCTGTGATGAGGAGCTGACAAACATACTTAACATTTTAACTCTTAGGGCCTGTTTCCCAGATCCTCACATCTGGGAAACCTGCTCTATAAACATGAATCAGTCTTGGTTTAAGGGGGAAAAACAGCAATACAGTGTCATGAATGAACATATATTCATTCCAGAATCAATCGTATGAGGGAACCATAATTGCAGCACCACAGAATGACAATTGCTTAAAACAATCAGCCATTTCTGAGTGTATACGATATGATTCTGGAATGCTATGCATTCTCTAAATGTATGCCAAGCGCACTGCTCTAGCTACGGGGCGGACACAGGAGAAATTATGTTACGGGAATCACACACAAAATTGCTCAACAAGGACACCCAATGAAGAGTCCTGCTTAATAGACCTCCAACTTCATCCTAGTTTGTAATGTGAATTAAAAAAAAAAAAAAACAATTCTTAATGGCACTTGATGCCTAGGCATGGCCAACTAGCCTACTCAAGAGAAACTCGCAGCCAATTTGAGTTACTGCATTTTTTTTAAGATAAAGTCATGCTGATTAGCACTGATCATCCTAAAACCCATTACACTGTCCTCTCACGGATTTCCCATCTTTTAATCAGCATTTCATTTAGGGAGGAATGAATTACGAGGAGAAACAGAAGTCTTTCCAAAGAACTGCAGAGGCAGTGTAAGTTAGTTTTATAGTGTGCCTTTCACACAGTGCATTAGACTAGGGAATCTCATTTTTCATTGTACAGTATATCTTGATGTCAAAAACAGATAGATAGGGAGGGGCTCGCAATGTGGTAAATCACTATTTTCTACTGTCAGCTCACACACAAGGCCTGAACATTGAATAGAATACTGTACTGCTTTTGGAGGCTCCGTAAGTTAGGCCAGGGTGCAGCTTTAGGGCTCCTGACATGGTGAGCAAGAATAGAGTAGAGAGAGAGAGGAGTTAGAGCTGGAGGCATGGCACCTTCTCTCTGGGGAAATCTGTACAAGCTGAAAAGAACAGACCTGGCAGGAGTCTAATCAGACATGCACACCTTTGCTGATCAAGGATTTTCCCAGGTGGACTGAGACACTTGTTCTGCACGAAACCAATTTGGAACTTACTTCTTTTTAGCAGATAAGGAGAGGAACACAGTGTGTGTTTTCCTCTAGCCTTTTTGAAATATGCAATTTTGGGATAGAGCTGGGGTTTGTGGGGCAGAATTCAGCAAATAAATGCTGATTTTGGCCATGACTGAAAGAGGTATCTGTTTTGAGGACTATTATGTATGCTGACCATAATAATTTTTTTTCTTTAAATACAAAAGGAAATTGAGTGATTTTGTGTGAACAATTTTCAACAATGTGCTTGCAGTTACATGATAGATCATTAGATCAGCTTGAACGTTAACCAAAATGGAATGGAATTACAAAGTAGAGGAACATTAGTTAAAACTGTAAAATTTAAACCAGTACTAATTTCAAGTCTCTCCTTTGAAATGTCATGTGGATTTTTACCACTTGAACTGGTAACTTATCAAGCATTGTTACAATGGTCACTTTTAATATATATTATATGCAACTGTAATTGTAGTAAGGTTCCATTTTGGTTGTAGCCTTTGTCTGAGGTAAATTCCCTCATAGCAACTGTTGCTAGGTTGGACAAACTTTACCGAATGCTGACAAAAGTGAAAAATTGTAGCATTGTTTTTGTCAAAATAGCCACATTTTACAGACTGCTACAGAGGACATTATGTTGAATTTCCAGTTTAGAGAGGTGACCAGTCTACAGAGGTGAACTATGCTGATCTATCAAATCAAACCTATTAAGGTTGGAAACAACCACCACAATAACATAATCTACGCCAACAGTGTGACCTTCCACAGGAAATGGAAATTAATAATTGCTCTAAATTTAACTGAACTAAAACCATTTCTCATTTGATTCAACATGATTTTTGTCAGCATTCTTCAACTTTACAACAGTTGCTTCAAACGAGCACGTTTGTTCTGATGGGCATGTATAGGTCTACTGGAGTCCCACTTGATCTCTCTTCAAACACACAGCCATAACCTCCAAGCTTTTAAAGTTTTAAATTCATACTTTAAATCAGTCACATCTGAACATCAGTATTTCATCTTGGCAGGACATGTTAATGCACAAGATACTGTGAGAATTAACAGGCTGGTCTGCTATAAAGTACTAAAATGCTTGAAAATGTCTTTGCCCACCAGCATGAGGCAGGCACACAGCATACAGAAATGAATCAGAGTGTAAGAACTTCTCCCTAGAAGGGATTAGCAGTTAAAGCTCTAAATGGTGGGTGAAACTCCTAACATGTGGAGCTGAAGGGAAAGCAGAAATGAGGGAAGAATCAGACATTTGACCAGAGAGGAGCAGGGGATCAGACATTTGAGGAGAGAAGAGGAGAAAAGATTAGACATTTGGATAAGTGAAGAAAGAACCAGAGTCAGATGACAGAGGAAAGGCAAATCAGATGTTAAAGTAGAAAGTGTTTTACCTGGTATTCTCCCGGCTGCATGGTTAAAGAGAGTTTATTACTATTTCACTACAGGTAGGAGTAGGAAATCTGAGCAAGTGGGGAGGCACTGTACTTTTTCCACTTCAATTACATCTGTAAATAGCTGCAGAGGTGACTTACAGAAACTGCGCACACAATACAACGTGATGACTATTAAATAAAGAACGTTCTTCGGGTAGGTGAAGGTGAGAAACACTAATTAAAGAATGAGGCAGCTGTAGGTACACTGGCTGATCGAGGAACATCTGTAACACTCCACACTTTGCTCCATTAAGTAAGACCAACATACTTTAGTGGGGATATAACAGATCTACAGTGAAACCTGCATGAGAGGCAGCAGAGCAATGTTTTTTGGGAGGATGTTCTAGGGAGAGGGCTGAGGGTTGGGGATTTCACAGGGCTGGCTAATGAAGGGATCGAAGACTGACCTTGTCTGATCTCCTCTGCAGTGCGGTCGATCAGGACATACAGTGACCAGACCACGCATGTGATGGCAATAACGTGGAAGGTGACAGAACACATGATCTTCCTTCTTTCGCTGGCTGTCATCTGCAGCTTCTCCCACTACAGAGGGAGGGAGCGAGAGAGAGGGGAAGAGAGAGAGAGAGAGGGGAAGAGAGAGAGAGAGAGAGGGAGAGAGAGAGAGAGAGAGAGAGAGAGAGAGAGTGTCAGAGAGAGTCTGGTGTCTTTAACTCATTAAACTGAAAAGACCCCATGCATCAGCATATTCTATCACTGTGACATGCCTTTGCAAAACTGCTATCACAGAAATCTCTACCGCAAAACTCTCTAACCAAGGAACAAATGTGCGCTAATGTCTTTCAGACATAATGCAGGCCAATGCTTTATCAGGAATGTATACTGAAATAATATATTAGAACGTATATTGCCCTAACCAGACCACATTATGAACACACAATACATTTTGAGATTTTTTTTAAATCACAAAAAACAAGTGTCACAATGTGATCTTCTTGCCGGCAATTTCTTTAAATATATTTTTCATTTTAATTTCCCGGCATGTCCACTGTAGAGGACAATTCCTGTGTGAAAACAGAACTGAATTTAGAAAATAAAAACAGTGATATTAACCCAAGAACACATTCAATTTGATCAAAACAATACAATTCTGCTTCACTCTTCTGTTGCTTATTGCCTGCAAGGACAACAAAACACGTATTTTAGTTCAACAGTGAATTATAAGTCATAGAACATCCTCTGGGTAGTTTGGGTGAGATAGTCCTGGAGGCATG
>JBBPCX010000154.1:14076607-14087363 GCA_037974365.1 Hydrocynus forskahlii | reverse complement strand
AGTTATTTCTGTGACCATTGTGAGTTTTTCTTTCATTGACTGAAGGGTACCAACAATTTTGTCCACGTGTGTACATACACACATATATAACTATGCATTATTAGTTAATGAATAATAAATATAATGACCCAGAGCAGTGAACAATAACCACTATTTTGTTGGGATAAACAGGGAGTAGAGCAGAACATATGCAACACTTTTACAAGCAACACTGTGTTGCACTACGGAATACAAAGACACAGAGCATCCAGCTTAAAGACCTGATTTCACCTGGTTTTTCTACCCTTAAGATGACTGTAAATATTTGATGTGAATTTGGTTGTGAGATTTTGGAGCAGCAGCTTCACGTCATGTTTCTTAGTAAGTCCTAGAAATAAAAGCTTACCCAAAGAGCAAACACACCCAGTTCTGCTGACGAAACTCATTCAAAGCTCAATCAATAAATTCTATTATTAAAATAGGAACTTAGCATCAATACATAACCATCCTTTTAGGCCTCAAACTGATTCATTTTCCGATCTCACTAAAGGCAGAACATTTACTTACATTCATAAATGATTAAGTATAGTTCAGCGATGTTCCTAAAAATCTCTGTTCTAAGCAGATGGTGTTCAGAGAAGCCACTGCTGAGAATCAAGGCCACCCAGAGCTGTAAAATTCTGCTCTTCTACAAAGCCACTGAAGATCTATACACATACATGGTTTGGTGGGGGGGCTTGTCTTGCACATATCTATATATGCAAGGAACCTCAGAAATGTTAAAATATTCACTAGAAGAATGCAAGCTTGAAATATGCTTCTGTATGTGGTAAACTAGCAAGAGCCGCTCACTAAAAGTAGGGCATGAGCAGGCTGCCTTTTTCCCCCTTCCATTACATGCTCAGTATGAGAAGATGGATCAGTCAGGGAGCATAATAATGTGGCATAATGGAAAAGAATGCAGTCACTGTTGCTATTGTGCTCATTCTGTTATCCTGCGTGTCTGCCTGGCACCTGGCCATGACATGTTCTACAGCAGCCTGTTAGAGCCGAAAGCCCATGGCAGTACACGAGCCACCCAGAGACTCACCATTTGATGCTCAGTATGAGACACACAACACAGGAAATTTAATTGAAAGAAGAACTGGTGGGCAATAAAGACTAATAATGGCACTGCCTGGAATTGCATTTTGTTGCCCTCACTAATAAACACACAGCATTTAATCACTACAGCCTACTGAGAATGTATTTGGCAGTATTTAGCCTTGCCTGGCTGTGTGAGGTGGTGTTCCACGAAAAAAGAAAGATCATTTAACCACATCTACTGGGCTGAGATCAGTCTGATCATGGCACGCACTTAAGTGTCTTAGTTAGCAATAACTGTAGTACATGATTAGTTTTTTTTTATCCGGCACACCTGCCATATAGGTATAAAATTCCTTTCTCTAGTTATATCTGTTATAGTTTGCTATGCACATTTAGTCAGTCATTCTCTGCCTAAGGCAAGTCCAGCACTATGCAGATTAGTGTTTGCTCTCATCTAACATCTTGCTGATTAGCTGTTGAGTTGAATCAGGTTTGCTTAATGAGGTGGAATATTGAAGTCTGCAGTGCTGTGGCCTGTGTGCAGGTTTCAGAGAAAGTAGTTCTGCTCTTGCAATATGCCACTACACTGTCACATCATGATCTCCTGCTTTATTTGATGTTTGTACAGTTGTTTTATTGAGTTATTGGTCTGAGCAGCTTCACAGCTCTCAGTAAGGGTCATAGTAATATACTCCTGAACATAGCTACAAGGCTCATCATCTGGTCCAACAAAACAAAACAAAACAAAAAAAAACCCACCCACAAAAAAATAGATGAAAGCACAAGACACAATACCCATACAAAAGCCCCAAGGGAATTTACTATTTCTTTCCTTAACACAACAATCTTTTACTTTCTCGATTTTTTTTTGTTTTCTTTATTAATTATTGTGAAATATACATAATAAAATGTGCAATATCCGGTATCTGATATTACCTTTTTGTATTTGGAGCAGTAGCATTGTTGGGGTTGATAAATCTACTGACCAGTCTATTAGGTTTAGACACGAGTTGCATATTTTCCACAACACATCTGCACTCGCAGATACATAAAGGTACATAGCTAGTGCATGAGAAAATGAATATGACTACTGTTTAGTGCATGTGTGTGTGTGTGTGTGTGTGTGTCTGTCTGTTTCTTACCTTCCGCAGTGGTTTCAGTTTGGTCTCCATGATGAACTCAAACTTGCAGAGCTCACAGCAGCGCGTGTCAGAACTTTTGATCCACTGCTGCAGGCAGGCCTGATGCACAAAGCGCAGACTGCCCGTGCAGTGGCATGGCGTGATCAGCGGACTCTCGTCGTCACCCTCGCAGTGACAGATCCTGCACACGCGCGCACACACACACACACACACACACACACACACCGCATCAACCTTACAAACGCTCTCGAGTGGGAAAGGCTTCACATAAGCACACAAGAGGCTGGCAAAGCAGCTCCAGCAAACACAGAGATAAGCTCCAAAGCAGAGCTGCAGGAGTGCACTGATCAGAAAATCGTGGGAAGCTTTCAATTTTGAAAGCTATTTATCTATAAACAGTGAATGGTGAGTGTATGGCATGCTGTGAAGTGAGTCGAAGGATTTGCCAGTGTTGCCTAGTTGATGTTTCTACAAAGTTTCCCAAACACATAATGAGCATACATGACACATAAGCGGAGGTTCTCTCAAAGCCACATTCATACATAGGTCATCAATGAAGACATTTTCATCTGCTACAAGGCTGAATTTGCAAATACTCAGCAAACCAGCTCAAAGTCTGACAGCCTTAAAGTGAGCCAAATCTGGTTTATGGCACCTAAAACTGAGATGGCTCTGACGGTTTGACAAGCAAAGTGAAAATCTGTCAATGTGATTTTTTTTAATGCAGAATCAATATTGTGATTGCAATTTAAGTCGTGACTGTTTTCCATAAACTAAGGCCCAGGTTAGTTTTTGGATCCGCAAGAGCAGAATGTCCACTTTTTCTGGACTGAGGTTTCTAAGAGACTGTAAGATGGTGTCTGGTTGCTTTTGATAGCCCTTACTCATCAACATGCATTTCATAAGCTCCATACTTCTTGCTGTTTGCCACTTTACACCTCAGGCAGTGCTGCTGATGATACAGGCCTTTGAAAATAATCTGCAGTAAACACAATTGTTTATAATTGCAGCTATTCCCTTTTAATATTTTCACACCTTCAAATGGAGATTTCAAACTGTGAACCAAAAAAATCAGACGTTTTCAAATCATAATTAAGACTTCAATGTTTGGGTCCTAGATACCGCTCCTGTATGTGGTCATGTGATCATCATGCTATAAGAACGGTCAGACCAAAACAGATGCTTTTTTCCACAAGGTCACGGTTTACTGCTCTTGTGTAATAATGACAGTTATAAATCTGAATATTAACTGTCATAGTACAAACGTACAATCGGGGGGGGGGGTATAAGTGAGTGTTATCAATGTAGCCTCAGTGTGTTGTGTGAATGTGTGTTTCTGTGTGTTGGTGACGAGGCTGCCACAGGGGGGCATGAGTCCACTGCATGCTCTCATCACACCCAGCGTCAATCCTGAATTGAACGCCACCGACATCCAATCTAACATCTTGCGACCTGCACGAGATTTCTAGAATGACACCTCCCTCACTTCTCCCAACAGGATCAATAGAATAGGCAGAAGATCCCACAGGCCTTTAAATCAGACCAGAAACAGAGACACTACAGCAGCCATCAATATGTGAAGGAGGAGCTGGAGACATTTGCAACTGCTGAACGAGGAATGGGTGCCCACTGAGAGAAGAGAAAGACAGAAAGTGGGGGGCTGTTGATTTAAAGCAAAGCAACTTTGTACGATCAAAGTGGAGGCATGATCAAAAGAGTCAACAAAGAAGAGGACATAAGCAGTCATTCCCTCACTATCATGATGACACACAAAGTGATTGCGGAGAGCACAGCTAACTAGTTAGCTGAGATGGTCTAAAGGATAAATAGGCGTGTGTAAGCAGTCCTGTGGAGAAGGTGCTGGTGCCCTTGTGCTGCTGAGAAATGCAGCAGTTCAAAGTGAATCTCAAAGCACTTCATGTCTGACTGATGCATTTAAACAGCAATCCTCACTGAAGCTCTGGGAGGGACACTCCATGATTTTTTTCTCTTCTTCTAAACTACACTCTCAAAAAGCACAAGTTCCTAAACGGTGCCTGATTCTTTGGAGAGCCATACATCCCAGCCTTGCCTGGATATAGAAATGTATAGTCAAATGCAAAAGTTTGGCCACACCTGGTTAAATTACAACTTTTGTGAAGAAATAAGTACACATTATCTACAGAGAGCACACTTCTACAAATTGTAATACAAAATGATTGTCTATACGCTGAATTTAAAAAGACAAAAATGTGGCCAGTGCAAGTTAATGTACATTATTTTCTAATATGTTAAAAACAACAGATCAATTAAACTTGTGCAAAAAAAAAAACATGTAGACTAAACCTATTGGATTTAAGATTGTTTCCTATAACTTGTTTTCATTTTTATTTAATAAACTCATTTTTATTAATAAAAGTTTCAGTGAGACAATTTGTTTGATTTCTTTGTACTTCCACATTTCACTTTGAAAGGCTCTTTAGGGAAAGTGCTTCTTCTATGACTCTGTCCTAAAACCCCCTTATTGGCAATTTTGTTTTTAAGAGTGCAGCTACACTATACAGTCATTGAGAAACTATGAGTGTGGGGAATTGGTGTCCTTGCACAGCTGGGCTGTTAGTGTTTTAACAGTACTTCTGTGTATTGGCTTGTGAAAGTTGTCTATCCTACAGCCAAAAGTTATAAAATGCTTTAGAAAACAAAGGGCCAACCCACAGCATACACACACAGTCACACCTACAACAAAAGAGTGCAGACCTCAGCCAGAGATACACATCTGCCAAACACCCTCCACGGCCTGTAATGTGTTGCTGACAGTGTGGGAAGAGTGTTGGGGCAATAAAGAGGAGGCTAGAGAACTGGTTCTCTATCTGTGTTGAGGTGCAGCTCTTCAGAGTGAATGAGCAGGTTAAAGATTTTACCCAGTCAAGGCTTCAGAAGATTTAACAGGCAGTGTGGACAAAAGAGAAAACAAGACCTACTACATCTCCTTCACACTCCTTTACAGGCAGCAGACCTTCTGCAGCTAACAAGTGTACAGAGTTGAGAGTAATGGAGAGGAACAGGCCACTTAGCGGTTGTCATCACTGATATTGTTTGTATTCAGACAGCAGGGGACGGGGATAATTCATTTCTCAGCCCAATTCAGAGAGCTGATGAGTCTGCAGACATCACAAGACCTCTCTGATGAACCCCACAGAAGCATAATGGCCCAACGTTTGACACATGTTACAGCCCCAAATCCGATTTACTCTGTTGGTTCTGATGTGTGTCTATGATCAAGCCTACACTAGACATGGATCAACTGTGAATAATGTGAATCAATGTAATTTGATAAACGACAAAGTGATGAATGCTTTCTCACACCTGCTGTGAGGTGAGAAACACACAGTGACTAAGAAACTAAATTCAAATAAATAAATGAATGACCGAGCTAGTCAGCATGACAAATGAACACAAAAAAACATAATGAGATCCAAAACGTACTTGCTGGTAACATGATTTAAGAACACTGTGCTTTGCATCACACAGTGCCAGTGATGTGAAGTGACGCTCTTATAAACCTCCAAAAGCTATTTGGAGTGCTAAAATTCCCCCTTGGGGAGAGCTTCTCACCTGCTAAATGTGACTAAGAGACTGACTCAGAACAAAACAATCTTCAACATACACCAATCAGCCATAACATTAAAAACACATTATTCTGCTAAAAGAGGAGACCACCATTAGAGAATACCACTGGACAGTGGTCAGCATGGACACTATCTACGTGGCCAAGCTGTGATGCACTGTATGTTCTCACACCTTTCTATCATAGTAAGCATGAACGTTTTCAGCAATTTGTGCCACAGTTGCCCTTCTGTGGGATGAGTGAGCCTTGGCCACTCATTACCATGTTGCTAGTTTACTAGTTTTCCTATCTTGAATCGCTCTTGGAGGGTACTGCATGCCAAGAATACGTCACATCATCACATTTTTTCCTGCTTCCAACCCACTGGGGCAGCTAGTGGCCTAGTGGTGAGGGAGTTGCCCCTGTGATCAGAAGGTCATGGGCTCGATTCTTTGGACTGTTGGTGGCACCTCTGTGGTACGCTGAGTAAGGTACCGTCCCCATACACTGCTCCCTGGGCGCTGTGTTCCTGGCTGCCCGCTGCTTCACTTGGTGAATGGGTTTAATGCAGAAAAAATGCTGTTCACACTGTGTGCTGTGGTGTGGTCACGTATGACAAATGGACACTTTACTTTATACATCAATTGCTAAATGCCGTTAATATAAATATAAACTTCAAGACTCTGACTCTTCATTTCCTGCCTAATATTTCCAACCTCTTGAGAGATGTCACTGTAACCAGATAATCATTGTTATTCATTTCACCCATCAATGGTTTTAATGCTGTGGCTGATAGATGTAGACCAATAAGTCATGTTTTGAGTGTTAAATATAATTGAAAGTGTTAGCACAAAGACAATGGCACATCAGAGACTTCACCACACAGCCTTATTTGAGTCAAAACATCTTAAGCCTATCTCAACTTCCCAGATTCTCAGAGATTAAACAAACTCAATCCAATTAGATCATATAAGACTTTCCCTTTTTTCTTTATCCTTCTTCGTAACTCAGGTAACTGGTCCTGGGCTCTAGAGTTAATGCTGTGACCATGGCTCTGCTGTCAATAGACAGCATAATTGCTTACTTGGACATCTGTTTTATATTCTAAAAATCATTCAACAGGCTCAGAGGAAAAATCTCTACAAGCTAAAGATATCCACACTCTATATAACTACACGTACATGCAGGAAGGAGTGTATGTGGTCCTCTGCATATGAAGCATTGTCTACATTATACAGAAAATGTCAGCTTCATGAGCTAGAGCTTATACTCAAGAGAGTGTCATGGTCACCGAGTTGTCTTGATATAACTGGGTTACCCTGCAAACTGTAGCACCATTTCCTTGTAAAAACATGCTTCACAGTGTTCTTGCAAATACCTACATAGCAATCAGTAGTATTACACGTCTATGAACCACATTAATGAAGACCCACACAGTCTGGGAGCGCTTTTTTTACACTCAGGTTACATCTTAGAATCAATCCAGACCAGTTCTTGCACTCATTCTACATCAACTGTTTTAGAATCAATCTACACAAGCATTTTCAAGCTCGTGACACACGTACACACACAGGTGCACATGAACTTTGTCTGATGTGCACATGCAAGTGGTGCCCTTTGGCCTGGACTGAGGCTTGCGAGGCTGATCCCATGCCCTGACTATCACGGCGCTGCTTTAACCCCCTTTCAGCTGGGCTCAGTGAGCTTGGCTCTTCTGCTATTTCTGGAGCACGTGGCTTTCTGAGGTACCGCATGAGGAACAAACAAAACCAAGAGGGAACAGAAACCTCACGTAACCCCTGAAAAGGTGTTAAACTGTGCAAGAGGGTACAAGAGGCCACATAAGCCCCTTTCAAAGGTATATTTTTATGTTTGAACTCAATGGTAATTAACTAGGAAGGTAGCAAGTCTAATTCTAATTCGGAAAGAAGTCTAGTGCAATTCCTGGGAAAATATCAGGAGGACTCATAAGCCAGTACATTGCCAAGAAAGTTCCTTCCACTTTTCACTGTTTAGCAGTAATCATTTCAACAAATCATGTTTCTTCTATGACAGCAGTTTAAAGTATAACGGCATAATCGTTGGACAAACCAACTAAATAACTTCATATTTACTTTCTATCCATTTAAAATTAGGTTTTAAACAACAAAAAAAAAATCAAGTCAACGTAGTTTGTTTAGGTTTCTCTTGTGGTTATGTCTGAAACTTCGAGAGAATAACAGCAGTTGCAGAGAGCAAACATTGAGGTCCCTGACTAATAGGATTTGAAAAGATGCAGAGACAGGCCTGTAAGTACCTCACTACAATAGAACAGACATTTACTGAAAAAAAAGGGTACAAATGGAAAGTGCTGAAAGAAAAAGCACTAAAATGGACCTGCACTAAAATGAAGTTCCATGCTCAAAGGTTTGCTGTCAGTGAATAGTGTCTCTAAGCCAATTACATAGCTGATAAAGTTATATCACAGTGCATCTATGTGGCCTCGTGAACAAGCTAATAGAAATGTAGTTATCTTGCGTTCTTTTAGCTCCCTGGACTGTGGAACTAAAACGTGTGCTGTAATCAGATCTACTGCTCCATTTTCTCTCACCAAAACTGGCAACCTTCCACCAATCGACAAGCTGCCACAGGTAACTGAAACCTGAGCCCGCTATTGACAGGCCTCCCTCTATGTGCGCTCACCGGGGAATCTCCACAGCAAATCCATATCAGCATAGCTATATGTCATGCACTGTACAACTGTGCATCATACACTGGAATACAGCCAAGGCAGTTCGCTTACCTACTAAATGTCTCATCACACAAGCGAGTCTAACTGAGATTATATAGCCATCTCAGTGATTTAGGCATGCAGTCTGCATGTTGCTAATTGGTGTCATTTAAGCTCCCATTACTTGTCAGCTACATTAGTCCTGTGGCTCCAGTGTAAAATCCAAGCAAAGTGTCTTGGCTGATTGGTTGCATTTGAGTGATCGATTACAAGGGAGAAAACAGAAAATGTTTAAGTCTGATTTTGCACCAAGCTTTTGTTTTAATGCAGTAATGGAACACACAGCCTGGTCTCACTGGTCGCAATTAGCAGATAAAAAGAAAGCACAAAACAACTAATCAACAACACAAAACCATTCCACGACATAGGCTCTACTCATGAAAGAGGAGGGTTTTATTCATGACATGAACAGATTGGACGGGCAGGTAAAAGGGTGATGGGACTCTACAGATGGACCACCTCCGCTACGGGGGCCAGGGCACATGGGTAACGAAGGGGCCAAGAGGAAGAGAGGGAGCCCCACCAACCTGCAACAGTCCCCAGACAGAGAGTACGGCGAGAGCGGCCCTGCTTTTTCTGACAGCGGTGAGGAGCAGCGGTCCAGGTCGCTGTCCTCCTCCAGTGAACAGAGTGGGGCGCGCCGCTCCTCAGCCTTCTGCGACCTCCAGTGGGACGTGTCATCCTCAAACACCTCGTCATCACCCATCTCCTCACCACAGACCTCCAGGAGAGCACTGGAAGATTTGGTGATGTAGCCGGGCATCTCCCCGGCCTGCAGACTGCCTGCTGTGGATGAGCGAGGGAAAGGGAACAGGAAGCGCAGCAAGTTGGAGCCTTTCTGAGGCTCAGAGGTTTGCAAACAACGTTCTGGCCCAAGGCTGCAACTGTAGGTGCAGGTGCTGGAGAAGGCCAGAGGCTGTGGGGGTATTGGTGGAGAGGGCAGGTGGGCAGGTTTGCCATTGAGCACTTTTGGCTCCGCCTCCGAGCCCAGTTCTCCCTCTGAGCAAGTGCGGTCGATGAAACGCAGGCCGCTGCACAGGCCATCCATCTTCTGGCCCATGTCATTCAAGGACTTGGAGAACTTGATGGTGCTGTCCGGCCTGAGGCCAACAGAAGGCTTCAGCAGTGACAGCCACTCCGCTCCAAATGCGGTCTTATTTTTGGGTTTGGCGGGGGAGTCCAGACACAAGGTCGTCATGGTGACACTCTGCGACGCCACGCTTTTTTCATCAGAGTTCAACAGAACCACAGTAGTCTGCGCAGGCTGAGCTCGAGAGCCACTGTTAGAACTGCATGCCAGAGAAAAGGGACAGGGCAAAAATGCAGGACAGCAGGAGGGATGAGAGACAGGCAGAGAGAATGATGAAACAAAGACATGCAACATGCATTACACAGCAGGAGAGCAGAGTGGACTAAAAAAAAGAGAGGTGTGAACTGAAATATGGGATAAAAGACAGCAGAATACAGGCAGACAGTGCCAGCTCATTGGAAAAAGGATCTAATTCTCAATGCTAGTATGAGTCATACAACCAGTCCTTTAATGAAAGCCACAACCTCTCTTCCCTTGTCTGGCATCATATTCCTCAAATGTAGTGCCAAGGACAGCCAGCTTTGAGGATATGGTCAGTTATACAGTACAGCACTCGGGTTACCTGCAGATGTCCTGGTTCGAAGGTGTGACTGAAGTCCGGGAGAAGCTGCAGGGGGCGTTCACAGAAGTCGGACTCCCTGCCTGTACGGGGGAAAAAAACAACACATTTTCAAACATATGACCTTAAACCAGAGAAGAGAAGTCTGCAATGAAACTGCAACTGCAGTAACAGAAACCCACATTTTAGGGGAAGCGCAAGTTTCATAATGTCTCCCGTAGAAAGCATTTTTAATGTTGAACATGTTGAGTACAAAATGTTATTCTGTATGGCTAATTACTTCATGTGATATTGTGACATGTACAGTTATCATATATACACAGAAAACAGGCCATGTTTTATACCATAATTAAAGTTCAAAACTAACTACCTATCAGTTTGGTGTGTAACACAGAGAGAAGCCCAAAGCCTGACAGTAATCGATAGAGGATTGAGCGTTTACAACTGTCCTTCACACAAATACCATGGAGAGACACACACACACACACACACACACACACACACACACACACACACACACACACACACACACACACACACACAC
>JBBPCX010000154.1:14049225-14055455 GCA_037974365.1 Hydrocynus forskahlii | reverse complement strand
TGTGTGTGTGTGTGTGTGTGTGTGTGTGTGTGTGTGTGTGTGTGTGTGTGTGTGTGTGTGTGTGTGTGTGCGTGCCCAGTAGTGAAATAATAGCTGGACCCAGACACGAGTAACCCTCACTGTCACTGTTACCATCTATGATAGTGATATCCATCCATCCACTGAACTGCTCATTCTTAACCTTGGTTGGGGAATTCATATTATTTTATACTGATTATTTCTCATGGCTCCAACACACACTGTCGCAACATTTGTGTTCGTAAGCACAAAAGAGGATGTAAGCACAAAAGAGGATGCTGTGATTTGATTTTGATTAAATTTGTTTTATGCGTTTGTTCTAAGGAACGAAAAACTTTCCTTCACATATTTGCCATGTTTTTGACATTTCCTAAGGTGGAAACCTAACAAAACAAAACAAGACAGATGTATAGACCCATACCCAGGAATGTAGACAAAGTAAAGTAAATGTATTTTTTTTTTATTAAGTTTAAATGGCAACTAAAGCAAAGTCACTAGAACACGGAAATGTAAAACATAGGGTTTCTTTTTAGTCCACTTAAAATGAAATAACAATTTTGTTCTTTGCTGAAGGTTTATTAATTACGAAAAACACATCACTGAAGATATCAAATTTACTTTCAACATGATTGGCAAAAATTGCAGACAACAAAATTACACACAAAAATGACATTATTACTATTTTTTTATTATCGGAAACCCCATTATAGACACACATGGTGTCAAAGTAGGTAACTCGCTTCAGTTCCAGAAAGCTTGGCTATCAAAGGGCATAACAGGTGTAGTGAATCGTTTCACTGTGAGAAATACCTTCAGTTTAAAACCTGCTTTGCTTTAACATCAGATAAAAAGTGGCTTCCAGTTAAACATGTAAAACTGAACTCACCTGGTACTGAGAGTGGTTTTACCACCATTAACATTATGATCTGAAAATGTGGTTTTAGATCTGCATTTTAGCTTCCACAGCACATAAAAACAGTTTTAGGTCACTGAAAAACACACTTTGGAAAACATACTCTTGGGCAAAACCACCCTGCCTCCATTAAACCACCCAAACTGCCATGTACGTTTTATCCGTTGTTGTTTTTGCATCTTTCATGTTTATGAGAGATCTGTCCACACAAATTGTTTGTATTCTGGCTTAGGGTTGGTAAGGAAATAATGCTTCTAACAAAACAGGGAACATAAATGTTAAATATGATTAAATAAAAATCAAATGTTTACAATAAGAGTAAAACACACTAATATTCAAAAAAAATTTTTTCGCAAAAGACTAAGACTACGAATAAATAAAGAAAATTAGTAAGCAATGGAGATGCAAGTACTGCTGCCAAAATGCAAAAGTCCTCATTTGAAACTGAGGCAAATAAGTTACTTCCCAAAACAACATTGAGCAACAGTTGAGCACTCATCCTGTTTTATGAGAAGTTCTTTAATATCCTAAGTACTTTGAATAAATCCGGATGATAATATTCTAAGTATTTTGAATAAATCAGGATGCTGACGCCAGTAGCTTTAATTTAGTTGCCGTAATAGTGAACAAAAATAGTAGACGACGAGACTTTGGTCATTGCAATGTTGAGATACTGAATCGACACAAATCAAGGTAGAATAATGCATGTTCTACATGTCTAGGCATGAAATAGGCTGAGAAACATATTAGCGAGTACTTCCGACTTCATTTAGTTCATATGATATTCCTGCGGTCATCACAAGCACACAGAATATCTTGCATCTCTCTTTCTCTCAGTTCGTCCAGCTAATCATCCTGTCATTAGGCTCAACCTGCCTGCGGCACAGTTCAACTCACTCACTGAGATAAAAGTGGGGGCTAGTCTGTACCACACACCAACAGCAGAATACCAAATCCCCCCAAAACATGAGGCTGGACCCTCAGAAGGGCAGAGGAACAGTTTCCACGTCAATGGACGTCTGGAGACGTTCCCTGTCCCTTCCAGTCAGCCTGTCCCTGACACACTGTAAGTTGTCCCATGTCATGTGACCACTAATCTCTGCCTTCCCCTCCCCCCCTCCTTTTCCTACTAGGGGATTTTCACACAAAGCCTCCAGCTCGGTGTGTCCATCAATGATAAAATTTGCAAATCGCCAGAATCCAGACAAGAAAAAAAATATCTGATCAATTACACAAAGTGTATGTCCCTATTTTGCAGTGAACATTTCATGGAAAGGAGCTGCAAGCGAACAGCAGGCTAATGGCTAGTGAGAGCATAACCTCACAGCAAGTAAGTGTATTATTCAACGCTATCTGAATGACACTTAATGAGTGCACTTAATGACAGTTAATGACACTCAATGAGGAGGAAGACAGCCACTCTGACACGAACACACTCACGCAGCAGAAGTGGCCTTGATGGATGAGTCCATATATCCTTGGACATGGCCTGCAATGAGTAGTCAACGGAGTTGATAAGTCGTCAGTGACATCAATTGTTCAAAATAGTCAACACTGTGTTTACTTGAAAACAAAAGTGCTCTATAATGTTCAAATGAGACAAGCAGTCATTACAACAAACTATAACATGCAACACGTAACAAAAAGGAAATATGATTTCTATATAGGGTGAGAGGGCAATCTGGCAAAAATATAGTAACAACAACATTGTCCCATAACATGATATTTCCCAAAATGTATTATGGTAACACCTGGTAAATTGGAATGGACAAAAAGTCCATGGAAAAAGAAGGAAAAAAGAGAAGAAACATGAAAACAACGGGAATTAAATATTTGTATTCAACATTTCACATATTGCACTAAAGCCAAATAACTAAGGACCACTAATGCTCTCTTTACATTGACACACAAAGTTGGTCAGTCTTTAGGTACTGACAATATCCACAACATGCTCGGAAAAGCAGTCTGTGATGGAATTTATCATTATAACGATAAATATTGTCATCTTGCCTGTCCCTATTGTTCCACTGCAATATAAAGGAAGTAACTGACACACAGATGAAACTATAAATGATAGCAGTGTTCTGTCCTGGTAAAATGAGAAGAAGCCACAGAAGGTAGATGAATAACACCTAATTAATCAAGTGACAGTTACAACTTAATGAAACACCACAGAAATAACCATTCTTTAAAGCCATACTGTGGACTCCAAATGTGATTATACCATCTATGCAGCATCGCTGTGTTCTCTTAATTCAGTAGCAAAAAGACATTTCAGGCTGCTATACAATTAGCCTCACTGCACTGAGCATAGGGAGAAACAGAAAAGCCATCCTTTATAACACAAATTACACTACACTGCCTTCTCTCGCACACATTTGCTTTCATTCAGTGCCGTGCACGACTTCTCCAGCCAGGTAGTCAGACGGTACAGCACAAAAACACTCTGGAGGAAATAAAGGGAGAAAGTGGGTCAGCAGAAAAGTGCATTGTCCTGCGTGTAAATATAGCTGTGCACAGAGACACATGCAAACAGAGGGGAAAAGAGGTAATTCTTTATCGTCAGATACTGCAAGGGGAAAGAAAAGATGCTCAAACACACACACACACACACACTGCACCCTGCTGTAGTGCATACAGCGCCTCATCTCCATATAACAACAACAGGCCTCACCACAACAACAGTGAAGACAACGCTTTCTCCTCTGCACAGGATCACCACACACACTCACCCACACGCACAAACAAACACATGCACAAAGCTTGCAATATATATATATATATATATATTTTTTTTTTGTTTGTTTTGTTTTGTTTTACCTGAAGCTTCATTTTCCAACAGGAATTCATCGGCAAATCCTTTACATGGGAGGCTGTTACCTCCCTCCCTGTCTCTCTGTTACACCCGCACAAAGCCTTGTTGGAAAGGTTACATGTCCCCTGTATAAATCCAGAGGGGGACTGGGTGCTTCTGATGGCGGAAGTGGCACAGCAGCGATGTGGGAAGAACACAAACACCAGCCCTAACGATGGGGCATACACACACACACACACACACACACACACACATGCAACCAGCGTACAGCAGCAAGCTGCCCTACATTTACATCTCCCTTTGCAACGCTGACAAACACCCGTTCCCCCGGCCACTACTTGTCTGGACCTGCTCTGTGCTGTCCGTCTGTACCACCCACACACACACCACTTCCTCCAGCTGACTCCAATCAGGAGAGGCCGGCTGCTGAATTATTCATGAGAGGGAGGAACTGAAAGTGGTTCTAATCCAACCCCCCCCTGAACACACACACACACACACACAGAGACCACCCCCTGCTCACAGTGATGGGGAGAGTTCATTTCAGTTCAGAGAATCGATTCTTTTGAACTGTTTGTTGCAGTGAAGCAAATTTGATTCGACAAGCAGGATGGACACATTTATATGCATTTTTTTCAATAGAACCCATTCATACGCATTTTTAATAGAACACCTTTTTTAATATGTCTTACAAAAGGACTTTTGCTTATTTCTTTCCAATAAAACTATTGGGGAATATTTGAAATGGTTGGCATAGTTTGTGCTTATTAAGTTAGATCTATTTGTACTGTTTGATGTTTTATTTTAAAAAATCATCAAACTAATCAGTAGATGACTCAAGTACAAATGCATTCAACAAAGACACCTCTTAGCTCTCATTACCTCCCTGATCAATGAGATTCAGTTCAATGAGTGTGTCTAATCTGGCTCACTTCTATTCACTAATGGAGCACAAAAGCCTGGGAGAAAAAGAAAGCCAGCGTATAGAGAAATCTTTACAGAGGAAAGCAAACAAGTTCAGAGGAGTGTTCCAAGTAAGCTGTTATTTCATAAGATGACAGTTTGCAAAGATTATTGGAATTTTATATTTCAGTCTTTTATATTAAGTCTGTACCAGAAACATCATTGTGTGGATTCTACAAAAACATTCTTTCAGCTGGGCTTGTGACTCGGTTTGACTGAACCAGTTCAAAAAAATGTTCACAAATCAGATGATGCGTCCTGTTGCTCTGTTGTTGAGCTCAGTAAATAAAAGCACACTCTCTCTTTTGCCACTTCCGTCCGCATGACTGAGTTTATAATGCAGTCAAAGGCTCCCAGACAGGAATGGCAGCATCTTGTGTTGACACGGACCAGAGCAGAGCAGCTAACAAGGACAGGGTAATCTAGTGACACAGTGGAAGAAAAACGATGCCACCACAGCCTCTACACCATACAGTAACTTTAAGAAAGAATAGGGGGAGGGGCAGAGAGCGAGAGAGCGAGAGCGAGAGAGAGAGAGACAGACAGAGAGACAGAGAGAGACAAAAAGCAGGGAGCAGCGCTTCAGGGAGCAGAGATGGCAGAATGTAATTTGTTAGAGGAATTACCATGGCTGAAACTAAGGCTACTCTACTCTACTCTGACTTCATGCTGCATTAATCCCAGCATTGCATTGTACTGCTTAACAAAGCAGCAGCAAACCACTCTTCAGTACAGCTCAAGCCCAGGAACATGATGTATGACAGATTCAGGTAAAATTTTAAAAGGGTATGTTCATGAGAAATGAAACAAAAATCCTCTGTTAAACTACACACAGACTGTGAACGGGCTGCTGCTGGAATGGCTTTGGGTGCCTTCCCCTGCACATACGACCCCTAATCAGTTAATCAGAGCAATCTGTCTAAATGCCACAGCACTTAAGTCATTGCGAACAACAAGAGCAACACTGAAAAGGAAATAAAACCACACTGTTATTATCTCCGTTACATTATCCTGGGTTTTAATGGGGAAAATTTCCCGACTTTTATATACAAATAAAAGAGTTCTCACTCCCTCCCCAGCCTGCATTCCTATATCAGCCTTAAAGGTACAGTATAACAGTAATAAATAGAGGTATAAGGGATAAATCTGAGGAATAAAGAGAGTTATGAAAAATGAATTACATCTGTTTTTGGTACATAAATACACAACATAAGAGTACATTATAAAAACAGAGGATACCCCCCCCCCTTTAATGTAACTGTTTGCTGTGTACATTCTAAGTATAACCCAATGTCAAAACACCACTGATTTATACAAGCAGTACAATAAAATGAAAAGGATAAAATCCTACACGTCCAAACACATCTGCAGCGATGCGTCAAATATTACAAGCAGTTTTTGTGTTGTGCTGTTTGCCTGGGTCATCCTTAATGCATCAGTCACAGTTAATTCTCAACAGCATCACATAACATAACATGGGAATGTCTCTCTCTCTCTCTCTTTCTCACACACACACACACA
>JBBPCX010000154.1:14021725-14046725 GCA_037974365.1 Hydrocynus forskahlii | reverse complement strand
GGTTTTGAATCGATGCCAGTCATTTAGCAGTCATCATAAACAACAGCACCAGCTAGCTCATCGAGTTCAGATACAGGACAATTACAAGCCTGAGCACAGTTGAAAACGTGTCTGCGGAAGGTCCACCAACTTTGAAATTAGTGCATACCCTGCAGAAAATTCGAGTACACAGAGACATCAAGCGCATGAGTGGTAGCTGTAATCAGTATGGGTTGAAAAAGCCTTCACCAAATAGAATGCAAAGAGAAAGAATCTTTCCTCTTCACAGCAGTGTTTATTACCATTTAATTTCCATGCTTTCTGAGTTTCGTTTATCTGGAATACCATAGCGTTGTGGAGAGGACTCATTTTCATGTAAAAGGTTTCTGCACATTATTCACACAAGGTAATTGAAAACAGTGGCTTACACTGCACAGGGAGTGCCGAGCAGTGAGGGGATCTCAGCCGTTCAATTTATCTTATTTTCTTTTTCTTTCAAAAGTAAAACACCAGAGAACTGCAGACTGACAGCCTTAAGAGATGCGATCGACCACGACACATAAATTGTTTGCAACTTATTGTGAACAAACACTTCTACACCATTGCACAGTACACGTCAAGATAAGAATGTGCATTGTGACTAAAAACCCATTTGCTTGTTCGAGAAATCACACAATAAATGTTTATTTTTTAAATGTAAGTTGTTAGTGTCAGTTTTACTATTTTTCTAATCATTTTTATTGTTTTCCTTTGTGAATACTGAAGCTGCACAATGATGTAGATGTAAGCACACCAGACAAAAATGACATTTCTTATTAAATACATGGTTAAATACATGATTATATGTTCCCCTTTACTTAGTGACCGCTTCAATCCTATCAGGTAAAGATTGCACCAGTCTCTTGGGACCGATCCTGCCCATTTTAACCCACTCTTCCATAGACTGAGTGCACATTTCAAACTGATTTCATGTGTGCCTGTTTTAGCCTTTTTACCTGCTGTTCCGCTTTGGAGTTGGGATTGAAGTCTAGCAATTTTGCTGGTCTCTCAGTGTTCCACCATGTCTGTAGAACCAGTCTCAGATTTGAACCAATACACCCTACAGCTATCCTGGGAAGCAGGAGTTGTGTTCCGCTCTGAGAATGTAAGTGTGAGCTCAAATGGTCAGGAGTTTAAGAGATTGTCAAAACACTTGTGAAATCCTTACTTAAGTTATTAAGGCAAGGGTATGCTTATGCATCATAGAGATGAAATTATGTGCAACAATTTTTTCTGGGAAATGTATGTGCTCACAGTGTACATATTAGTCACGTCCTGCTACAGTGACATCTGCTTCATTCTGTCCACAAAATCTGAACATTCATCTGATGTTCTGGTCTAAAAGACTCACCCTGCCAAGCCAGACAGCAACGCCTATTAGCGAAATCAATTGTGTACTATAAAACCCCTTTTAGTCTTAAGGGAGCCGATAGATGTCTGGAATATCATCGTATTTTGAAGTGAAATCAATTAAGGGGTTTGCCAGCCCTGCTTACATGTTTATGCTTGGCAGCCTATCAGGGTAATTAAGGGAGATTAAACGCCATTACACGTCCTAATTCAGCGAGTGGCACATAAACAAAGTTTAAAGCATCGCTCTTTCTCTGTTGACAGGGAGGGTTGTGTATTCTCTGGAGTTAAAGAGGTTATGAGAGGAGCGAAGTCTGGCAGAAGGAGAGCATTTTAGTGGTCTGGTGATGGCCTAGAGCGTTCACAGGATGAGTCCAGATTCTAGGAAGTGATCTGATGCTGTGTGGTCAAGCCCACACTCAAGGAAGACCAGAAGGAAACTGCAGGGCCGGGCCTACTCTCAGGGTTTATGCTGGAATTCCCCTCCAGTGGTTCCCCCAGTATCTATTTACACTATAACACTGGTCTTCTAACGGAAAAAGTGTGGAGACTGATAAGAGCTGCTTACTCGCAGAATTTGCACAGAAAAAAAGTCTACTGTTTGCCCTTTTAGATCCCTTATGTGGTTCACGTACTTAATAAAATAAGCAGACGTTCCGTCAAAGACTGGTCATGCTAAACTTTCACCCGACAGCATATTTGTGCTGGTAAGTAGGGGATTTTTTTTTTGTCTTGCTTTGCAAAATTCCATCCTTGGTGTGGAAATAATAACTGATGTGGAAAAAAAAAAAGTTGGAGGAGTTAACCTGAATCTGTTGTTACAGAATGTACATTAAATACCATAAATAAATGGATTGTGATATATGTTACATTACTATGTAATTATATTCAAATAATATAGCAAAATGGCAATAGCTGTAGTGGTTAAATACCTGAGAAAGAAAACCCTTAAATAAATAAAAACACCAAATAGAGTGATAGCTCCTCTTTTGGTTCCCTGAAGAACCTTTCAATCGATGGTTCTTTTAAGAAGTATATTCCCAATAAAATTGCTGGAGAATGTTTCCTGTAAGGGTTTAAAGAACCTCCACATAATTACAGGTTTCTCCTGAAATCACACAATCGAGCCAACCTTTACCTTTTCAGAGTGAAGCTACAAGATTTCATTCTAACAGCGACGATGTTCTTGTGTATCAGACATGACCGTGTCCTCTGGCCTGGCCCGTAAGCATCACTGTTCGCTTCTAAGCAGATGGTGTCCACCCAGTGACCCTGCACAAAAGGACAGCTTCAACGACCTTCACAGCGGACAGAGGGAAGGACAACCAGGGAGCGCTGGAGCAGAGCACGTTGTGTGAGGGGTCAGATTATTTGCTCTGCACAGTGCATCAAACACTGTAAGGCAGCAATGAGTCAGGAGAAACATCTCAATCACATCAGCGACCTAGCAGAGCTTTTCTATCCGAGTCATTCTGACTGACCTGAAGGCACTGAAAGTATTACTTTCCTTACTAAGAAAGTTTAGGTGTCACGCACATTTCACTGGGAATTTACCTTTCTACTTTGCACACATTTAAAGCGAGAAACAGGACGCACACAAGGTTCCAATTCCATTCCTTTCTGGAAGCTGAAAATAAAGCCTTTACACATTATTTCTTTAAGTCAAGACCATACACATCACCCAAATAATTCTCACAATCAGGTCTTTAAAGCAAGGAAAGTACTGGCATTCATTTCTACCACACATTACACTCTCCTCTTTAGATTTAGCAAGAGACCGCGGCTCCTAGTTGTTGAAACTAGGCCATTTATCTAACCTGGGTCTATTGGGAGGGAAAGAGCTCACTCAACATAATAATTAACAATCTCACAGCCCAAGCATATAAACTGGATTGAGTGCAAAATAAAATGCAAGGGGGAAAAAATGCCAGCGATGATAAAAAAGGAACAGAAAGCGATCTGTATACTCACTTTGCTAATATGACTCAGGCAGGAGCTATCAAAGCAAGCAGAGGCCCAGATGATGAAGAGCGGAGGGCCGTGCAGCAGTGTTAGCCGCAGGCTGTGGTCGAGGATGCAGACGGAGCCTCTAATTGCGAACGGTTGTGAAGGCCAGTGGGGAAAACAGAACGTGAGACAGTGCTTTGATTACATGCGACATTGCTCAGCATTCCAGGCCCTGGTTTAACAACATGGCAGAGAGGTGAAAATAGCACTAGAGGAACAGCAAAGCACTGAGCTATTAGGAAGGCACCAAGCTGCCAGGCATGTCTCCACCGCGCAGTGTGCATAAAGTGTTCATTTCTAGACACGGTGGGACATAACGGCCATTACCTCAGGAAGCCATCAGCCATTCACGATAAAGACAGGGACTTCTAGCTCGAAAGTTAGAAAATGCAATGATGATCCCAAATGTCATCTTGAAGAACATCTAAGACTTCTTCCAAAAAAACCCAAAAACCTTCTTGCTCTCCTAAAAGCAGGTCATGCTCTGCAGTTTCTGAGGGCTGCTCTCCTCAACATTGCTGCTAAGCTCAAGCAGATGTCATGCTCCACAAATGAAGCCTTTGGACACCAGCTAGTGTTGCTGCTTCCAGCTGCTTCCGGTGGAGTTTACCACTGCCGCTGGGCAAAAGAATTCCCTCCACACCACATCAGCAGAAAGAATCCTACAGTAATCAAAACCTTGGCTTGTTAGCTGCCAGCCCCCTGTGAGCCACTGTCATGGAAGCAAAATAAATAAATATGAGAAATTTTAGTGACTTAATGGTTTGTTTACTGTGTCTATAATTACTTTTAAAGACACGCTTCATTGTTCTGTTGCTGTGTGAGAAATATTCACTGAATTCACAAAATCCAGTGATAAAAGACCGACTCTGAACTACTTGCAATTAATAAAAATCAGGTGATCAGGAAGATGGGGTTAGGCACCGGTTGACTCTACAAATAATCTATACAAGTACTTGAAAATAATCAGAAACAAAAATGTCTGAAAAAAACATCTCCAAAACAAAGTGAAAAACAAATGCTATTTACAACCTACTCAGAGCCCTCGAACAGTCTAAGTGGACTGATCCAAGCTAGGAACATGGCCTAATTCCTCTATTTCCTTTCATTTCCACATAGTCGACCTGCAGTTAAAAGTTAAAGACAGAATACAGTTCCTGAAATGGGGCCTCTTTCATTTAGTTAGAAACAGTTGTATTTTAAAGCAAAATCCTCCTTGTACCACACTCTAGACGTATAAGCTACATTATATACAGCACTGTTTCTCATCCCTGGTCCTGGAGGCACCCCGCCATGCACATTTGAGTGTTTTCACTGCTTCCAACACACCTGATCCAACTAATCAGCTCATCAGCAACCCCTCGCTGAGCTGAAGTGGGTGTGTTAAGGCAGGGAAACACTAAAATGCGCAGAGCAGGGTGCCTCCAGCATCAGGGTTGAGCAACACTGATCTAAAGGACTGTGGCTAAAACTTACCTCAGTAGGTTAGACACCATGCTGTCATTCATTTGGTTAGATATGCGCCTCTTCATCCTCTACCGAGAGAGCAAGTGCATTCTCAAATGTGTCTGGCAACAAAATGTCCAGTGTGTTTATTACTCTGTAGAGATTGCCACACTGGTCATTTGTCTTGTAAACTGGGTTTTCATTGATCTGTGAGGCTAAATAAAGGTTAAATAAATAAAAAGTCAAGTAAAGTCAAGCTGGTGCTTGCCATTGCAACTCTATACACAGTAAACAGTGAAATGAAACAATATCCCTCTACAACCGTGGTGCAAAGCAAAGAACAAACAAAAATAAAACCTTAAATAAATGGCAGGTTGTTCTGAAGCCTTTTACTGCGAATGTGAGAATATCAGTGATAGGATGTGTCTTTCATAGCACATTACAAATGTCTCGCTGTCCACTTCTGACAGAAAACAGAGGAGCTTAGCACCAATGTCAGAGTAGACATGCTGTTAATAAGCACAGGGCAAACACACCTAGACCGGGCCAGAGTCTCAGGCCTCTGTGCTCAGCATCAGCCCCCATAAATTAGCAGTGCGGTAATGAAAATGTCATTTCTCATTTACTTGGTCTGAAATACATCATCTGTAGCACAGCACATGAATTTGCATTTAAAGGCCATCCATTTCAAAGTCTGCCTCTGAAAGAGAAGTGCATCTATTAGCATTTTGAATGTTGAAATCAGAAAGTTTATTATGCCATTCCAAGGAGAAGGAAAAACTGCAGCAATCAGCAGCTCCAACTATGGGTGGGTACCACATGTTTAACTGATCAGAAAAAAAAAAACAACAACAACTCTTTTTCCAAACAATCTTAATAATTCTATGACGAAATTTGTGCAGTAGGCAACAGTATTTAATGACAATTCTACCTTACATAAAATGGCTAAAAATTAGGATTTAGGTTAAGTTGGCCCTGCTGTTATGGAAATCATCTCCCTATAAACACTTCAAGATTATTTTGTAAAGCAAGCCTCAACTGGAGTTCAGTGCTACGACTAAGTGCTGTTATGCTATATTACAGCGCATAAGTCAAGTGGCTGTACCACCATGCTGTGACAGTAGTAAAGAACTCTAAAAGATAGATATGGCAGTTTATGACTTTTCAATGACTATGGCCAGATGGTTAGATCCTCAAGATGTAGTGCGCACACTAGGAGTTCCCGAAGGTACATCAATATCTTTATTAGCCAGTTTTAGTACTGCATGCAGAAAAAGAGATCGAATTGATCAAAAGAGGAAACCTCAAATGTTCCTTGCATACCAAACAACAACTAGGACTGTTAGAAGTCTGAGTTTATACTATTTAAAAACTGGGTGCAACAGAGGTGCTGTAAAAGAAAAAGGTAAAAAGGCAAACCTGACCCCAAACCCATCTGAAACAGCGCCCCCTGCTGGCTTTGGTCCTATTCAGAAACAGTGGGACAAGCATTAGTTGCTTTTGCACCAACAAAGGAAGATCCAGGCTATTAGCGAAACGGAAAACTACTAATATGTGTAATTGTAAGGGAGGCATCCTGAACTGACTCTAGCAGTTTCATGTGGTAAACTGCATAATAAGACTAAATGTAGAGTCAGAAAAATTAGTGAAATCAAGAACACCTCTGAGAACAATACTCTCAGCATATGTGCTTGGCAGGGAAGCAATTCACCATTTTACTTCATAAGAGCTGAGGAATGAGCCTGTGTCTGATTACCGCTCAAAGAGACCATCTGGTGTGATGTTTTCCTTTGTTGTAACGAGACACAACTCAAGAGACTATGGAGTCTGCTTGAAAAAGCAATTTAGAGAGCTCTAGCGTTTGGCCAATCTTTGACCAGAACAGGTCGAGTCTCAGACCACACTCCTCTGACTGGGTTTCGATATGACCCCTACAGACTGTCTGAGTCAGAGTGGACAAAAACATGAATTTCCCCCTTTAAGTGACAGATTGGCGCCTGCCTGCCATTTTCAAACATCTGTCCTGGGTTTTCTGGTGTGAGTGGCACTGTTGTCTCCATGGCATGTGACTGATGCCACACACAGAAGGCGCATTGTCGGTGGTCAGTGAAGCATTCTGGTATTTTAACTACATAACTTCCATAGCAAGTATAGATAGTTGGAGCTGAACTATACAACATATCTTGTCTCTTTGGAATATTGCTCATGTTTCAGTTGCCGTGTTAGATCACTATAAAGCTCTGCTTTAGTGTTTCTTTGCTGCTGAGAAACTAGGAACAGACAAAACTCCACCGTAACATCCTAAAGTCTCATATACCGTACTTTTATAACAGAGAATAGTGTCATGCTGAAAGTGGAAACATCACAGTAGGTTCCAAATTTATCTGCACCCTTGGTAAAGAAAAAGTACTGAAAAAAATGTGTGTGGTTAATTAGCTCACACTGAAAATGGGGGAAAAAAACTCTCCTTAAATCAAACTTTTTAGGAAATGTAGCATTTTTAACAAAAGCATTGGTCAAATTTATTAACAGCCCTCCATGTAGTACTTAGCAATCACTTAATACCAATACAACAAAGATTCTTTATATTTTAAAGGACTAGAAAATAAAGGACATCTAATCTGTGTCTATTCCTCAATTCAGAACCTCCCAGACCCACCATGGTCCCAGGTCCTCTCTTCTGGATTCTGATCTTTTCAATTGGGTTTAGGACAGGAGATTGACAAAAGCTTGATTCTGTGGTCACTGAATAATTTTTGTGAGGATTTGGACACGTTTTAGATCATGTGACCCAGTTTTAGCTTTTTGGCAGAGGCAGCCAGACTTTTATTTAAAACTCCTGACCCTTCATGCTTCATGATCTTCATGACACCACTTATCCTGGTTTCAGATTTGCTGACCCCAAAATGCTCTCTAACCTTCCTCTCTACTATGAGTGGGATCAAACTATTTGCACCAGTTTGCATAAAAGTGATAAACACACTTTTGTCTCATTTCATTTATGTATTCTCTATTTTTGCCCCAGTGAAACAGGAAGTCATGGATGGCTGCTTCAGAGCTCGGCAACACTCGGGTCCACTTAATGGTTTGATTATTGTCATATTTTCAGTAAGAGGCAGAGCTAAATAACTACAAAGACATTTCTCTTACCAAGGGGTCCTTACCCTTAGGCCTACCTCGTACTAAGCTAATCTGAATCCAAAGCAAGGGACCCATTACCATGCATAATGAGTTCTGCCTGAAAACCATGACAATTTAAAACTGCATAAAACAATCAGTGAGAAAATATCCAGGTGTCGACTTTGCATATGACTAAAAAACAAAATATTTGAAGCTCAGAACTAGTTAGCATCAGTTGCTATCATCCACCTCCACAACCATGCCTGCACACATCTTGAACAAACATCACAACTAATTCAGGTCCCCATCAGATTTCTGTACGAAATGTGAACTGACAGCCAGAGCAGATGGTGATATTTTCCCAGTGTCATCTTCTGGCGTATACAGACTCTCCCTGCTTAGTCCATCCTTTCACATACTGTGTTCAGGCTGCCAAGCAAATAATGATGCAAACACCAATCCTGCCACCTATTTCACAAGGAAGCTTTAAATGTGTTGAATAAAGCTGGATCAAAGAAGTGATCCAGCACAGAAGAACAAAACTCTATTACTCATTGAGAGGCTCATATTCATTTTCTTCACTGAGGCAAAGCGGGAAATAAGGCATATAATCAGCTTAGCTGGCTGTGATTTGTTAAACAGATTAGATCAGAGGTAAAGTAAAAAGCAGAGAGAAATGAAATCGTAATCAAACGACGAAATCCAGAGGTGGCAGAAGAAGAGCACAGTCTTCTAAACCTGAGGCTCTACTACAGTGGATCAGACACTACTGGATTATTCACACACTCACACACACACACACACACACACTCACACACACACACACACTCACACACACACACTCACAGAGTATACTGATCACCGCCTGATCATCTGGAATCATCTGCACCTGTTTCTTCAGTGCTTCAGGCCTTCAGTGAAGTGTTAAGTGCTTTGTTATGCTTGAATGACTCATATGTCGGTCACAGTGTGGCTTAACTAACAAAAAACATTCCTCTGAAACTGGTCAGGTTCAGGGACTGGATTTAAAATGAGTGTCTTTGAAAGCCCTTCAGGTGATGCCTGAAGAACTGTTCAAGACTATATTCAAAAATACACACTGGCATGAGTCTCACACAAAAATGAGTTTTAGGACTGAAAAACTTAGCTAACCAACAGTATTTTTGAAAAAAACATTTCATAAAAATAATTCAATTTCTTACACAGTGCTCTGATGTTTTCAGTGGCATTTAGAAAGGACTGTCAAAAGCTTGATTCTGTCAGATAACCACTTTTGTGTAGATTAAGACTAGCTAATTAAAGATCCAACCACAACCCAATTTAAGCTTTTTAGCAGAGGCAGCAAGATCTTATTTGAGATTTGTTGACACAAAATGCTATCATACACACACACACACACACACACACACACACACACACATACACACAGTGAACTGGAAGCACCGGGGCATGAATAATATGGTCTCAAGACTGCTATTGGCACCTCTGAGGTACCCATGAGTAAGGTACCGTCCCGTCACACTGCTCCCCGGACGCTGTGTTCCTGGCTGCCCGCTGCTTCACTTGGTGAATGGGTTAAACACAGAGGAAGAATTTCATACCGTTCAGACCGTGGTGTGCTGTGGTGTGTTCACGTATGACAGAACGGTCACTTTACACTTCACACTTAAGCTTTAATATTAACATACTACAACAAAGTCTTACTTCACAGCTGCTATGACAAAATTATATTGGGCCACTACAAGAAGTAGGCGGAGCCAAACAGATGAGTATCAGTTTTCAGAAAGTAAGAGTTCACTTACTTTAATAACACAAACTAAAATACCATTTAATAGTGTAATAAAGGTGGAATAAAGCAAGATATTATGTTTTATCAGCACCACTGAATGGCACCCCATGGCTTGCACTTAGTGATACGGACTACATTAAACCATTAGAGTTGGACCATTAGAGACGCCCCTTTCCGACGCAGGCTTTTTTGGGGTTCAAAGAGCAGCAGACAAAAAGGACTGCTTTCAGCGGCTTCACCTCATCGCTGAGTTCCAAAGTCCTTGGTCATCCATCATCTGTATGTGTGCATTTGAGCCTGACACCATAGACGGGGAATATTCGGTTAATAGGTAACTGCCATGGTCTCATCTTTCTGTTTGTCTCTGTGCTGCTGCTCCTTTCACTCTCTGTCCTCTGCAGCAGTGCAGGAGAGCGACGCTGCGATAATCAGAGCCTTGTGTGACAGCTGCTGACTGCTCAACAGGTTCAGTGCTCAGGAGCAGAAAGGGAAAACAGAATGAAAAGGCTTGCTGTGCCTGTATCCTCTCTGTGCGTCTCGGTGCTCCCTGAGCGGGTGCTAAGACCTGATACAGCCCTGGCTTCGCTCCGGCTCTGATCTGCACTCTCTCTCACTCACCCAAATGTGGCTCGCTTTTATAGGATGCCTTCTACTTCATTTGTTCTAGCCTGCTTATCAGACCTTTCAGACAGTGCTGCGCTTTCGCGCTACAGCAAGGGCAGAAATCCTTTTAGAGCAAACGGCCTGCATGTTCATGAGCGAAGCAGAGAAGCGAAAGCGCTACATTGCTTTGGCCTAATGGTTCAAATAAAGCCTGTGATCATTTCTTCTCATTTCCTCTGTTCCCATAAACGCACATCTCTGCAGGAGGAACAGGTACTTAACAAAGCATTTTCATATCCCTTATACAGAAAGTCATGTATCTGACAAGACAAGTACAAGGGCTTCCAAGAATGTGCATGCAAAATTTTAAATTGAGTGTACAATGGAAATATGCAATGATTCATAAAGAAATGGCAATTATGCACAATTCGATCTGCTGGTCAAATAATGTCATCGGGTCTTTCAATTGTAACTGCAAACAGCCAATGAGGGAAAACAAGCTATTACAGATCATCACTACCACAGTTCTGTTCCATTAAATTCCATTCTGTTCCATTAAATAGTGGTGTCACTGTGGAGAAATACACTACGCAAGGTTCACTTTAAGAGCAAAAAAAACAAAACAATCCTGTTTGTAATCCAAACAAACGCTGTCAGGTTTATTCCATATTTTACCAGAATTTAGCAACAAGTGCTCAGAAAACATGAACTCATTACCTTTATTATTATAAACTCAAATAGCAATATATCCTATTTTACTATGGTGTACCATATAATTTATTTGGAAAAAAATAATGATACTGAATTTGATCAACGTAGCCCATTGCAACAGGAAAGCGTTCAGTTATAATTCTTGTTCTCAGTGGGCGTCTCACATCATTGATCATACTTTCTTCTACTGAAGCATCCACACTGCAGTAGCCAGGTCACTTACTCGCTGTCCTGCTTCCTGTGCAAGCTCATTCTTGACTGCCATCATATCTCATCTGGAGACTTTGGGGCTTTTGTATTACTGTACATAAAGGACAAGGACGCTTGGTCTGCTCAATTTACCAGACCCTCAAGGTCCTTTCTCCCTGTTCCCAGCTCAGTTTCTGATGATGAGAACAAAGCCTTAGTCATTCAAACCTGTCCAAAGAGAGCAGCACTCAAGAAAGCCTGGAAGGTCTCTTAAATCGAGCTGGTCAGTTAGAGCTGAAACTAAACAGGGTGAAGTGGCATTGTCATTATGCTGCCCACTGCTGGGACCCGCTCCCCCTGGAGATCAGATCTGCCCTAATGGTGGCAGGTTCAAAAAAGAAATTAAAAAGTGCCTTGTTCTCTGCTGCCTGCCGTTAATCAGATGCCTCTATTTTTATCTCAGTAAAGCTGTCTAAAACTGCACTCGTATCTGTGTACACACTGATATTGAGCTTCTTTGTTTAACTGACGCTCATTTTAAGTTTTATTTTTCTAAACTGATTTTATTTCTCGTTTTTATAGCTGACATTACTATTATGCACTTATGCTTATCGGCGTAAAACACACCGAACCGAATGCATGATAATGCGCTATATACATGAACTCGCCTTGCCTTGATCTTAAAAGCAGAACGAATTCACAATCTGTAAAAGGCCCCTCACAAATGCATGTTTCATATATACGTCCATTATAAAACAGCAGAAACGCTCAAGGCCGCTTTCAGAAGAGCTTTCTTCAATGTACTGGCACCTCCAGACCTCCAGACGAACACTGTTTTTGGGGAAAAAAGATGCTGTGCTGCTGCTGTTTCAGTGACAATATGACAATGCCACATTCTGGGGGTATTGTCAGATGAAAGACGAAGGAAAAAAAAAAAAAACACCCGTTTAGCCCGAACCACTATCTGTTGGGAAACGGTTACCACAGCAACCAGCAACATCTTGGCTCATATATCTGAGGCTGTAAATATCTGTTGCCTCCATGTCTCATGTTCTGCAGGTCACACTGTGGTCCTACAGCCCAGTCCATTTCATTTAACCAGGGCAGTCGATGCTGATTAAAGTGCCAATTTTCTAACTTTTTTTCCTTTGGCCTGGGGTCTATTTATGACATACATGTGATTGCAGGTACCCAAATGAGTCATATCTTTTTTGCATAACCATTTCCAACCTCTCCTCTTCTCGTATAATTGAACTGGGTGGTGTTGGTGTTATTGTAGCTAATGTATATGATCTCTAATGTGACTGGCTGCCCTGTTTTTTTTGTCTCTTTCAAAAAGTAAAACATCAACTTGAACAGAATACAAATGAACAGAAAGGTTAAACAGAAACTAAAGTCAAAAAAGCTGTCGTCACACCATGTCTTCCATATACGGACCATATGGACTTGGGCGTGAACATCAAACACTGCTTTCAAAAGTGTGGGAATTTCAGCTGTCCGGGATCCGGACTCTTGAAAAGAAAGCTATTTTAACAGGAGAACCAGGCACGATGAACACATTTCAGAGGCCAGGAACACAGCCAGTTATTATAAATACATTTGCTACGATTCAGTCACAAGTGTTAGTAAATTGTAAGCTTAGAAATCTGAAACAATAAACAATTTGCTGCTGATGTACACGTATCTGAAACCTTCATTTTCATGATGACTCATCTCTCTGAAATTACATGCGTGTAACTGAATCTATCCAAGCAAATAATATCTTCATACAAAACCACCAATTTCCTTGGATTTTCTGTAAAAGGTCCAAGCCCAGGGGGCACCTGTACTTCTATCTGATATAACCTAACTGCCACAAAAGACTCCTCAAGGCCCAGAGGGGGGAAAAGATCACCGAACAGATTAAATTTCACCTGTTCCCTAACCCTAAAAAAAAAAAAAAAACACATGGTTTAACACCAGCCTCACGGCCTTTGAGCACACACACAGAAGCCATTGAAAAGGATTTAACCAGTGAGGGTTTGATGTGCCAAGACCTCTACGTATGGCTGTCGGCTTTCAAGAGAGCTGCCATGTCTCGCCTATCAGCAAGAAAGGATGATTCCTGACAACAGAGCTTTCTGAGTAAGCGCACACACGCACTGCACATAGACACTGCTTACAGAATCTGGCAGAGCTTTATTGTGTCTTTGTACATACAGTTGCCGATGAACGTGCTGCCAAAAACAGATAAGTGCCGAACTGACATTCAGGCAGAGCTTAAAAGAAGAGTTCTGTCAAAAATGCTAATATTGCCAACAACAAATGAAAGCAGCAGGCAACGGGAATTGTACAAAGAAATACTAAGGAGTGGAAATAAGACTGCACTGTTTTTGTTTTTAAGATTGTTTGAACATCTTTAATTCTAGCTGTGACAGCTGACTATACAGTTTAAACAGCACAACTGTAAAGCATCAAACTACATACACATGCCACTGGTTTTATAACTAGAAGAGAAATAATACAGTATGAAACACCTATAGCTTGTGGTGGCTGACCAATGCTGCAGTTCTCTCCAAGGGAGAAAAAATAAAAAAAACATTGATTATTAGCTGATTATTAGCTAGCTGGTATCCAGCAGTTTTGGCCAGTGGTGATTTGATTAATTATATTTAAATGGTGTTATTTGACTCCATTCTTCCACCATGATGGAAAACTATGTCAATTCTGCCTGAGAGGTGATGAAACTTTTGAGATGAAAGCAGCATAAAGGCCAAGTCTTAAAACAGCATTTTGCTAATGACGTGAGCAACAGCCGAAGGCCAGCAGCCAAGCTTTATAAATTACATTATGAAAAGTGGTGGCTAAGCTTCATTTTTTGAAGGTGAAATGTCAACCATAGGGTATTGTGCAAATGTTATCATACACAGGTTCAGGTAGACAGTTTTGTCTTTCTGCCAGAGTAGAAATATTGTTTAGATACATTATACATCTCACAAAACTGGAGTCTTAATCTGGAATTTTCTAAATATCACTATCTTAAGATGTACAGACAACTATAGGCTGCATGCAAATGATACCACACCAAGGGGCACCTCCTATACTCCACTATTTTTAGAGATGGAAGGCACTGTCTCAACATCATTATGCATGTCGGTGACAGCAGACTTTACACAGCTCAAGTCTTAAATGACAATTTGTCTTTCTCTCAGGGCAAGCTGACTGTTCACAAAGAGGACCCGTCATTATCAGCTGTTGACATTGGAACATTAACGTACTTGAGGACCTTGAACAAATCTAATCTCCTTACTTGGACGGGCTAATGATGGCTATACACTGAGAAAATGATGAACTGATCTCAGAGTGTTCCGTCTCTCTCTGATCCGGAACACACACACACACACACACACGTTTGAAGATCAAGGAGAAACAGCGCAGGACTAAACGCTCCTCCATCTTCCCCCACTTTGGCAAAGCCCTTCTAAAAATCACCCAGGACTGCTCCGATTGATTTCCAAGCAAGTGAATCATCTAGGCCGTGGGTGTCTAAAGAACCGCAATCAACATGTCACCATTTATTAGGAACCACTCAAAGACACCCGTGAAAGCGCAGGAGAGGCCGAGCGGTGAGGAGAGGAAGAGGAAGCACATCTCAAAGCTGGAAAACCACTGCAGTTCCTCTCTGCAGGGCCAGGTAATAGGAAGCAGCAACTCACATTTATCTAACGCTTATCTCCTCATCCTCATCAGTCCAGCAGAAGCAACACCTCTGGCCCCGTGCCCAACTTTTACAACAAAACAGAAATCAGGCAGGCTGAGGGTGAGCCACAAGGAGAGAAAATGAAGCCTAAGAGTTAATTAATGGGTATCAGCATCCTGTTCAACCACTCTCCGTGCTAATAGCCTCACTGATGAACCACTCAAGGCTGGGAATTAAAAAAAAAAAAAAAACAATGCTCTGTCCAAACACGGCTCTTTTATTGTGAATGGTATTGCAGGTGTAAATTTCAGGCCTCATAACAATTCTATTTGATTATGATTGTTCAAAACATAATTCAGCTGCACAAATGTGACTGGAACACAACGCATCAGTGCGTTTACACTCCCAGTATTTTACTGTGATTCATCTTCTTGTGTTATTTTCATTGTTCACGCCAATGAAGCTTTTTAGCTGAAGGTGCACTAAGTGTGCATCTGGGAATTGTTAGCCCAGGAGAGAGAGAGGGAGAGAGAGAGAGAAAGAGAGAGAGAAGCAGTGGAGCAGCACACCTACAGAGTGATGGACAACTTGGAAGAGTCATACTGACAACAATATTGGTATTTTCACAGCTCACTTCTGGAGGATGTCTGGTCCGATAAAAAGGGCAAAACAGACATGGTTTCTTCCTGAGCATCACGTGGTCTGACCGCCTTCTTGACTCTCTGCTGCGACGTCTCAGCATCCATAGATCCAAACACATGAACACACAAACATTTGTTCTTGGGCTGCATAAAATACAGTGTTTCCATTAGCAAGTACAGCTGAATGACTGGAGAGGTAATCATGTAAAAAGCTTAAAAATGCAATCCGTTTCCACCTCTTATCCCATTAAAAATTCTTCTTTTAAAGCAGTAGAAGAAAAGATTTCAGCTAATTAACACAAAATGAAAGGACTATTGCAAGGCCCATGTAATAAAATTTTAATGCAACAACGTGCATTTAAAGTAATTTCCCAGTCTGGCTCTACTGCCCAAAGGCTTGGAGCATCTTGTCCTCCACTCCAAAATTAATTATATTTTTCAACTCTTTCGATCTTAAGTGGCCATGTCACATCTATGGGGAGCTTCAGGGAAGCTTCTGTCTGGTCATTTGGCTCCTTATAAATATAACCCGCAAAGGCTTACGTTTAGAAGCAGATCTGGCACCGAGCAAAACTGTGCAAAAGCAATTAAGGCCATTGACCTTGAACACTGCGTATGACCTGTAGACACAATATTAAACAACACGCAACTACAAATAGCCTGGTGGCAGCCGATGGGCATACAATTCAATTCCGGGAGCATGCCAGCAGCATAACACAGGTTGGTGCCCCCAACACATCCAATTTAACACATCCAGTTTAATTATAAAATGAAGGAGCCTGGGAGTTGAAATGAGGAAAATGCTGAACTCCAAGACTAGACACGGCCTTTTTAAACCAATTAAATAAATGCACATATGTTTTTTTCCATGTTCAAAAAGAAAGCAGGAACAAGGCCAAAGTATAAATTGCTGTCAAAAGCATTGAATAATTACTGTATTTAACATTACATTTTGTGAAAAACCATGTCTATGAACAGTATTACTTTTGACATAGCATCAATAGGATTCATACTGATCTCCTGACAATGGAGGAAAACCATAACCAGCTATGCTACACAGAGGCTCTCTCCAAATCTCTCTTTAAAGAAAAATGCAGTCGGTCAGTGTTTTAGAACTACTGACCATTTCCACAATATGCTGATTGGATAACACCAGTGTCCACTACTCAGCAAACTGGGTTCAACCACATTTGGCCCATCTGTTATACGGTTAAACTGTTAGTCGATCTGGACAGGAACATCTGCCAAAAGCATTCATGTAAACGTCAAAGCTTAACACGGCATAATATAACAGTGCCACCTTGATCTGTATTCTTCATTTCCTTCTTGCTACAAATGATCAAAAGTTCAAATCCTGAGAGACTCTTGCATACATTAAGATCAAACGAGCCTGTCTTAGTCAATATCATGGTATTCACCGCATGCAGCAGAAGTGGTGGCAGTGTTCTGAGAAGTACAGTAAAAGGAGGGCCTGAGGCTTGGCTTAAACCCTGAGGGAGCCCTGCAGCTGTGTACAAGAGCCAGTCCGTGTCCCCAAGCCTCTGGCTCAGAGCTGATCAGCCTGTGCCAATCCCCCTGAGGCTACCTCCAAACCGAGAGGAGTCACTCACAATCTGCTCAAGCTCCAACAGAAGAGGACCAGCAGAAATTACAGCCATCCTAGTCTGCTGAATCAGCTGAAGAAGAAGCCAAAACTTAAAATGTAACTGTGGGCTTTGTGGATTAAAAAAAAAGGCTTTCATGATCAAAAGTTGACCACAGCAAAGCAAAAATGCACATAAGAAAAAGACTGACTTAAAGCACAGGCAGAAAGTAGTTTCATGGTGCACATGTATAATAAAGTAGACTTTTTAATATTTGTGAAAAAGCAAGCATATTTTTTCATTCCAAATTTAGGGAGAGGCAGCCAGGCCATAAATGTTTGGTTATGTAGGGCAGAAACCTTAACCTAAAACAACTACAAGCAGGTAGTCTAAAAATGTGGTCTGCAGGTGCTTCCCAGCCACAAAAATCTGTCTACTCCCTTCATCGTGGCGGTGCATGCAAATAAAGCTTTCAGATCAGGTCTGTTTATGCATCCTCTGAGGTCTGGTGATAGCACTGCTAATGTCAAACAGTGATTTTGCGTTGCCGTGGCTCGACTGGTACGTCAGAAATCAAATGGCACCTTCCACTCTCTATCAGAGAGATCTGAGCAGTGACGAAGCTTAAAAGTGCCCAAAGGAAGATAATGCTGGCATTAAAACCCTGTCGCTGCACAGCCAACATCCTCCCTCAAGCAGCCTAATGGCTCCACTGACATTATTTTACAGAGCTGCAGGGCTGGCGGGCTCTATTTCCATAGCACCTCCATTCAAGAACCCAAAAGCAAGGTGAAAATCTGGAGAGGACAGATTTGATCAGTGTAGAGATCCTAAATTTCAGGATTCTGCCCCACAGACTCCCACGCCCACCATGTCCCTAAATAAAGGGACTTAAGGAACTCCTGATTTTATGCACATGTATCCAGAGCTAATGGAGATGTTTGAGAGAACAAGTCACTTACAAGCTCACCCTGTACTTCTGTTTCATTCTGTCACTCTCTATCAGCCTTGTAAGCCAGGCACTAGATGGAAAGTTATTATAGCCAGGGCCGCTACAAAATATAAAATACCATCAATACACACACAGTATGGAGGAGCACCGAGAACACAATTTTCTATCACATTGGTTCATTTAAGTGTGTGATGTGTATGCGTGTGGAGATGTTGTTTGGACACGTGGAGCTGTCTAATCTGTTCTTTTTCAGACTAACATCAAAAACAAAGGTCTTCTTCAAAGCAGCGAGTGCGCGCGCGTGTGTGTGTTTGTGTATACTCTTGAGGTCAGCTTTTGATCAGTTTGGACTTTTCTGGAGCAACACAAATATCTTCTCAGAATCCTCTAGAGCCCTGTTCAGCATGTTTGACCAAACCAGGCATCACATGACCCAATCTACACCAAAATCTTTGAATCATGTCCTAATCAAGGCAGCCATGCGATTAATTAATTCATTTATTATCTGAGCTGCTTATCCCAACCAGGGTCGCAGGGAGTGATTGGAGCCTTTCCCAGAACTCACAGAGCAAAAAACGCCCTGGACAGGTTGCCAGTCCACTGCATGGCAGACACACAAACACACTCACACACACAGTCTCATCTAGGGGCAATTTAGCATCTTCAATTCACCTTCATCTTCAATTCAATTAATCAGTTCACCACAGCTTCTGGTGGAAATGTACACGGACACGGGAAGAAACAGCAAGCCATGCTATTTATCATGCCCTTAAAAGTCCTCTTCATCTCCTCCCTCTGTCACACATCCACACAATAATCTGTGCAATAGCCTGTTGCTATTTTGTTGTACAGTTTTTTACGGAGTTCAAATAACTATCATTATGTGTATCACAACGTGCATTATTTTGTTATGATGTGCAATAATCTTCCATGTGCAATATCGTGTAATGATCTTATCGCTTAACATTATTACGTGCAATATCTTATGTGTCTTACCTTGTGCAGTATCATGTGAAGTTTTTGTAAATGGGTGTTGAATCATTTCGTTATGAGAAATTTTTGGGGGGCTGGGCACGTTAACGCTTTATTGCAGGTAAACGCAGGGTTTTTAAAATCCTTTTATTCTGAACGTTCATTGCTGTTTTGCGGTCGTGAGTGCACGCAACGCGCAGCGCTGTATGGTACGGCTGGTTTTTGCGGGGGTCAGATGTCCAATTACTTTTGTCCATACAATATGTAATGGGTTGCCTGACCATTACACCAACAGAGACTTTAATGACACTGCATTGAGATACATCAACTTCAATATTGGAGTTTGTCCCCCTTTGTAGCTACTATAATGGTTCCGCCCCCAATGCTCTGGACTCTGAGGGTAACTAGATCAAACGTGAATGCCCTGGCAGAGGCAAATAGCTTTGGTTTTATATTTGATTACATTAATGTTCAAGTTGAGATTTACAGAAATATATGAACTGCAGCTGTGTAACTGTGTTAAAGGGAACACTGCTGTTAAAGGGGACCTATTATAGAAAACTCACATAGAAAAGAAAAAAAAAAAAACAAGTTATAATAGGTCTAGGGGCCATACAAAACATGTTCATGAAGTTCTTTGCACAAAATCACTCTCACATAAAGAGATTTCACCAGCTTAATTCTTGACAGTTTCAGTCCCTTTCAAAATGAGCCGTTTCAGGGCTATGTCCCTTTTATGCAAATAAGATGTTACTGGCCACGCCCCACCCATCCAATTAATCACGATATCAATTTATCATTGCGTAGGATTAATTTTTTTATGTCTATTGTCTTACCATTTGAATATCACTAGTTATGTCAGTTTTACTTATATACTACAGATCTCTTCTCCATGCAATAACGTACACCTTACTATGGGGTGCCGTTTGTAAAAACAGCTTCACAAATTTAGAGGTGTCATTTTTTCATCATTTAGCACAATGTTCACACAATTTTCACACATTTAGAGCTAAATGTGTTAAAAAAAAAACAGTGTTACGTTTTGATACATTTTCTTGCTGCATAATTGTTAAATGCAAATGTTAAATCTTAAATGTAAATGTTAAATCTTAAATGTAAATGTTAAATCTTAAATGTAAATATTGCTTTTACAAACCATGAGAGATATGCTAATTGGCCACACCCCATGATTACAATTGGCTGTTACTTAGCAGGGGGCTGAATTGCGTGCTGTGATTTCCCCTCACCAACATGGAGGATTTGCCTTAAATGATCTTAAACCTTTGCAACAACCCCTCATTTGCCATAGTAGCCCCCCGCGGTCCGGAGTTATTAGCCGAAAACCGTTCACCTTGGACAAAAGTAATGGGACATCCGGGCGAGGTGAACGGTTCTCGGCTAAAAACTCCGGATCGCGGGAGACTATTATGGCAAACGAGGGGTTGTTGCAAATGTGTCACCAAGCCCTATCTAACTGTGGATTTAATGTATAATGTATTTAATAATGTATTTAATGTTAAAAAACACCCCCAGAGATCGAGTTATTATCAACAAGCAACAAAAGAAATGAGAAAACACTCTCCCATACACGTGACATTTGGACCACTTGTTCTGGTGAGAAGATTTGGGAGCACCTTGAGCGTGAAAAGCAGCTGACACTGAATCTAAAGCAGTGAGAAAAGGGATTTTTTTTCACAGACACACAGAAGAGGAGTTGTCTGCAATAGGCAGATGGGTTGCACCCTCTAAGTGTGTGCCAGCCATCACTTTTAACTCTGCATACTGGCGAGTGGGGACATTTTAATTCCCTACAGTCAAGACTCCTGTGATCAGCATCTACAGCCAGCCACAGGTGGAACAGTAAAGACAGAGAAACACACATGGGGTTAAAACAAGTTAGCAATTTCCTCAAATCATTTAAATATTTCTTTATATAGTTGGTTAATGGAAAAATAGGATGTAAAAAATGAGTGCAACCTAATGTTACTGCTTAAGACTGCTGTGGAATATTTTAGCCCAATTAAAAACAGCCTTTCTGAAGTTCAGTGAGCTGCTTTCATGGTGTTTCCCTGCATCTGCATCATTCAGTGTGGTGCTCTCTGGGTGTTTCCCTGTCCCTCTATCATTCAGTGTGCTGCCTGCATCATTATCCTAAGACAAAAATGTGCACTTTTTGCACTCTGTTGGGGGCTTGGTGTTTGGGACAGCCAGTTGCTAGAAGTGATAAAGAAATGTCTGATTATAGCATAGAAAAAACACATAAGTGTTACACAGTTTAGATTGTCGAACCTTTTAAACTTTCCACACTCTTTTACACATCCGAGACACTTTAAATTTTTCTTAGTAGGATGAGTTTGAAATTGACAACACTGAGCATACATTCAGGCCTGGCTGTGGAAGAAAGCATTATTGAAAAACCTTTATGAGTAAACAGCAGGCGCCCATCAATATGCATTTCGCCCTCACATGACATATTCCTGATGAGGTGAGCACTTTGAAACTTTCAGTGCAATAACAGTTAAGCGAAGCATGAGCAACATGAATGCTAAAGAATCTAAGCTTTAATCTAAATATGGCATGCTTGTCTGTTGCTGGAGGCTTTGATAGATTGTGGTCATTATGTTCCTGCACAGGACCCAAGCTTGGAACAATACCTGTTTGATTACTCTGTTCCACTGACTAAAACTCATTTCCAGTCTCTGCTGTGTAAACTCCACTCTCACAGTAAGAGCCAGAAACCCACAAAAGGCAAACGAAAATGAAAATCTGTATCGATTGAGCCTGGTAAAACTACGACCCATTTCCATGAGACATTACCCAGACAATGTGAGAGACCACTAGAAAGCATCTGGCTGACTACCTGCAGCACTTAAGGACGAAGCTCTATTGTATGTGAATAAACAGTAGGGTTTGGGCAACACACTGTCTGAGCATGTCTTTTGTCTAAGAGCCACTCGGGAAGGAGTGCGCAGAGCTCTGTCATGGCCCACAGCAAGGCTGAGTGCTCAAGCTCAAGCTGAAACAACCCAACGTCATGGCAATTGGCATATTCCTCCAAGAACACAGCTGTCAGTGAGGCATGGTCAAGTCAGCTGGCCTTGGCAACTGAACAAGGAAAAATGTCATTGAATGACTTTCCTAAACCAGGATATATGGTACCAGACAAAAGTTTTGGAAAACAAAAAGTGTTTTGTTTTTTTTTTAACCAATTTTCCACATTTTAGAGTAATAAGGAAACTGAAATTGTTTAACACAATTGTTTTCACATCCATTGTATTCTTCAAAGACGCCCTCCTTTGCCTAGATGCAAATACAATTTTAATTCTTGTTAACAATTTATTTCAATTATTATAATATTTATTCTGGATCTCTGTGAAACTAAGAACAGTGCTACCATCAAGCAGCCAATCAAAGTGTCAAATGCACTGTGACGTATCGCATGATTCACCCCATAGATTTCTTTGGGCTATTTTCTGAACCTCTGCAATGTGTAAAGCTGTGCTTGCTTGCTGTCTGCAATCAGATGGTAGAGCAGGTAGGTTACACAATCTTTTTATGCCTTTAGGAGACAGTCTTAATCTGATTTCCATGACAGTAAGAATGCTCATTTCTGTTAGCCCCTTTGTGTGATTTTCTGTATTGGTGAGCTTCAGGATAACAATAGCTGCAACAGCTGTACAAAGAAAATTTGGATACAACTGCTTGTGACCAACATTCAAGTAAGATATTGCCATTTTATACAACCTTCACTTCATGTTGTGGTTAAAAAGTGCAGCCACGCTTGTTCTGTTAGCCTGAAATAGCGGTTATATGTGGCCAGTGTTTTGCTAGACAAATCTGGCTCATTGCTTCCTCACTGTATTTCTTGCAAGTGTAATGCTACTATGCATGTGATACTAATAGCGAGTGCTACTGTAATGTTTAAGGCTTTCCATTCAATATTGTGACTGTATTTACATCAAAATGTTTTCAGTATTGTGAAAAACACTCATTCAACCAGGTATGTCTTAACAATTAACTGGAGCTGTCTGAGAAACATTTATCGGCACTTTAGATTCTGCCTTTCAGAACTTTAGGTACTGTTTATTTAAAGCTGTGCACAGTGGAAGCAGAATTTGCTGAAAAAGTCCCTGAGCACTGACTGACATGCCTGTACTTAAGCATTAACTTCCTGCTACTTAAGTCCGTTCAGGCAAAAAATGGCCTCTCTCTCTTCCCTCCATTTCCTGCTCATCTTGTGACAGGCTCTGGAAGTCCAGGGCCGAACGCTGACAGCATACTTATTAGTGTCATCATCCAATCACCTTCATCAAACAATTCTGGAACAGAAGGCATACCAGAGGATTTTTGGCCTTTGAGCTCAAACAAGCACTGGTGGCGTTAAAAACCAGTGACTCAGCAAAATAAGACTGCAATCCTCAAACAAAGAAAATCCACGGAAATGCCGCATATCAAGCCGCAGTGCCGTCAGATGATAAGGCTGCTGGTGAGCAGCTCAAACCACGATTCGGTTGAACATCTGGCTTCATACAGGCCTGACACAGCCTTATCTGTCATTATGCTGCTGAGATGAGCCTGGCCCAGCAGGCCTACAGCCCTAATGATTCTGCAGACCACCACACAGCTTCTCCTGGGCTCTAATCCCCATCTTAACCCACATTCCCCAGCTTTGGGCTGGGGGGGGGCACAGATTCTTTCTGAAGCCTTCGTTTCAGGGCAGCTTTGGACAACAAAATAAGACTATTACAAGCATTACTCCCTGCAGAACTGAATCTAAAAGTAGTTTTTGTGGAAGTGTGACCTCCAGGATCATCTAATATATTCCTATCAGAGGACAGAAAAAACAGATATTGTGAGGAACTAATAAAAATGAACAAAAACACCAACTAAAAACAGTTGCACCACACACATCTGCATTACAAGCTAAATTTTGGCTCTAATCACTTAAAGCAGTGACATATGTACATTTGACCATCAAAAAAAAAAATCCAGATATGCCCCATTAAAATCATAGTCACATCAAATCTAGGGCCATATATGAAAGTTGTTCAAAACTGATTCCAAAAAATGAAATGTGTGCTTACTACCAGACCTGTGTTGCACTTCACTGCTTGTAACAGCTGATTACACACCGTAGTCTGAAAGTGGCAGACAGAATGACCCCCATAAGAGGAATGGTAACTTTCCAGTTACATTGTGTTTCGCCCAGTCATCCTGCTCAACTTCTCTTACTGGAAACCGGCTTAAACCACTCCATTTGACTTCCTCTGGCTATGTACTTCCTGTATTGCAGGCAAAATGCGAAACTGTGGGGTTACACCACAGAATGGATGAAACTAGGAAATCCTTCAAAGACCTATGGTTCCACAAACACCAAAACAAACAGTAAAAAAAGAAATAAACACAAGGAGGTGTTTACACAGCAAGAGAGGGAGTCTGACATCAGAGATTAGATTCAGAATGTGCTAAACCCTGCGTGGACCAGAGCTAACGGCTGAACCCTTGCAAATTCAGTGGAGAAAGCCAACACACCTGTTTGTCTCGGTCCTTGTCCTTGACCTTCCCACTGCTGCCAGAACCCCTGGAGGACGTGACATCCCGGGGGATGACAGAGATCTGATGTAGTGGCATGTTCATCCCAGCGGGCCAGAGGAGCTCACACACACGCAAACGGAAACCAGTCCACTACCACCAGCATGATGGAGAGAACCATTAATCCAAACCTAGAAGAGGAAGAAAGGGAGAAGGTGAGATGTTTGTTTGTTTGTCAATATTCTTAAACTTCACAAGCCAAACACATGAGAGAGAGAGAGAGGGAGAGAGAGAGAGAGAGAGAGAGAGAGAGAAAGGGAGGGGGGGGGAGAGAGAGAGAGAAGAGAAAGAGAGAGAGAGAAAGGGAGGGAGGGGTGAGAGAGAGAGAAGAGAAAGAGAGAGAGAGAA
>JBBPCX010000154.1:13928533-14021625 GCA_037974365.1 Hydrocynus forskahlii | reverse complement strand
TCCACACATATATACATACACACACACACACACACACACACACACATACACACACACATTATATATATATATACATATATACATATATACATATATACACACACACACACATATATATACATACACACACGTGTATATACATATACATACACACACACACACATACACATATATACACATACATATCAGTTTATATATTTTTTCACATATACTTACGAACACTTAATAACTTAACACAAACTGACATGTATCAGAAAGCATTTCCAGACAAACATCAGAACAGAAATAACGTTAATATTCCACAAAACGTGCCTTTCCATCCCGGGCGTATTAGATAGCCTCACATGAGCTTTAAACCTTTAAACCTGGGCAAAACGCCGAGAGCTGGAACACCGTGCCAGGAGAAAAATCTGCACAAAACCAACAAAATAAGCCGCACGTTTTTACAGCGCCTTCTCCGTTCGAGAGAGAGCCGACATGTGAGCAGCGCCGCAGCTGCTGAACTGTTCACAGAGAAAGAGGAAAACAACAGCGCCCAAACCTGAGAGTTCGTCTTCTTATTGTCCCCACAAACAAAGCAGAGCTGCAGCTCAGGGCAGCCTACAGTCCATCCAGAGGGACAGGAGAACATGAGGGCTGCAGCGCACCGTCAGTGCCATTGTGTGTGTGTGTGTGCGCCTGTGTGTGTATGTGTGTTTGTGTGTAAGTGTGTGTGTGTGTGTGTGTGTGTGTGAGAATGCTGTTCACTGCTCTCCCGTTTCAATAATAGAGCTCCAGAGTGTCACACTTTCAGGCGCACACAGGAGGACCGACTTCACCAACACTCGATCAGTCAGTCAGTCAAAGCAGACTGCTTCACAGGACTGTTCTCAAATAAAGCAGGACATTCAAGTGCTCCTCGTTTCAATAAGCCCGAACCACAGAGACGTTATTGGAGCCACTGTCAGTGGAGGTAACAGCAAGAGAAAATCACCCAAACACACACGAGAAGAAAAGGGAGTGGAGGATATCGATGATCACCCATAAGAGCGTTTGTGTTTCTGAGCTTGAATTAAAGAGTTCCTCTGTGGTGTGGTGTTGCAGGAGAAGCCTCCTGAGAAACAGCTCAAACGGACATTAAAGATTGATGACAGCAGCCAAATTTCCAACTGAGGAGCGTCTGCAGGGGGAGAGGGAGGCTCAGGCTGTCATTTCACACTGGGGGTCCAGGAGGGTGATGTGAGAAAGGGGGAGAAAAAAACGATGCTAAACAGTCCGGCTCGAAGTGCACGACCAGTTTGGTGTGAAATCATCTCTACTCACCTTATTGTCCCGATGGTTTGTTTATTTCTCACCGCATGCGTCATGTCCCTGACTTCCGCGATAGTGGAGCTGAAAAACTGAAGGGAGGGAGGGAGGGAGGGGAGGTGGGGGGGGCGAGAGAGGGCTGCGGGGCGCATGCGCACTACCATCCTCCGGCTCTGTGGCTGCAGTGGAGGCCTGGGATTCATTTATTTAAGACCTGCTCTCAACGCCAGACCTGCAGTCCACCTGCTCCTACAGGCCTGATTCACAACAGGAAGGACTTTAATTAGCTAATCAGCTCGGATGATGACTCAGGTTGCGCAATGACCTTTGCTCTGGTGTTGGGCAACAAGTCAGAAACTGGCTTCAGCCTAGACTACTGGTTGAATAAGGTGCGATACAGGGCAGCCAATCAGAAAAAAAGATTGTTTACATATATCAGTATTAAAGATGCATGAACAAAAATATTGTTTAATTCTAACGGATAAAGTACAGAAATACTTTAAATATGTATAATATGATAACTATGATACAGCAGCAAAAAACTACGTTTGAATAATTCTTTTCAGAGCACATCTATTGTATCATCTTTGTGAAAACCACTGTCAGTTCCATGCAACTCCACATCTGGGTGCATGCAAGACAAAGGTGGTGGAGCAGGACAGGTGAGGCTTGTGGAGTGGACACTACCCTGCTCACATAACTGGGCTTATTTCTGAAAAGCTTATAAATTCTAGAGATTTTGATTTTGGGGTTATTTTTTTAAATGGTGACATGACAGGCATTAAAAAAGTTGAATTTGTGAAGAACATGATTAGAGCTCTGTAGAGTCGAGATGTCAATACAAATTATTATCAGATCAAGACTTTTAGAACTAAAAATTTTAATGAACCTGAAAAATGTGTAATGTACTCATTAGACCACATGTATGTGTGTTGTTTGAATAGTACAATATATATACTAAACATAACACAACAAGGCACTTATTCAGACACTCCATATTTCTGCTGAAATGAAGAATGTAGATTCCACATATAGGCAATAGGCAATGCCAAGTGTCGGCTGGATTGGTGTAAAGAATGCCATAACTGGATTCTTCAGCAGTGTAAATGTGTTCGCTGGAGAGATGAATCACACTTCACTATCTGGCAGTCTGATGAATACGTTTGGTTTAGTTTTTCAGGGTTTGGACTCCGCTCCTTAGTTTCAGTGAAGGGTAATGTTTTCACAACATTTATTATACTTATTATTTATTATCTGGAGGCGATGGAGAGAAGAGCCATAATGTGCTGGCGTCCTTTAAGAAGAAGAGGTAGGTGTGCCCTATTAAAGAGGTCAGCCAGCCTACTTTTTGAGAAATACCTCATTAACTATTATATCCATTTATGAAATACAATATAATATACTTTTCTTAATTCACGTTGCATGTGCACAAAAAACAGCATGTCAGTGATTTTTTTCTCTGAATATCACCCTCCAACATGGAGGAATGGTTAAGTCAAAATAACAATAGCTGTACTAATTTGATGTATATATTATATATAGCGGTTAAGAATTAAATGTATTTGCTTGTAGTTTAAATTTCTCATTTATTTAAGATCTAAGCTCAGTTATGGGTTTCATAAATAGTATAAAATAGAAACTGCATTCTAAAACGTATAATAAATACTGAATCACACTCATCAGTAAATTTACTATGACTTTTGTATTATAGATGATACATTCTTTTTGATTTTTGTTTTGCTGAGTAGCTTACAAAATTATATTGAACAAAAATAGAAATAAAATAATATCCAGACAAAATTCAGTGGGATTCTCCTGGTTAAAATCACATGGCAGGAAAGGGTTAACGTTACAGTGTATCTACAAAGAAAGTTAACACAATTATATGCTTCCAACTTTGTGGACACAGTTTGGGGAAGAACCTTTTCTATTCCAGCATGACTGTGTCCCAGAGCACAAAGCGAGGTCCATAAAGACATGGTATGAGTTTAGTGTCGAGGAACTTCGGTGGCCTGTACAGAGCCCTGACCTCCACCCAGCTCCACCACATTTGGAATAAATTAGAATGTCAATTGTGAGCCAGGCCTTGTCCAACATCAGTGCCTGTCCTCAGAAATGTTTTTTTTTTTTACTAAATGGGCACAAATTCCCACAGATACATTCCAAAATGTTGAGGAAAGACTTCCCAGAAGAGCGCTGGCTGTTAGTGCTGCCGTTGCTGGGCAACTACGTATTAATACCCATGGTTTTGGAATGGATTGCCTAAAAAGCTCATACAGATGTGATGGTCTGGTCCACATACTTTTGGCCATACTATGGATCAGTAAAAAAAATGGCCTGTGTAATTCTGATAAAAAAAAAGGTTGGAAAATGGTCTCCGAACACAAATGCCACGTGTACCTCAGAGAAAAAAATATATAGGACATGGGTCCTATATAGGACAACGAATTTGAAAAATGTACTTGAAATAATACTTTTTTTCATGAAAGGGACCATGGATGTCTAATTTTCATTTTGTCCACAACATTATTATCACGAACAATGGATTTTAGGGAGCGAGCGAATATCTGCTGGGGTTAAAGCTCCCCCTCCTGTTCCTTGAGACCCTGTAGTCTGTTTGTTATGCAAGGTTACATCTTCAGTTGCTGGCTCGTCTCTGCCTCTCTGAGGGAATACAACAGAACGTCTCTGTTTGCATTGTGTGGGCCATGGGAGAGGGAAGGGATGGCTAGAGGCCATGCGTTGGGCTTTGTGGAATTTATGCTTTACACACTGCGTCTCTAAATGCTTGTTTTATCAGCCTGTACACCAAGGATTTTAAAGGGTTTAAACAATGAGCTCCGTTCATTATGATGGAGGAAGCGCCTTTCATGAATCACAGATGTAGGACACATGATTCACTGTTCCAAACTAGAAAACACCTAAAGGATGACAGGAGTGTGTATGGACACGCAGATATGATGAACCTGTTGAGCAAGTCCATGCGGATGGGCTTGTTTCCACAGACGTGTGTTTCCACTAGATATTGAATTACACATGACTGTGCTAAGCAGGAAAAAATAAAGCCTAAACGAGAAAGGTGACGTCTTTGTTCTATAAGAGCAGGAACTGCAAATAATTCATGCTTGGAGAATTCTCGCACAAGCATAGAATCTTAATAAAGCAATGACCAAAGGCACTCCTGACTTTTAGTTTCACACAGCACTTGCTGATTGGAAAAACTGTTATTAAAGACCTTCTGCGTCTCCTTTGTGGCTGAATAAAATTCAGTACTGGCATGGCCACAACTAGATCCCACTCACAGAACATTTACTGCCTTCAAAGGCTCCTCCAGCCTGCTCTAGCTACCGTGAACCACTGTAACATCTACTACTTTGTGTAAGATAATGTCAGGAGAGAGTATCCATTCTAACCTCCCACTACACCAGGATTCTGGATCTGGTTTGAAATATTTCCTCTTTGGCAAGTACACCTTCACACATTCCATGAAGAGCACATTGAAAAGGCCAAGGCATCAAGGCTATCTGATCCCAGCACAATGGCACAAAGTGTTACTGGCCATCCATGTTATTGGATTATGACATTTCTGGATCATCTAGATTATGCAACACAGGCACTTCTCACCAGGAACCTGCAATGATCAGAGACGTCAGAAACCAAGACTCTCAATAAAACAGTGCTAATCGTGGACTGATATGCAATTAAACCTCTGAATTCCAAAGCACCAACAAAACCTTTCTGACAAGGGCAGATCAGAAAATCATACAGTTCCTGCAGTTAGTTATCTTATTTTGAGCAGGACACCTTATAATAAAGCTCTTTTGTAAAGCTTGGTGTACCTGCACAGCCTTCATAGGTTAAGCCTAGCTTCAAACTGTCCAAAGGAATTTCGCATCTTTAGTTTTCTGAAGGAGGATTACAAGAAGGAACTGATATCATTTTTTTTTTAGGAAAATACCTGAAAATATTTTAAAAGTCAGAACAGATTAAAAAAAAAAAAAAGAGTTAAAATAAGGTATGTACAACAAATAGAAATGAGTATACGGACAACTTAAATAATTAATTACATTTTGTCCCTCTCAATTGAAACCCCTTCTCCAGGCCTCCCAGTGGCAGTTGCATCAGTGGAATGGGAATTGTCTCTTTAGACATTTTCATTGATGTAATCATTTTAAGTCAAACTTAATTGAATTGCAATATTTAATGAAGTTATTAAAGCTATACATTTAAGGCAGAACCGAAGAACAGTCCAAAACAGCATAACATATGGTGGTGGAGCAAATAAAGATTTCCTTCTTATTCACACATCAGCAAGTGTGGCCTAACAAACATCAGAACATTAGCACGCAACACTCACGCAGTTAATTCGGGAACCAAACGGAGGCAGAAACCTTCATCAAAAACACTTCTAAGGAAACACAGGTATATTTTATTAGTTGGATCCTCAAATAAATACTGAGAATTTTAAGCAACAACTGCTGACTGTGCAATAATTAAAAAAATGACAGTAAAAAAAAAGGAACCTTCACAATGGCAACCAGCTAAGTGTCCACATCTTACCATAGCAAGCCCTTCTGAAAATAGTTAAGAATGCTACGTGGCCAGACTGCACAGTGGTATTTATAGCTAGCTGACAAACATGTAGAACTTGCATACTTCAATTCAAACGAAACGCAAGCTTAGACAGATCTCTTTTTTATCATTGTTGTGTAGTGCTTGGTATGATGTCGAGTAGAGAGCTGTAGGCCTGAAATGAACCAATTCAGAGAAGAAAAAAAGAGCTGAATACTAGGACACTCAAAGAGACATCGTAACACCATCACAAACACACATAATTCAGGCTCCCTACTTCTCATGAATTATTCAGTATTTCTAAAGTGCATCTCTCAAAGACTTGCCTTGTGACATCATCGCTCCAAATTTTAAGAAACAATTAAAACAAACCAACAAAGAAAAATATATATATATATACACACAAAAGTCATGCATTATGTTCAGTGAAAAGTTCGTAGTGTGATGGAAACAGCTTTAGAATCAACTTATTTTTCATGCCTGGTTCTTTTTTGTTTTCTTCTTACTGTATGTGAAGTAAAGAAGAAATAAAAATTCACATTTGTGCAAAAGTAACTGCTGAAAAAAAAGCGTGTGCTATTTTCTGCTCTGTTTCTACACATAGGATCCTTGACAGTTAAGCAAACACGGTGATAAAAGCACACACTGGTGATAAAGTTCTTGCTCTTATAATCACTTTTAATGAGTATCTTGTATTCCACCTTGGCCTGTTCATACAATGCTGTTATATTTTGGGCAGCTTTGGTGCGCTAATGATGGGGTTGGACTCCTGTAGAAAGCGGCGGCCTGCACTTTTATAGTCGTAAGTGCAGTCATGGGTCTCTGCATAGCGATGTGTGGAGCAGAAGTTGTTGCCACACCTTGATTAAACAAACAAAACACAATCATTAGGAGAGGTAAAAACACACTTGGATACATTTGGATACAAAAAGATTTAGGTGGGACAGTAATCTCTGTGAATTCCTGCATATTTTTTGTGTTGAAATGAATGTCAGATCATATTTTACCATCTATTAAGCTACAACATCAGCATGACAAATTCGACTGTGCTCATTTCTCTTCTCAAAATGGGAAGGCCACATAGATAATAAGTAATTAGAAATTATTCATTAACCAGGTCATGGCAGTCTGCAGTACAGGTAGTCCTGAACTCATCCAAGATTATTCTTTGTTCTAAGGCTTTAGAATGACTGCAACTAAGCTGAACTCTAGTCAAACATTTATTCATTTGTCATCTTTAGCCTTGCCCTGTATGGAACCCTCTTGCAGTGCTAGACTTGCTTAAAAAAATTTTAAAAAAAAGGTTTCGGTCTTACAGGCAAAAGAGGCTATGTGGCAGGCCACTTTCTGAAAAAGTGCTTTTCAAAAGAGTTCAGTAAGGTTCTGTGCATTACAGGCACTGGCAGTGGAGAAAGAGAGACATACTGTAAGTCAGCCAGGAACACAGAGACATGCCTTCACAAATTTCAGGGCAGACAAAACTGATCAAACTTTTTTTGAGGCCAAAGTCATCAAAAATAGAAGAAGAATCTGATCCACATCAACAGCCTTGATCTATATGATACACCCTGCATATCACAAAACAGCAGATATTCCCTCCAAAACACACGGTATATTCTTATCTTTTTTTAAATCCAGAAGACTTCACACATTAAGAGATTCGGCAGCTCTTGAAATAAACGTGCCGTACCACTGAAACAAGAAGTATTCTAGAGTTTCCATCAAAACACTCAAACAGTTCCATCAAAACCCGCTTAGACTGAGAGCGCTAGCCTATCCAGGTTCAACAAGAAAAACACAGTGCAGCCATGGGAGACCTGCATTCATAGCTGGTGGCTAGCCCAGTCTTCTTCCCACACAAGAAGCAGTGCTTTGAAGTTTTCTTCTTTGAGCCAACAGGGGCTTTCACGGGAGGGAGGTGATATGTCGGAGTGCCTGAAAACATTTTAGGCAACAAAACAAAAAAATGTTAGTATTTTCTACAACTATGTAAAAAAAGAAAAATGAAGTATAATCCTCATATTTACACCTGTCAAATATAACATAATTGCCTGATTAAAATGATGTGAGCTGATTGCTGTTATTTTCTCCACAGTCCTAAGGGTTTCAAATCATGTTTATGTGGCAACAATCAGAATTTGAATTGGGTGCATTTTCATCTGTTGATCTGAGGTAAATATGTATGTATAAAAGAAATCAGAAAATGCATTTATTAAGACTTAAGCTAAAAAAAAACCCAAAAAACTGCATTTAGAGGGTAGCAGTGAGAACGGTTTATTTACTTTCATTTGAGTAACAGCATTGTCAGTCAGGAGCTGATTTGGCTACTTTACGCTCATACTTTAGTAGTTGTTTACAATGAACAACACATTTTAAATCAGTTTTTTTCCAGCAATTAATTGTCGGCTAAAATTTTGCTCAAGCCTGCTCATACTGCACCCCTAATAAACAAAAATGGAGTACAATTCATTCATATTTAATAAAAGTAAATTTCCGTTCATTTACTCCCAATGTGCAGCCATCTCCCCGAGTGATGGGTCTCCATTAAGTGACTACACCACCAGATTGGTAGTTGGTAGTTGACATTGTAGCCTGTTAAGCAATGCTTCATTCACAGCTAGACAGGTCTACTCTGGAGATCTACTCTGGAGTCTGCAGTCTACTCTCAGTTGCACAAAATCACTAAAAACATTTTAACAATTAAAAAATATGATAATAATAACAACCACAATGATCTGTCACTTTACTATAACCTACAACCACAACGAACAAGTCACAAAAGTACAGTGGGTATAGAAAAGAATCACTCCCTTCAAAATATTTTCATTTTGTTGCTTTGCAGCATAATTTATTATTTTTTTTATAATAGCAACAGGTTAAATAAATAAATAAATAAATAAATAAATTAATTAATAATAAAAAAAAGAATCAGTGAGATGGATAAAGGATCACGCCTAAAATACTTGTAAACTCAATCAGGTGCAACTAAACACCTTCTTAATTGCACACCAAGCTAACTGGCTTCCACCTGTGATTAAATGTAATCGTTTTGATTAGTACAGCATAAAACAGCTATTCCTGGAGCATTTCAGTGCTTTCTAGTGCAACTGAAAGCAAACCATCAGTTATGGGTGGCAAGTCACTGCCAAAAGATCTCAGGGATAACGTTGTGAGAGTTGTGGACAAGTCAGGTGGATCCCAAAAATCAAAGGCTTTATCAAGTCTTAGGAGGATTGCAAAGGGTGTAACCAAGAAGTGCAAATGTTTGGTACTACTAGGACCTCCCTGGCACAGGCTGTCCCTCCAAACTGGACAGAAGACAAAAGGAGGAAACTGGTGCTACCAAGAGTACTTTGGCTACTGTGTGCATGTGACAATGTCACAAGTGCTCCACAAACATATGGGAGAGTTGCAAGAAAAGAGCCACTTCTCAAGAACATTACGTCTCGATTTAGCTTTGCTAAAAAGCACCTTGAAGATTCTGAGGCCAAGTGGAAAAAGGTGTTTAGACCATGTGGCACCAACACCAAACAGTACATCGGAAGGAAAGCCAGTATAGCTCACCATCCAAAAAAAAAACTATACCTGCAGTAGAGCAGGGAGGTGGTAGCATCCTGTTCTGGGCGCTTCTCCACAGCAGGAAAAATAGACGGGGCAAATTATTGTCAAATTCTTCAGGAAAACCTGCTGCCCGCTGCCAGGAAATTGTCAATGGGAGGAAGGTTTATCTTGGCCGAAAGAGAAAAGTGGCCGAAAGAGAAAAGTGGCCGAAAGAGAAAAGGGTGAATTGCATGGCCTAGTCAGAGCCCAGATCTAAACCCTGTTGCAAATCTGTGGAATGACATCATGACTGCAGTCCACCCAACAGTCACCATTCAATATGTCTGAGCTTAAACAGTTCTGTAAAGATGAGTGGGCAAATGTTGCACAGTCTAGATGTGCAAAGTTGGTAAAGAAGTATCCCAACAAACCCAAGGCAGTAATTAAAGCAAAAGGTGGTTCCACAAAGTATTTACACAGGGGGTACTATTTTCTACATCTCAATGATGCTGTTTTTTTTTCTGAACTGTCATTATCAAATCATTCAGTTAGACATTATAAGTTGCATTGAGCAAATACAGCTAGAAAAAAAGAACCTTTTGTGTGTTGTGCGCAAACCAACAAAATGTGAATATTTTGAAGGGCGTGGTTCCTTTCTAAAACCACAGTGAGACACAAAGGACGCATACGACTATATGATAACCAATCTTGTGTGTGGCAGAGACAGTCATGAGAAGTACTAGGCCAGGCACTGAGGCATAAGATTGGATATGTAGTTGCAATCCTCTAGATCCATCAGTTCTGATGCACACTTCCACAGATGTGCTTCTGTGCCACTGACAATCTCAAAAAGTGACAGCACGTTGGGGATGAGATGCAAGCACTGGCAGCGATATTTCTGGGAACATTTCAGAAAAATCACAAACACCAGCTGCTGGTGAACATCTCGCACTGAAACCCACCAACCCATCCCTGAAGACTTCTAAGCTTCCACTGCCACAAGGCATAAGCATTAGGAATGTAACAATACAGACCATGATTTGATGCAATTCACAATACTGGGTTCATGACACAATATTATCACACCATTTTGAACAAAATTTGAATGAAGAAATATGACGGTGTTCAGTTGTGGCACAATGTACTAATGAGACTACAGCTGGAAGGCGGGGGAAAGGTGATGCATGACATGAATGTGCCAGACTGGGTTGTTAACTGGCATTAGCTGAACAGTGTAAACAGTGCAGTTGCATCAAATATTATTAAATGGCTGCTTGTTCTCCATAATTTGGTGTTGTATTGTTGCACCCTTAGCAGTTCTGGTAGTTGATGTTTGCCAGAAAGTCTCATAGAGACCAAAAGATTGTGTTGATGTTGGGTACGTACATGTGAACTGATCATCATGTACATGCTTATACATCTGTGAAGATTACTGATGGGAGGGGTATAGTTTACATTTCCTGGAGTTTGGTTTCGAACAGCAGTTGTCAGCAGCTTTTCTATGAATAACTTACAGTGTGGTACGAAACTGCCGGGCCTATACACAACATGTATCAGTCCTTAAATGAAGAGTCACGGCCACACTTTTACCACACCACATGCTGAGCTGTGGAGGGAAGTATTCTGAGGTCTGGACTGTGCAGTTACTGAAGATGAGAGATACTTCAGTACATCAGCAGCCTCTGAGTCTCCACAAGTGATAAGGCATTCCTCTGAATGGGTGCAGTGTAGCATTAAATAGTTGTCTGGGATGCGGAGGGATGGAGCTGCGTGAGCGAGAGTGGGTGCAAAATGCTGAAAACAGTCACAACCGCAGAAGTACGACACACAGAGTCTTCCAGCAAAATACAAAAATACTTGGGAAGAGGCACAACTGGAAAGCCTGAAGTTAAAAAAGAAATGACTAGATGTTCTGGTGAATATGATGCAAGGTATAATGTAGTAACATCTGCAGATTCATCACTCTGACAAAAAAAAGCATCTTAATTATGAAGTGTACAGACTGACCTTGTCTTTTTGTCGCACTGGAGAGCAGACTTGAGCCCAGAATACCTGATGGCTGGAACGACATTCATTGGTAGATATGGATCATCTTGGTACCAACACATCCATTAAATGTATTACGATTACCGATAAAGATTACTGAACAACCTTTGGCTTAACATTAAGAAAAGAAGAATGTTTCTGCAAAGTAAAAGATTTCACCAGCAGTCTATACCAGCATCTTGTTAAGAAAGTGTGGCAAATGGAACTCAGCATTTTTCAGATGGATGAAATTTCACAAAATTTGGCATGCTTCCAAAGAATGTGGCAGTGATGCAGTGTGTCCAGTTTTCAGAGGTGGAAAGTTCAGGTACAGAAAGTACAAATCCACCCCAGAATAATGTTCCAGCAACCTGGCTTTTCTGATTTTCCCAATCTAAGTTGACTCGGAACTTGTGGCCGCCAGTCTCATGGACCTGCATTCTGTGAGGTTTGCTAAACTTCATGACATCAGGCGTATAAACAATACAGCTAAGAGAACGGTTGATATAAACACCAAAACCACTTAATTCAGATTGGGCAAATCAGAACAGCCAGGCTGCTGGAACAAAATTCTGGGGTGGATTTGTACTTTCTGGACCTGAACTTTCCACCTCTGCCAATTTTGAGGAGTTTGAACTTTTAAGTCATAAGATCCTGATTACTGGTATCATTAGATTTTCACAGTAACGTTGTTCACAACGTAGCGCTACATCACAAATGAATCAGAACAATCCTGTGTCATCCGTCTCCTAGAAGCCAATTTGCCAAACACATTATTTTTGGCATTCAGTTGTCAAGCAATTGCCCAAAAAAGATTTTTGTGCCTACCCCACTTCATGGGACACACTCACATAAGGATACAAGTCTCTAAATCCTTCATGTGGCACTACAACCACCCCAAATTTCAGGCTAATTAGTCAAGTTTAAGCATATGAAATCAATGACCAAAAAAACCTGACACACACAATAAACCTGACACACATAAAAATCCTTATGCACAACTACAATCACACAGCACATTCCACTACCCTGATATAAACTAAAATTGAGCTCTCGGGTTCAATGAGATGCATGATGTGTAGAACACATCTCCGCATTTCTAGGACATGAAATACTCTCACCGTGTATGCGCCTGCTCTCTGCAGGGGGTTTATTCTGCGCAGCAGGTCCTCTTGAAGCAGATGGATGTTGGCCCGCAGGGGGGCTGAAGCACCATAAAATCTGCCCAGCGCACATGACCCTGCCATTCTCTCCTGACCCCTTGAGCTGGATAGTGAAGCCAGCAGCTCCGCATTACTCACGCAGCCCAGTGGCTCTTTAGAGGCCTTGTTGGCGACCTTGGTGATACTTCGTGCCTCGCTCTTAGAGATCACCTCCAGGTGCTTGCCAGGAGAGTCCACTTTGATGCCACACAGAGGGCTGGCCTGCGACGGCGAATGGGCTGAGGTGGAAGGGGTGTCATTAGAGTTAAGAAGTACATGTGATGGGCTGGCCTGCAAAGAGGCCCCTATGAACTCAAAGGGCTGAGACATGCATTGAGGGGTTAGCGACTCAGAAGAAAGGTGCAGAGAGTTTAGCGCAGGCTGACATGGCAATGTTTTGGGGCCATGAGCCAATGTGTCACTGTCAGGTTGGGACTGTACTGTTTTAGTGCCTATTGCCCATGTGCTGAGTGAGTCTGAGGTCACTGCTTGGGACAGCAGCGGAGGTGCAGTCATGGGCTCAGCCACAGCTCCTAAAGCATCCAGGTTGGAATCCCGCTGAGTGGAAACATCCAAGCTAAGGGGTTGTGGAAGCAGACTGTTAAACAGAATGGATTCGGGGGGCTCCATCATGGCTGCTTCCTCCACTAATGCACCTCGGTTGCTCTGCGGCTCTGCCTCATCTTGTCCAGACAAGACAGAGAGCGGTGGGTACACACAGTCTTTTATAAGCTTAGACTTACCCACATCCAGGCTAGACACCTTGGAAGGCAGTGTTATCTTCCCAGGGGTGGAGTTATTCCATGGCTCTTCCTCCTTTAGCATGTATATGCTAGAAGCTGCCAGTGAGGGAACAGCACTTAGGTGAGAGGTGAGAAGCGTGCTGTAGGGACCGGCAGCAGAGGAAGGGCTTGCAGGTTGCTGCTGGTCACTGACTGGAGGTAGGTGTGTTGCAGAGGCATGGCCTATCTGAGGAAGAACCCGGAACATTCGATGGTGGCGGGCAGAGCCAAGTGAGCTACTGCAAGGCCGAGGGCCAACCGGAGGCCTGACTTTCAACTTCGCAGTCTTCTTGGGCTGGAAAAAAAACAAACACATTTACAGGAACAAAAATGCAAAACTAGGAAACATTAGTGTGATAAATGTAAACATTCACACACACACACACACAATCAGTCACAGACATAAGTGGGAGTTGAACAACATGAACAACCATTTGCTACTATTGTAAGTCCACATAAGGAAATATTTGCATGAGAGTGATAAATGGTTAGGATTCTAAAGACTACATTGCGCTGAGTGTGAGTAATTAATTCAGTGCCAGTCTGCTGAGCTTGTTTTTATTACTGGGCTAGTTAATCAGAATCACTGTGGGCTGGCCAGGCGACACCCATGCAGCCAGCTGGAAAACCTGCTTTTAGTAAGTCTGCTTTCAGCTGTAAATCTAATTACATGCATTTTTCCAACACCTGCTGTGTCAGATGAGTAGGCTTTTTTTAAACACTGTTTTATGCTGTATGAAAGAATGGTTTATGTAAGAATGAAAATAATGTATGCAACACAACAGTGATAGAAATATGGTCCTTCCTCTGGTACCTTTTTGTTGAGGTTCATATTTTCCATCTTGGCTTTGAGGAGCTTCATCTTGTTCATAGTGATGGAGTTCTCTAGTGCCAGCTGACCAGATGAAGTGCTCACACCATCCTCTTCTTCCTCGGTATACACGTTGCGCACAGAACCACCACTGCAACAAAATGTTGTTTATTCTAGATACTGGTAGTGCTGAGGACTGCTGACCATTTTTTTTTAAATAGACGGATACTGTCTTAGCTCAAATTACACTTCTAGGTGTGATACATTTGAAAGAAGTACATTTTTCACAGAGTACAACTGACCACTAGTGTTTATTTCCTCGTTTGGTTGTAAGGCTGGCCTGTGGTTACCAGAGCAACCCAGTCAAATTTATGCTTAGCCTATCACTTTAAATAAAATAAGACAGACATCACTGTTTCAACCTTTTGGTGACATGTATCAGCTGAATTTTAATCTGTTCTTCATTCTTCCTTAAATGCTGAACTTAATAAGCATTAAAATGCTCTTGTACTAGATCTTCTTTAAATTGTTAATATAGAATTCCTAACCACTCCTGACTAAATCTGGCATGGTCTGGACTAAGTCTGTTTACGGATAAACAAAAATCCAGCAGTAGGGCAGCGCCTTCTACAAAAAAAAAAAAAGAGATTATGGACTGGTTTAAGCTCACTTTCCTTCTTCTTGTTTTTTTTTTTCCAATTTCAGTGTGTCCCATATAGTGGTTTATTTGTAGCAGCCTGTCACAATATCACTGCTTCCCCCTATCTCCCCACCCTCCCTGCCAGCTGGGTTACTGAGGACTGCACGTTGTACACAGCAGCAAGTAGCTGTGTCTCATGCTCTTCTGGCACACAGGACTTTTTGTCTTGGTCATTACCCCAAATATCTACCTATGCAATTAAACCATTAAATGTAATATTACAGCCAGTGAAAACTATAAAAACTAGCTTTTTTTTTAAATATTTTTAAATATTACATATTTAAAATATTACATTTTACATATCTACAATGAATATAATGGATTTCCCTGAAAATAATTTCAAGGATATTAAAATAATCCTTTCTGGTAAATCATACAGAGAAAAGTGTTTTTTGTTTTTTTTTAACTATTTACACAAACACATAAGGCAAATGTTCAATCCAGTAAAAAATAATCAGTGGGTGACACTTATTATACATCATTCAAAAAATGATCAAATTTAGCTCTTAGGGTCAAACTCCAAAACTCCATGCCTAAAACAGTATTTGAATTAGACCTATAGGATCTTGCAAAGTGCCAAAGAAAAACAAAATGAAATTATCTATGAAATGTTCTAAATTGGCATGGAATGATCTAAAGTGTTCTATGGTCTAGAGGGAGCTGCTCCTCTTAACAAGCTGTTTGTCTACTCTGAACAGACCTTAGCGACTCAGATACAGGTGTGAGGGTTCCATCTCCACGGTCCACAACCCGGAAGAAGTTGAGCTGGTCGCCCTCTCTGTACACGAGGAAAGTCACCTGTTTATTAGGCAGGGACTTTTCCCACACCTCATCCCGCCTTAAATCCAAGCAGTCAGATGTTTCCTTCACCGAGTCATCCACGGTCACTATAAGGCAAAAAAAGGGGTAAAATCAGGTTAAAGACTTCTGGTGAGATATGTTGCAATTTATAGCCAGTGCAACGCTTTTTGAGCACAACGCTTTTTGGACACATGTTTTCTTAAGCCTCAAAACCATTATCTGCACATCTGCACACAGTTTATTAATAAAGTATATAGGATCAATGATTATCAAATAAACTTCAGAATAGAAGCCCTTGCTTCTCTGATGCTGCCTACTAAAAATACTTTAATATGCTCTAGAATAGATATGATACCTCGTCTGGTGTTGATAGGCCCACCCCTCATAGCAAGGACCAACTTGAGAGTGCAGCCTTCTGCAATGCTGAAATGACAATCATTTATTATCATAAACCAAGCAGCAGCACCCCAGAAGACTCTATCCGAATAACTGGAATCTTGAAGAAGCAGCTCACAAACTATACATACCTCATTTTCTTCACCTAACATCAGAAACATGTGGATATGCGGTTTCCAGTCATAGAATAATTATCCACCAGGTGGAAAACCAAACAAGAATTTACCAGACACAGGCGGTTTCATAACACAGGAATTCAGCGCTTTCACTTGATGTGGCTTACAATAACTACTCTGAAGTGCCTGTGTGATTGTGTGCACTCCCTAATCAAAGTAAGACATGGCAAAAAAGAACCTAACTTACCTGTAGTCATGCAAACAGTACTCATCTTCAAGTTCCAAACTATTCCAGATTAAATGCTGCTGAGCAACAGGAATACCTAAAAAAAACAGCAAATAAGCAAGTGTTAAATGTTATCTATATTGCAAAAGGTGTAAGTAACATTCATTTGTGCCAAAGGGTGGTAGCACAGTGCCACCAAAACCCCTAGTAGAACTACATTTAACAAAATAATAAGAGACATTTTAAGTGGGCAAAAATCTCTTACCAGACAGTTGTCCACACAACTAATAATTTTAGAAAAATACACATCTTTGTCATATAAAAATCTCGCATTTCAGTACAAATGTTCACCTCACAAACAGAAGGAGGAAGAGACCAAATTTAATCCCCATCAGTTTTCACCTGTAGCACTGGGCAAACACCTAAACAAAGTCTCAGTGCTCATAGTGTCTACATTCTCATTGAGGACTCATCCTCGGACACAGGACATTCATCAGAACAAACATGACTTAGTGCTGCCCCCTTCTGTAGATTACATACATCAATCAGGGCAGTAATTTACTTGTTGAATTAGTTCATTCCGTTCTATTTGTACAGAGCTTTTCACTACATACACCGACATAATTAACCTTGGAGTGCTCAGCGCACAAAAAGCTTCTCGGAGCAAAACTGAGAAAGCAATTACAGTCAACAATCAAAATAAACAGAATTACAAACTAGGGAATCTTATTTTACTGTTCCAGCTTAAAATGTACTTCTCCTCATATTTATTTTAAAATAACAGAGTCAGGTCAATTAAATAATTCTAACCCAGTTAAAAATAAAAAAAGAAACTGTCAAGCAAGTGTGGATTCTCCACTGCAATTCAATTTTATAGCAGGACCACTTTTATGCTGCATCCATTAAAACAGCCTTTGATATTAAAATAAAGTACTATTCAGATGGCATACATTTTCTGGACACACATTTGTCAAATAATATTACCATGAGATGTCTGTTTATGACCAGTTTACATGGGATGAGATACACAATGTATAAATTACAGAGCCAAGAGTGTCTACTCAATTTATGTTTTGCCGTCTCACCAATGTTTGATGGCAGCCTCTGTTGACACAAGTGAAAAATGAGTCCTAACATTTCACTTACCGTAAATATTGACCTAACTAGCTGTCCTTGTTACGCAAATGACATACTTTGACGGGCTAAAATTAGAAATGTGGTCTCTCCCCCTGTAAATCAAATCTTTTCTGAACAGTCCCTAACTCAGTAAAACAACCTGAGCACATCTGTCCTGTTAAAATTCTGGTAAAAGGAGCATCTAAATGTGCACCAAGTGAGACATACGCAGTATGGATACATTTGTTTTAAGGAACTGGGTTGCCTTTGTCAAAAACAAGCTCATTCTGAACTGCTGAGTCCCCAGAACAAACCACATTTAGACCAGTCAATGGTAGCACTCGAAGGGGCTTTTAAAACATTGACAAAACATTTAAAATCAAGTGTAAAGTTTGGATGCCCTAGGTCAAAACTAGGTCAAAGAACTTTTGTTGAATTTCTAAGCAAAAACCACTAATATACAATATTATAAATACAATGTTCAATTTAAAAAAAATCTCATGAACAATGGTGGCCATTTCTAATTCTTTGACAATTTTGTGCCTTTGGCCAATCAAATCATACGTGTCATAAGATGAAGTCCTCTTTAAAGTGTGGGTACACTGTGAACACAAAAGACATTGAGGTCAATAGCAGCTGGTTCCCTTTCAGGCTTACTTTAATAGAACCACTTCTCCATACTCCTATGCCCTATAGGTTTGCTTTGCTCATTACATCAGTTTATGTTTTTTGATAACAAGCAGTTTTAAGCTGCTAATGATGCACATTTTTGCTTTAAAATGAGTCACTGGATATGGTCTCTACTGCATTGATACTTTTTGTTGTTTCTCCTGAATGACATACATCTGATCTTTAAATAGTAAAGACAATTCCTTATTTATTTATTTTTTTTAATATAAATACTTTTTTCTTGGTTCCAATACAACAGCACTGTTAAAGGCCATAAAGGTCATAAATATAAGAATCCTGCTGTACAGTACTGTGAGATAGCCAGAGAGAATGGTAAGAATTTAGAGTACAAGGCCGCTAAGCATTAGTTATGGAGCCACGGTTTAGCATTTTACCTAAAATACCGGCTTCACCTCATTAGCTAAGGTTGCGAGTTCAATACAGGGTTTAAAAAAAGTGGGAAAACACTAATCTCCACAGAACTGTGGCCCTCCAGGACAGGAGTTTGACCCCCCAGGTGTAGTGAACAAGCTAGACAAGCTATACTGTATGAAATGGCCAGGCGTTTAAATTTGCCTATTGTTCTGAAACAAGCCTGATCATGTTCTTCCACTGCTAAACACTTTACTAGTATATCGTTCACCTGCATGAACCTTGCTTTAATTTCCAGGAGACAATACTGTGTAAAAGAAAACACAGCTAAGGATCCCTTTAGAACAAGGGGGTGTGTTTCATATACAAACCAGCCACAGTCAAATAACTACATCTCTGTAATGAAGATTTTTTGGTGTTCTACTTTAGAACTTATTCTTAACTAAATACATATCTATATTGCTTGAAATCAATTAAACAATTTTTTCTGCCTGAATCATTGTGTATTGTCAGTTGTTCGTTTGTATTCTTTGCTATCTGAAAAGTTTAATAAAAATGAAATAAGACCAAGCTTTAGTGAACCAGCATTAATTTACAGACCTTCAAAGCAAATGAAAACTGAACTGACTGCTGGATGTGAGAGAGTTCTACTCTTCAAGCAGTGACTTTTTTCAGTGCTAACCTGCGCTGTTTGGTTCCCAAAGGATCTAATATTAGTTAAAAGAGTGCAATTAGGAAATAAATTATTCAAGCAATTATATAATTGAGTCCAGTTAAGAATCTCAGCGGCATCATTTAAGCATCAAAGAAAGAAGTCTCTCAAAGCCAGGGATGAATCGCGTTCAAAAAAACATTCTGCTGGATTTAATTTTTTGATATTTTGCAGAGCGTTCACCACCCTGAATCCCTCAGAAAAACTCAGCCTGGCATAAATAACAAAAGGCTTAGGACAAAAGTTACCCAACAGAAGTGTAGGCAAATGTATAGACTTATTCATGTCAAGGCATTGATACACACAACACTATCAGCATCATTTCTTTTCATGTTCTTTAGAAACCGAACCCATTCTCAGTTACAGAATTTTCTTTGATGCGGTCTCTTTGATTTCCTTTTAATACTGCAGTGCTGTGAAACGCAACTACTAAAGAGGATCATGTTTTGATCCTTGTGAACTTAATTGTATGTTAATTTCAGAAACACTCAATATTAGTTAAGGAAGCATGTTAAATTAACCTACATTAAAAAGAAGCCATGCACAGAAGGAGAGAGAAAAGTTCACTACAGCCGAAAAGCTACTGGCGCGTCTGACTTTGTGCTGTCTAACACCTCAAAGCTAATCAGCACGCGAGGTAAACAGACACTGCTCCGTGCACCACAGAGTCTGGCATGTTTACAGAGCTGCGTGTTTTATAGAACAGCAACCCAGGCTCACATATTCCCCCCTAGGAAGCAAAGCAACATGCGCATTTATCAGTGAAGCGTATAGAGTCAATCAGAAACACAAACAAAGTACGCTGGCTCATTATGTGAGACAAAAACAACGGCAGGCAACTGAAACGAACAAAATGTGTTTGGTTCCCCAAGAGAGACACTTATCTCTTTTTAACAGGGACAGGAGAGCCGTTTCATCAAAGCAAATGAAACTGGGTTCACAGGAAGCTTACTGTAATTGTCCTCTGTTCCTCAAAAAGTTCTTTGCAGAATACTTCCAAGAACCAATTTTACTTGTAAGATTTAATATGAGCTTCAGGGAGTTGCCAAAAGGTTTGGCAGCAGTGTGAGTAATACCAGTAGCTTTGATAGACAAGAAAGGAAGAGATTTGTCCTTCCTGCTTTTTGACCGTTCATGTGTTAAACTGATGAAACACATGTACTGGGACATGAAGCTCTGTTTAACACCTCCAGTTACTCAGAGAACACTGTGCATCTGCTGAACGTCTCCATTTCATGAAGAGAACTTCTAGACTGCTAGACACAGGTGAGGCTGCACAATATGTACAACAACCCATACTTTGACATCAATGTGTCCTTGTGATATATGAAAAATACACCCCTGACCCCTCAATATCACATAATTAAAGATGAATGTGTATTATTTTGATTTTTTTTAAAAACAACAAAAAAAAAAACATCTGAACTTCTGGAATAGTCACCACTACACCACTCACAGCAGTTTTGCTAAAAGATGTATTTACCAAAGGGCCAGTGCTGCATTAATGATCAACAGTCAGTATATATTCAGCCCTAAACACATCCCACTGAAAGCAGGACTGACTGAACAGGTGTAACCTTTATTAATATGTCACATGGGTTTTGGGGCTTTTCTCTAAAAACAGCACAGTTCTCCTTTTGGTTTATCTAATATTGGGATTTGTCTAAAAGTAAGGACATCCCAAGAGGGATTAATAATAAAAATCTCTTATGTAAGACATACGTGCTGGACCATAACTTTATATCTACTTTCCAAAATCAGATAAGAGAACACATTAGAATCCAAACCAACCAGGACAGCAATCACAGTTTAGTTTTGGGGACACTTTTACAGTGTCATTTGGTGGTGAAGTTAACGGCACGTTAAAAGAATCAAAACTATTAGAGAACAGTAGTAAAGGTGATTCATGAGAGCATACATACCCTCCAACCTCTGAATCTTGGCTTTGACTGAGACGATCGTCTCAAACGGAGACACCCGCAGCTGGAAGCAGGTTCCGGTCAGAGTCTCTATGAACAGTTCCATGGTCTCATAGAAGGGCAGCTTGTAGTGCACAACCCCAAAGTTATCATCATTGAAAAACGGTGGCTCCCTCTTGTCAGCCATGTTCATGTGGAGAGGCAGGCACTCAGGAAGACATTGAGATTCAACTTGCCCAAGGAGGAGGCGTGAGGGCTGTGGACTCACCACTGTCCTCTTGGCCACTCATCATGCACAGAGCTCTGCGCTGTGGAAAATACAGAGGACACACTGCATAGGATTAGCAAAACACATGATGCAGCATGAACAAAACTGCTCCCTAAACAACTGTTTGCATAAAGTTGTAGATAAGCAGTACCTTCTAGACTCTTAAAAATATATGTAACTGTTTCAAATATGTTTGTTACAAATGACAGTAATTTGACTGTAAATTATCAGGCAAGGTTAGGCAAGTGGCATATTACAAGAAAAAGAACGCATGGCCTACTCTTTAAAAAAGGCAGCAAGAGCACATGAGCAATTAGACTAGTCATGCAAACTTGTGATTAAAACTCAGCTCAATTAAAGCGAGACACACGTAACCTTCATTAAACTTTCAGCAACACTTGCCACTATGTAATGCACTCAATTGGAGTGTTACATAATGCAAAGTGGAGGCTTAAGCACGTGCTGAATACAAAATGAGTAAATGCATGGTAAAACAATAATCACTGCTGAGGCTTGGCTGCAAATAGCTACTTTAGGATAAATTTTCTAGTTGTCCATATATTTGACTTAGCAAAGTTTTACACCGGATGCCCTTCCTGACTTAACCTTCCCTGATTTAACCCTTCCCATTTACTAAGAAATACACCAGCGTGTACACTCTCAGTGGCTGGATTGATAGACAGGATGAGAAATGAGTTTATTAGAGGGACAGCTTGAGCTGGACCTTTTGGAGGAAAAGTCATGGAAACGAGATTGTGTTTGTTTGGACATATGCTGAGGAAAGACTGAATATGTTGGGAGAAGGATGCTGAGGGTGGAGCTACCAGGGAAGAGGGAAAAAAGAAGGCCTAGAAGGATGTGGTAAGGGAGGACATGCAGGCAGTTGGGGTGAGAGGACGATGCAGAGGATAGAGGGAAATGGAGACGGTTGATCTGCTGTAAAGACCCCTAATCGGGAGCAGCTGAAAGTAAAAGACGAAGGAGAATAAAGTTTTTAAAAACTTAAACATCTCTACAGTCTCTAGTGTGAGCGTTTTTGAACAGGCGACGAATTACCTATTTGCATGCAAACAGTTTTGTTGACTGGTTTAAATCAAGTCTGTCAACAGAAATCACCATACAGTTCAGGAATTTGCTTGTAAGACAGATGTTGCACTAAAAAAGTCACTTTTCAAAAGATACATAAGGGCAAAATTAACTTATAATTCAATCCTTTATTTGTCAAACAACCACTGAACGTAATGGAAGCTTCATTCAACGACAAATCAGTGCACCATGGTTTGACTTTGAAACAACTTTGGGGGAATCTAGTGAAAGTAGGCTACAGGAGACTGAGCCAGTAAAGCAGCTACTACTCAGAGAAACAAAAATCAGAGTAAATCAGTGAGAATTCATCAACTTTAAGCAAAGAGTCAGTGCTGTCTTACATTTTCAGCATCACCCCCGGAGGAGGCTGAGATCCAGTGATGGAGAGAGCCAGGAGAAGAAAGCAGTCACTGCCAAAAGAACGATCAGTATTTAGTGGAGGACGCCCAGTTGATAAATAAATATGATCTGCAACCTATGGGGATTCCGTCAGCTGGTGTAAATAAATCGTAAACTAAGTAAAGTTGTCAGTGAACGGAAAAAAACTAACGAGTCCTCCCTGTATCTCCCTGAAGTGTTCTGCAGAGTAACGATAGCATACCAAAGCTAACAGAGGGCAACTTACAGCGGGTCATGCTAATATAGCGGTTTTTCCGCTACCTAGTCCACTCTTTACTCTTATTTTAGACCGAAGAGACGTAAAATATCCGATGTATCATTTACTTATCGTTTCTAAATACCATTGTTATCCTCGGGGCCTCTTCTCCGTGAGACGGTCCGCTCTCGTTTCTCCCCGAGACCCTAGCAATAGAATCTATTGTCATACTCAATAATTGACAGGAGAGAGAGCCAATCAGTTCAACGTTTGTTAGTTGAAAAGACACTGTGATCCAATAGAGATGTGGGGTGGGCAGGGCTAACTCCTGTCTGAGTGAATTTCTGGCGTCTCCCGGATGTTCACCCTGGTTTCTAACAACAGTTTACACGCCATCTGTACACGTGACCCCCTACCTTAAACAAGACCAAGCCTGTTCTTTTACTACATGGACAAAAGTATTGGGACAGACGTATTTTTCAGGGTATGAGCCAGGCCCCTTACTTCCAGTGAAGGGCAATCTTAATGCTTCAGCTTACCAAGACACTTGTTTAAAGCCTTGCAAGAAGCTGTTACAGCTACAAAGGGAGGACCAACTTCAGTGAAACATGTCTGAATGCAATGCCAAAAAAGTCACTGTGGGTGAAATGGTCAGGAGTTCCAATACTTTTGTGTCTCTCCTCAAATATTGTATGCATCCTGCCACTGAAAATTGGTTATATATTGGTCATTAATTGGGACTTTTTCTGCATCCATGATTTAAAACTGCGTTACACCTTAAGTTTTCGTCCACTTGCGACGTCAGCAATATTTATTATCAGAAGACGTTATTTCATTTTAGCATACTAGTCTGTCTTATTGATGGAACATATTCACCCTGAAGGAAACTTGCACATCAGTTAAAGTGCCATAACTTCTAGACAGACTTTGCATTCTAAATCCTATATAACATGTTACTTCTTTGCATTCTTGATCATGTTTCCACCACTGGAGACTCCTCAGGAAATGGAGTGAATCATTGTAAAATTCATTTTAATGTGGTGCGGTCTTCTGAAATACATTCCTTTGGGGTTTTTATATGGACGTCTTCCTAATTGTTGTGGGATGGTCCCAAAAAACCCTGTGTAAAGTAGTGCCAGCTGTTTCAGTGGCAATACACATCTGTAGAAAGGCTTAATACAAAACCATTTAAAAGGGGTGATATGGTCCCACTTATAAAGCAAAGTCAGCAAGATATTGGTTACACACAGGTGATGACACATCACAGGTATTTGCCATCTACCACCCTCACAAGTTACTATCTGTACATGATGGACTACAATTCCTTGCGTCCCACAATTCAGATTGAATTCATAGCTGCTACCACTGCATTAAAAAAATAAGAAACAAAATGGTCAGACCAGAAAACTTTTTCCTTGTAAAAGACATCACCAGTACAGTTTCATTAGTTGATGCCTTCATTATTTATAAGAAAGAATGTTATCAATTACAGTGTTGTTGTCTGTTCCTGAGGATTGTGAAAAGCAAATAATCATTATAGTCATAATAAATTTCATAAAATATATTTTCTTTAGTTTACAAAAGCCATTTCACATGCAACACAAAAAAAAACGTATAAAAACATCATCAAAAGACAATGAGCACTAACCGTAAGACAATCGTTAGGAGTTATATGGCACAAACTGATGCAAAACAATGCAAATTAAACAGTTGACCATGTCAGGGGAATGTATTCATTCACGATCAAATGAATCAGATTTTATAAGACTCACAATTAATCATTTCATATTTAAAGTGCTATGCTGAAAATCAAATAATAAAAAAAACATTCTGAATAGCACTTTGTGGCAGCTATATAATGTACTGGTAAGGAACAAGTTTCTAGATGCCATTAGAAGTTACTTGTTTTTTTCCTTCATCTATTTTTCATAAGGATATTTTTTCAGAATTTATAAATTATCTATGGACAGTGTTAATACAGTATGTTCTAGACTCCGATAAACATCTCTACACAATTATACAAACTGAGAATTCCAGAGATTTAGTTTCCACCAAGCACATTAAGGGGATCATCAAAAATATCATGACCCGATTCTTCTGCTGAACTGGGTTCCTGGGGAGGCTTCTTAGACTTGGAAGATGGAGTTACTGCTGCTTTTGTGATTCCAGATGAAAAAATATCATCTGTAAAGAGCAAAAATGGCAATGATCATCGAATGGGTCCAGCTATGCACATATAAACTTTACCGCATTAGTTCGTACTGTCGCAATAACTCACCCATGTCGTCATCAAATATTGATTTAGTTTCAATTTTCTTTTTCACTTTCTTTCCTTTGGGTTTCGTTGTGGGAGTCAAATCAGCAAAAATGTCAACATCATCATCATCAAACAAGCTTGCATCCACAGATGCTTCTTTAGGTTTCTTAACGGCTTTAGAGGGTGTTTCCTTTTCATCCTGCAAAGACATTTTAAAAATAGCAAGTGATGGAGTCACTTAAAACTACACACACCACACCCCAAAACAAACCCCGAAAACAACCTCGTAATCATGTCAAATCTTTTTTGGGCCTCAGACTTATATGCCTAGTATTAAACCATCCAGAAATAGGATTACCTGGAAAATGTCTGATTTGGTTGAATCACTCAACACCTTAGAGTCCTGTTGCTTCTCTGCTCTGAAGATATCGTCGTCGTCGTCATCAAGGAAAGGCACAACCTTTGACTTTTTGACTGGCTTCGGCTTGACTGTGGCAAAAAGGTCTTCCTCGTGGTCATCAAAGATGGACAGGGTTGGGTCTTTCTTTGATGCTAGACCAGCATCTTTCTTCGTGGTTCCATCAGGAACTGTCTCAGAGGCCTTTGTTTTGGGCTGAGGTGAGGGTATGTGTTTAGGAACTGATACAGAAGCAAAAAGATCATCTGAGGCAAACAGGTCCTCCTTAGCAGCAGCAGTAGTGGCAGCAGCCACAGCGGGAGGCACCTTCGGCCTGACAGACTCATCAGCGTGTCTGTGTGCAGTCGCTATAGAGGTGGTAGTTACAGGCAGGGTGAGGGCAGAGGGTCTGACTGAAACAGGGTTGAACGGGGAAGTCATCCCACCTCCAGGAGCAGCTCGTGGGGTAGTGTTCTCTTCCGGTATGCCCCCACGTGCTTCCTCAGATCGCTGGGCTGCCATGTGCCTCGCTGCTCGTGTTTGGGGCCGTCGTCGTGTTGCACCTTTAGTACGATCCTGCATAAAAAAAGACAGCATTCAAGTTAATGTTTATACATCAATAGAGAAAGCAATATCTCTAAATTGATGGAGAAAACAAGGACAAGGAGCTTGGGACACTCACTGAGAATGCCTACCTGTTCTTTAAATCTGCTTCTTCAGTTATTCTGTGAAAGTTATCTAAGGTCATGGACACTACCCTCCAAATATTTGAGAACACAGTAACAGAATGCATATAACACATTCTCATGACTTTAAATAGAAAGCTGATGCACAGTATTGTCTTGTTTAAAAACTTCAAAAATAATTGTATGCTACTTCACTCCACTGTAGAGTCAGCACTTATGAGAACTCTCAGTTTTCAGGCACTTGAAGGCCCAGCAGAGTATATTTCAATCACAGACTTGTGATTTGGTTTGGATTTTATCTGCATATTTGTTACACAGCCATTTATGCTGTGTACTGAAGTGTATAAAAACTAATACTGTAGTTGTAAATTAATACTGTAGTTGTAAATTATTACACAGCCCCTAACCACTTTTTTAAGAATTATACTTTATTTGGTGTTATCTTAGGCGTCACAGATAACACTCTTTGGATACAGCAAATCAGAGTCTACCTTACATTGCACACTGATGAACTGTAAAATCAGTTTGCCATCCAAAATCATGCACTGTGTATACTTACATCAACATGGTGCGGTAGAGTTTACAAATGCTGTTTTACGCAGCAAGCAAGTCTATTCTCTCTGTTCATTTCAAAATGACAACTAACTAAAAGTGACTTTGTTGTGGGTCTGTAGTGAACTAGTAAATTCAGGTTTTGGATACACCAGCAATGCAGTTTGAGATCAAAAACACTATAGAAGCTGTGGTTTACATGCATTAACACCACTAGCATAATGCTAGTTTCCATTAGCATCAGACCAGTAGTGTTTGTTTACTTTCTCAGAGGGTTTAATGCTTCTTATGGCAGCAACAGAAGCTTGAAAGCTTGTAAGAATTGCATGTCTTGCTTTGTATTTTGCATGAGTAAATTTAATCCTCTTAAACCTGTACTCTGAGTATGGCAGTTGTCTGTACAAAATCTGGATTTTACGACGAGTTTATTTAGTTTAAAGCCCTTTATGCTTAAGATGAAATCAGAGGTTTTCATATTTTAATAACCAAGCCCATCCCTAGTTCATGCTGCGCTGTTGTAATACATACATGTAAATATGTGTTAGTATGCTGTGTCTGCACCATATATAAAGCTAAACAAAGCGGCTTGATTATATGCAGGTGCTTTAATGTGCAATCTGCTGAGGTTCACACCAACACAGCAAAATCAAAGAGGGATTGCCTAAATGCTTAAAAAATTTAAAGCAACTGTGCTGAGTCTAAGTCTTTGGGGCAAATGAGTTTTAACATCTGCCAACTTTACCTACAAAAGTTCCCCAAGGAAGACACTCTGATGAGCTGAAAAAAAAACGCCTAAAAGTATTAGAAAACAGCTGTTTTGAAGTCAGAACAGTAAAATTTCCAAATAAGTTTTCATGGTGGTTCTTTTTTTTTTTTTCATTGAAGCCAAAAAAACTTTAAAAAGTGTCCTGTGTTCCTTGGGTACTGAACTTCTTAATGCAGGACTTGTTTTCTTATTGAAGCCTGAGGCACCAGAGCCACAGTCTGACCCACCTTGTTGGCATTCTGTAGAGTGGTGACCTGAACTGGCGCGTCAAAGCTCACCCCTCCCTCACTAGGAGGCTGACGCTCCAGGGGTCCGGTGGAGCTTGCCAGTGACCCTCCTGCTCGGGCTGAAGGTGCGTGTGCCAGATTAGGAATTACACTGACTGCTCCCGGCATCCGTGGCCCTGCTCCTGGCAGGAGACTGGTGGGGTTTATCGCCAAGTTTGCCTGAGGGGAAAGAGGAGATTTGAAACCTCAGATATGAAATGACAACAGAAACTGCACACAGCCATTAGGCCACTCACCAGAGAAAACAAGTCTTTTCGGTGTTAGTTCAAACGTATTAAAGGAAACAACATACACTGATCAGAACGCTTGTGTGTGTGCGCTGTGGTATCAGGCACCAAGACGTTAGCAAAAGATTCTTTAGGTACTGTAAGCTGTGAGTTGGAGCGTCCATGTACTGGACTAGTTGATCCAGCAGATCCCACAGATGGCTGTTCGGACTGAGACTTGGGGAATTTGGAGACCAAGTCAACTCCTTAAAATCACGGTTTTCCAGCAGAACATTAAATCGGGTTGCCTTCAACCCCTACTACTTCGCCACGTAAGCGGCATTCGCACACCTGGCTGCCCACAGAAAAGATAATTCATCAGACCACACCACTTTCTTCCACTGCTCCAGGGTCACGTTCTGATGCTCAACTGCCCACTGTAAGTGTTTTCAGTTGTGGAAATCTGCATGGACACTCAGACCGGTCTGTGGCTCTATTCACAAGCTGTGATGCATTGTGTGTTCTTACACCTTTCTATCATAGCCAGCATAAACCCCTCCTCTGTGGGATCCCCATAAGCATCAATAAGTCTTGGACACCCACAACCCTCTGATCAGTTCACCAGTGGTCCATGCTTGGACCACTTTTGGTAGGTACTAACCAATGCATACTAGGAACACCCCACAAGATCTGCCATTGTGGAGATGCTCTGATCCAGTCATCTAGCCATGACAATTTGGCTCTCTTACACTTGCCCATTTTTCCTGCTCCCAACTTCAAGAACTGACTGTTCGCTTGCTGCCCAATATATCCTACCCCTTGGCAGGTGCCACTGTAATGAGATAATCAAATGTTATTCACTTCACCTTTCAGTGATTTTAATGCGAAAGATCAGTGTATGCCCTGATGCAAAAAACAGGCTGCACAAACAGGAAAACAGAGGGGGAAAAAACTTATTTAGTGCAGTCACTCATATGCCATAGACATGGAGAGAACAAATGCCCCAGCTGGAAGCCATAGAAGAAAACGATGCATGCAGTACTCAGTGCTCATAGAGTGAACATAGTAAAAATAGCGCAGTGTCATAATATGCTTAAAGCTTTTATAAGGAACTTAGATGTCAAAAGTAAACAGTAGCCAAGATCTGTTGCATTTGATAAGATTATATTGTAATAGGATGCTGCAGCAAAGGCATGTTTGAGAAGTTGAGATGACTCTTAAAAAGCAGAAATTAGGAATCATTCAACATTACTTGAAGTTTCCCAATCCTTGAGGTTTCTTTAGGTTTTACAGGGCTTGCAGGCTTCTGTGCAATTAATGACATTGGTTACATTTCAGTAAAACAACCAAACAAACTGTGTAACCTCAATTATCCAAACTTTAGCATTACAAAATCATGTTGTAAACTGCTTGTGGCGTTCTAAGTGTACTAATGAAAAATGTGAATTATAATATTTACAGTATTTAAACAGTATATAATACAGTATATAATATTTACAGTATTTAAAACTGAGAGTTTCTGTGAGGTTCGCTGTTTTAACAGTTATTGGGCTATAACATTTCAATCTAAAATACAAATATTAAATTATATTTGATATTAGCAATTAACAACTTTTACCCCTCAAAATTGGTATAATATACAAAAATGATCATTTTCATCAGTCATGATAAAGGAGTTTCTCAAAATGCACCTGTTTCTACAAAATTCTCAAGCACATTGACATAAAAAAACGTTTACACAATCCATACCTCGTTCAGCACTGATTGTGCTGTACTTGAACCTTTGTCAGTCTCATCTTTTTTAGGTTTACTGGGTTTCTCTGGTACTTTCTAAAAGTAGAAATTACATTGTGAGAATTATACACACTCCATTTCCCTTCCAAAATTCTGTTACACCCACTTCCTCCTACACACACACACTCTTAAAATTTGTGTGAACTCGACACGAACTGACTGCTAATGATGAGTTCAGATGTCATTTCGAGAATAGGTGGTGGGCTCTGGTCAGGTACAAGATTCACATTTGGGTTCTTAACATATTTTACTCTGCATTTCCAGTGTTTTAGTGCCTCTTTAATTTATTCTGCCTCTCCACATTTACTACTTGTGTCACTGACTGAATTGAGCACTGAGGTCCAGGAATAACACTAGATCCAGTTTAAAAGGTCACTTCCCTTTCTTCTAATAATACTAAAAAAATACTTACTGAAAACCCCTAAAGGGCGCATACAAGTCCCCCAAGGAAGTAAATGGTTCCTACATGACTACAAATGTAATTAAATATTTTTCTAGTATTTCATGCTGGAATTTTATTTCATTTTTCATTTTCACATATAAATAAGCGAAAATACATTATGTTCTGTGTTTCCTTCAGCAAACATGTTTTGCAGCATTCTGGCTACTAAAACTGGTTGGTGAATTAAGACAAGAAACTCTAGTAGTTCTCTGCTGACACAGCAAATTAATTAAGGAGAGAACAGTTTAGTGCTGTTTTTAAAACACAGCTATGCTGTGATTTAATCAATGCTATCCTGTTATCCAATTTTATTCTGTACTTTGGATACTGATCAAGCTTGTGGGAAATTTTGGACAAAATTTTTGAGAAGTCACGTTTGGCCTCAAAATTTCAGGTCGAGCTCAAAAAAAGAACATACTCGCACTGCATTCAGAATCAGACCAAAAAAGTATCATACCGGAGGATCTTTTGGCTTGGCAGAGCTAAACAGGTCATCATCATCATCTTCATCTCCAAACAATGTGGGAACAGAAGACTTCTCTGAACTAGGCAAGGGAGCCTGAAACCACAACACATTTGTCATTTTTCACAATATTCGGTCTCTGTTTAGGTACATTAAAAAAAGTTAATTAACAACAAAAACCTCACATTTTTGGAAAACAAGTGTATAACTTATCATTAGAAGTCAAGTTCTTGTTTGTGTAACTCACAGAGGGTTTAGCAGTAGTAGCAAAGAGGTCCACATCTGGGTCATTGTCTCTCTGCTGCGTCTGACTGAACAGAAGTTCCTCATCCTGAAACACCCCTGTGCTCTTCCCATGAGATTTCTGTTCCTGAGGCTGAGACACAACCAGCATTATCACCATTATACTCTCTCACATACACACATCTCAATACACATACAGCTCCACAGAACTGACAATAATAAAAAGCAACCTTTACTGTGCTACTGTCCGCTGGCTCGGTTGCTCTGGAAACAGGAGACGTCTCATCAGGTTCATCTACATCCTCGTCAATGTCGTCATCATCGAACAGGCTGAGTGTGGTTTTCTTGCCCTTTTTCTCCTTGCTCTCTATGGGTGGTGGGGTTTCTTTATGCCAGTCATAATCATCAAAGTCATCCAAAACACTCTTGGTCTGCTTCTGTGGAACACAAATTAACAGTGCAGACATTAATTTAGGCAGTGAATGTTTGCATAATTATCCACATATCCAGCCTTAGCTTCTGTCCTCACCTTGATGGTTTCTGCCCCATCTCCTAGCACATTAATTCCTCCAAAGAGGCTAACAGCTCCAGCGGGTTTCTTCTTACTAATACCACTTTCCTCAGGAGAAGGTGTGGTCTGCACAGGTTTCTTTTCTGAGGGTCTCTCCTCAGCTACCTTAGTCTCTACTGGAACAGCAGCCACTTCCTCTTTCTCCTCAGGACCAAACAAAGAGGAAGCCTGAGAGGCAGCAGGCACCTGAAACACAGACATGTTCATATTCAGAATGGTATGTGACCAGCCTGTCCACCACATGCACCAATACTGACTATGTCCATGTCCAAAAAATGATAACAGTGATTTGTGACATGTGGAAGAAATGTAATTAAGTCCTTGAAAAGGCTCTTTCACATCTAATATGAACTGTATGAACTGTGGCAGGATTTATTGCAGTCAGAAGTCTGACTGGCTTTAACCTGCTGCTGCCTACAGCAACATAACCACTCCAAGCTAATGTTAATTGCTCAGTATTAACTAATGATAAACAAAAAACAGAAACAAATGATTCGCCGTCATCATCATCTGCATGAGAAAATAAAGCTCACAGCTCAGCTGATCACAATACACTACTGGTCAGTATTCTTAATGCCTTTTTGTGTCATTAGCACATAACTTACTTTGACTTCAGTGGCTGTTTTGTTTTCAGGAGGCTTGAAACCAAAGAGTGATTCTTTGTCTTCGTCTTCATCCTCAAATAGGAGAGAAACTCTCTGAGGTTTCTTCTGACTGCAAGGACAAAAAAAGCCACTGTGTTGATGCAGGTGCTTTAAAAAAAAAATATTGTCCCAATACTATATAGACCAGAAGCAAATATTCTAGCAGACACATTTGCTTCTTGAAAAAAAAAAATATATATATTTTGGATGACCATAGGATAAAAAGGCTGAGGGAAAATCCAGCAAATTGAGAATCTGAAAATACATTATGAACTTGGTATGAACTAAATTACTTCGCAAACCTTGTTTCATTTGTGACAGCAAACAGATCACTGTCATCATTGTCATTAAACAGGCTGTCTTTCTGTGGCGCTTTGGCACTGGGTAGCCTAGAGGGAGCGCTGTTGCTAGGTTTCATCCCACCACTCTTCGCCTCTGGCTTCACTGTGCTGGGCTTGATGCCCATCCACTGGTCCTGACACAAGCAAAGGAAATTATGCCTTATGGGAAGGGACTACAAGCGACAAGTAAAATCACATCGCTGCACAGCATGTTCTATTTTCCACCTATGCAGTATTTCATACAAATCCAAAACAGGCCCTTTGGAAAGATCTACAATGAATGCTTGGATAGGATTTCATTTTCCCCGTACCTCATCATCACTAAAAAGAGCACTTGACACAGTTTTCTTGGGTTGCAGTGCTGCTGCTTTGACCTGAATTGATTTAGGTTTTGGTACAGATGAAAACAGGTCCTGAAAGACAAAGAAATTATCATAAAAAAGGATCTTGGAAAACTTAGTCTAGACTTTCCAATCCTGAAGTTCATGTAAGCTCACCTCCTCATCATCATCATCAAATAAAGAGACTGCAGCTTTGTTCGGTTTGCCCTGAGAGGGGACTTCAGGCTTTGACTGACTTTTTGGCACTGTAGAGAATATCTTGAGGGAAAAAGATGGCAGGGAAGAAGATTGTCTTGTCATGAAAGTCACTGTGAAAATGACATTCATGATTCAGCCCACAATGAAGATGAGAAAAACATACCTGCGAGTCTTCATCGTCAGAGAAGAGACTCTTGCTCTGGACTTTCTCAGCTACTTTAGGAACAGGTGAAGGTTTGACCTCAGGATGGGGTACACTCTTTAAAAAAAGAAAGAAGGTAAGAAAAGAGTAAAGGAGAAGGGACCAGACAGAAAAAGGGAATGGCTTTTATACCTCCTCAGATTTTTCAGAATCTTCACTTGTTGAAGGCTGACGTTTCTTCAATCCTTCCACAAGAAGACTCTTTGTGCCAGGCCCAAACACAGAGATGGCTCCAGCAGGTAACTGCTTGGAAACAAGTTTCAGTAATCATTTGAGTGAGGTAAACTGGTCAACATAGCTATAAGTTTCATTAAATCCATGACAACTAATGGTTATTAATAAGTAGTCAGGTATGTAAAGTCAGCCATCAAAATTAGAAAATTATTGCAGCACGTCACAATATAGAAAATTGCAGCATGTTGCAATGTTGGTTAAGCTGAACCCATTATTTAATGGGAGTTAAACAGCTTCATTATGTGCAGTCATCATTTATTACTAATATATTTACTTTGCAACTTCACTTGCAGCTTATTTGTTGCCCACTGTCCCCCCTGACTACTAATTAACACTGAGAAAGCCCTCATCACTCAGCAAGCCATAATACCAGCCACACAAGCCCAAAACCTGTTGGCCAGCAATGACCATAGGCCCTTCTATACAAATCCATACTGCAGATCTTCGTGTGAACTCATGCAGGCTGCTAAAGTAAACCTACCTTCTTTTCGGGAGGTTGTACTTTCTCTTCTTCCTTCGCAATTTTCTTGCTCTGTTGAGATGTGGCTGCACTGAAAATGTCACCTTCATCATCTTCATCAGCCCCAAACAGGTCCACTTTTTTCTTTGGTTTGGGCTTCTCCTGTCCACCTAAGCAAGTGTAGTTACATCATTTACAACAGTACTTGCAGTTGTTGTTGGCAGGTATACAGAGACCCGATATTCCTGCAACAGGGCTATAGAGCCTCTGTGTTATGAGTGATTTCAGATTCCACAGCTACATGCCTCCGCACTTACCAGAAGCGGGTTTTCTGAGCATCTTCCCACTGAAAAAGTCATCATCGTCATCATTGTCATCAAAGAGACCTCCTCCCACCACTGACTGTTTTGGTGCTGCCTGCACTTTGGGTTTGACTGGAGTGCCATTCTCTTTACTCTCCAGTGAATCTGCAGCATTTTGCGATCCAAAGAGACTGTTTTCTATGAATAACCACAAACATTGATTTCACTAAAAGACATTAAAAATGTATAAAACTAGGAAATCATACAATTGAGAAATTAATTTACCAGGGAAAATGGAGACTGCACCTGTAGGTATTTTTTTAGCTTTGACACTCTCTACAAAAAAGACAGAACAATTAAGTTATTGCCTTCACATATTTACAACACACTTGGTGCACTTCTCCCAACAATCAATTGAATAAGACACAAAAATGAGAGCATAGTTGAGTGTATAGTTATTTTATGATGTCAGAGGCACAGTACCAGTAGTTTGCGGCACTCGCTGTTCCTTTTCCGTTAGCACATTTTTGTGTGTCTCAGAAAACAGATCACCCTGTAAAAATCCAGCAATGGTCTACTGTAACTGTATTTTTACATTTTGTTTTTCACAAATTTTGCTTTCACCACGCAACAACTTACCTCATCATCATCATCAAATAGGCCTTTACCTCCACTGAAGAGACCACCTTTTCCTCCAAATGGAGAATATTCATCATCCTCCATTTTTGGAGGCCCGAACATCTCATCGTTATCATCGTCCGCTGAAAGAAAACAAGTGTGAAACCCATGAAATACAGAATATCATTTCAAAATCTCTTTCATGGCAACATTATTAGACCACTGTCTTTTAAGCTGTAATAAACAATGCATGTACACAGATATAAATGTAATTACATGGGAATTTGTGTAAACATAAAATAATTAAGGACTTGGATGCTGGAACAACATTATGCATGAAAAAGAAAACAATACTGACCAGCTATCTAACAAACAATGTCCATAAACATTCTTGCTATTTTACATAATTGACCATTTGCTTTGTGCAAAAACAGAGATTGGACTGCCATCAGCATTACAGGGTGATTAAATTAACAGTGAAAGCAACCTATGTTACGCAGTTACTCATACCGGACGCCTTTGGCAGTTTCTTTCCTTTGTTCTTCTTCTTGCTGACAGATGGGCCCGATGACAATGCTTAAAAAAAAAAAAGAAAATATGCGCCCATGCAAACAAAAAAGATGAAAAGGTGAAAATGATCCAGATACAGGCATTAAATCCATATTAAAGTTTACGGTAGGTAAAGGAGTAAACCTACATGTACGGTCTGCCTCTGGCTTGCTTGTAGTGTCTCCTTTGATTCTGGCTGCCAACTCATCAGCAAAAGACGTTGGACCCACATCACCCTGAAACACAAGAACCAGAACCACACAGAGAGTCAATATACAATTTGATTATTTTGATCCAATATTACGGCTTTCACTGTGAGAATGAGGAATTTTGTCCTAAACTTCTGGCAATAACAGGTTACTACTACTGAGTAACTACCCAGTAACAAGGATTCCACAGCACTCTAGTTTAAAAAATTAAGTAGATGCTTTTACAGATTTCTTTTATAACTCAAATGTGAGAAAGCAGCCAGGTCCCACAACATTCTGCTTACTTTTTTCATGAAAAACCAACTGAACTTATTCATATTGTAGCGTGAACAAAAACTAAAGCTAACAATGTCTGAAGGCAGATAAGAATAGACCTGAAAAATTATTAACCTTTGGGATGTCATCTTCATCTTTGTCAGATTCTCCAAATATGTCTGAATCTTCGTCATCTTCTTCCTCCTCTTCATCATAACTGACCACAGATGGCTTCTGGCAGATGAATGAAATAATTATTTTCTTAGCATTTTCTCAAACTGAGATTAAAATACACAAATCAAGCAGCCCTCTGAATTCATAAATCCATACTTCACTTGTAATTATATTGTTTTTGTTGAGATCTTACTTTCTTTAAGCTCCCCTGGCCCTCATCTTCCTGGTCAAAGTCCTCATCCGACTGCTGCTGTTGTGCAAATCACATTATACACATGATCCTGATTTGTGCCGGTGATTATTCAGATTGAAATATTTGCGAAAAACATTTAAACGTGATGAGTCTGAAAACTAATAGGTTATTACAACATTATTTAAACAATATCAAAAACACACTGTGACACTGAGGACACTACATTGTGAGCATATCCAGTTTTACCTCTCCATCTTTCCCCTCTTCACTCTCAATGACACTCTCCCTATCACTGTCGATGGACATTTCTGTGTGAGAGAAAATGTTGCACAAGCAGTTAGTCATATTACAGAGAAAACTAAGCAAGGATCAGTTCACTGAGAGTACATGACATGTATAAAAAAAAACTGAAAATACGCTACCATCACTGGAGAGATCACCCAGGCCAACATCATCTTGTTCCATAAATGCTTGGGATCCAATTAAGTATGGCAATGGCCTGTCTACATAAAGATCCTAATAAAGCAATTAAAAACGAGTCATTAAATAGCCAAAAAAATCCTATGAACTACATAATTCCAAAATGTCTGCAGAGCACCTGTGGTGTCTCACCTTGGGTTCTAAGATGGGTTCCACTCTATCAGCTGCCTCCTCATCCTCAGAGTCAGAATTCCCTGCTTTAATGTCTAGTTGCTCAAAGGCAGATTCTAAAACCTTCAGACCATAGTTTACTGCTTCCTGAACTTTCGGTATTAGCTCAGCTTCTTTCTGTTCACGGGTTTTTTCCTTTAAAATAAGAAAAAACAAAGTTACCAACTGACACCACTACAACTAAGGCTATAGCCCATTCGCTGCATAAGTCACTGTAATTTTCTTTTTTCAAGTAGACCAAAAGGGACAGTACCTTTTTTATATTCTGACCAACAAAACAGAAATCTATTATAAAGACCCTGAGCTATTTCTTTACATAACAATCAAGATTTATACCTTCTTGACTGAGGTTAAAAATGAAAAAATTACATGCAAGCAAAAAACTTCATGTGTAAATAAAGTCAATTACATACTAATTGAAGTATTACATCCAACCACTACATTTTAAATGACATACTATGTCGCTTTACCTGTTCAGGGCGTTTTTCCTGGGTCTCAGTCTTTGGAGTAGCCTCTTCGACTTCTTCATCATACACCCTCTGGGTGATTTAAAAAAAATAAACACTTAATATTATAATACTGACACAGTCTACTTCAAGATGATTATAAGAGAATCAGTTATTTTTATTTAATAAAAGTTAAAACTGAAAAACACAGACGTACATTTTCAATGAACTGCGTATTGGAAAGCATAAGGAAGTCGTTGAAGACAGTGTGGAGGCAGCTATCAGTTGCTTTAGTGTCCCGTATGAGGCCATCCAACTGCTTTTCAATCTCATGAGTTTTGGACAGCATCCTCTGAGAGAAGTCTTGCAGGTAGAGAAAAAGCTGTCGAGGTGAAGAGACAGTACTTTACAATAAACTATCACAACAGGCAAACAAATGTACAAAAACACTTCCAGAACTAAGGCCTTACCCCAGAATCTGCAGCTAAGGACCAGTTTGAGCTGGACTTCCGCATCTCTTCCAGCGTCCAGGGTCTCTCCCACACCTGCTCCGTCTCTCCATTATAATTACTGGGTCCGTTCTCCATAGAGTCAGACATAAGGGTTACCTGTCAAAACGCAGCTACATACATCAACATGGCTATACAGTAAATCATGTGAAATAAAATAATGGTAAGTTCTGCGGTAAGTTCATCAGAGTCAAGAATTCCCAAACAAGTAATACTGTTTAATAAAACAGTACATTTTGTTGACTCAACATGTTTCAGGCTAGTGCATCAAAGCCTGACAATTCATTCAAACCAGGGACTTCCACATATACCACTAATTCTTCTTCTTCTTCTTCTACTTTCGGCTGGTCCCGATTAGGGATCGCCACAGCCGTGTCCATTTCCAGCTATCCTCACTCTCAACAGCTGCCTGCATGTCCACCCTCACCACATTCATAAATCTCCTCCTGGGCCTTCCTCCTTTACTCATCCCTGGCAGCTCCATCCTCAGTATACTTCTCCCAACATACTCAGAGCCTCTCCTCAGCACATGTACAAACCAACACAATCTCGCCTCTGACTATTCCTCCAAACGGTCCAACTCGCAATGTCCCTCTAATAAACTCATTCCTGAGTCTGTCCATCCTCGCCACTTCCAAAGCAAATCTTAACATTTTCAACTCTGCCCCAGACTCCAAACCACACAACATAGGTGGTCTCACTATCATCATGTTCACCTTCCTTTTTCACTCTTGCTGGCACCTGCCTGCCACTCTTCTCCACCCATTCCACACTTCATGCACTCTCTTCTTCACCTTTCTTTCACACTTCAAGTATTTTGTCAGCTCTACTCCCTGTATCTTCACCATTCCACTGTCCTCCCTCTCATTCACGCACAGGTATTCTGTTTAAATCCTACTGACCTTCATTCCTCTCCTTTCCAGAGCATATCTCCGTCTCTCCAGGGGTTCCTCAGCCAACTCTCTACTCTAACTACAGATAATATTGTCATCTGCGAACATCATGGTCCACGGAGACTCCTGTCTGAGCTCATCTGTCAACCTGCCCATCACCAGTCTCTCCTACCACACTTGTACAACAACTGTACGTCAAAAAAACAGAATTGGGAATTTCAAAAGAGACATTTATGGTGTCTAACTTACGTCAAAGTTTAAAAACCCCAAACTTAACAAACAAATATGGAAAGTAAAGCAACAGAATAATTTCTTCAGTCATCACAGACGGGGTACGACCCACAAAACTATGGCCAAAAGGTAGGTAATTCGCTAATTGCTTCATTTTTAATTGCACAGACATTTTATCTTTACCTGATATCTAACGTCTCCTAGGCACACATTCTTTAAAATCTAACTAGCACCCAGTTCGGAACACTGTAAACACAAGTTAGCAAGCACTGCTAGCCCCAAATAGCTCAACTATGCAGCTAGGGTAACTAGGTTAGCTACATTAGCCAGCTCCACGCTGAATTTTTCCACTGTTTACCTGTAAAACTGCAACGTCTGTAATATTACATGTGTGAATAACCACATTTGAGGAGATATGAGACTCGTAATTTGATCGTGTGCTAGCTTGGGCAGGTTTTATCTTCAACTTTCAATTCCTCTAGCAGGCTAGCTAACACCATCACTACCCACAACAACTGTTTTCGAACTAGGCTTGCTAACAGACACTAAAGCACCAGGCTGGATAAAGACGTGTATTGTGTACCTTGCAGCAGGTTGTTTTGCTCAGGCTGATCTTTTCAGAGAAGTCATTAATCCAAGAGAGTGTGGGCTGGAAGGCAGCTTGTAATGAGTGGTCTCCTCATCAGTATTCAGTCTGCTCGGCCATGTCCTGCCTGCAATCAGCTGATCCAGAGTCACCTGACTGACTGACTGACTGTACAAACTAACAGCCATTCATTCACAGCCTCCAATATCCCCTGGAGCCACCACTCTGTCATGCCATATTTTACAATTACTCTGTCTTAGCCCCGTGTTTCGTCAAAACGCTCCTGTTTTATGGCTGACATAACACCCCTCAGGATTGATGGGGCTCATGTGGAGAGGGTGAGCAGCATTAAGTATCAGTAACCAGTATTCATCCATTCTTCTTGTGTTCATCTGCTACCTATCCATACTATGTTGAACTGCTCAGTCACGTTATACATTTATTGAACAGTATTTGCACTGTACTATACTTAATTCTTATTTGTAATTCTTATTGCTGGTGGCCTAGTGGTTACTGAGTCGTCCCTACGTTCAGAAGGTACTGCTGAAAAGTCAGTGTTTTCAATAAACTATCACAACAGAACTAGGCCTTACCCCAGAATATGCAGGTAAGGACCAGTGTGAGCTGGACTTCTTCATCTCTTCCATCATGCAGGGTCTCTCCCAGACCTGCTCAGCCCTGTCATTGTAATTATTGGAGCCGGTCTCCATACAAAACACAGATGGTGTCCTCGTGGGAAGGGAGTTGCCCCTGTCATCAGAAGGTCATCAGTTTGAATCCCAGGACTGCTAGTGGCACCTCTGAGGTACCCTTGAGCAAGATACCGTCCCCCGGTTCTGTGTTCCTGGCTGCCCGCTGCTCCAGTTGCTGAATACGTTAAATGCAGAGAACTATTTTGTGCTGTTCACACTGTGTGCTGTGATGTGTTCACGTATGACACTTACATTTTTTTGTGTCCCAGTGAAACTATAAACTGTAGCAGGAAAACTAGTCCTTGATGGTCAACATATCACTGTAACAGACTATCCCTTTAATCAACTAAGCCATGCCCACAAATTTGCATCAGTGCTTTTTAAGTAATAATTAGCTGCATGTTTAAGTTAATATTACAGCATCTAACTACTGTGAGATTTTCATTAATTCTATGATGTGTCTTGAAGGTGGAAGTTTACCTAATGCTTTGGGTGGATTATGGAGGGATGGGTTGTTTGATATTTTATTTATTTGTTTGTTTACCGTTGGTAAAGGTAGAAGAAAAGCAGATACACAAAAGTATTGGGACGCCTGACCATTATACCAGCAGGGACTTTAATGACACTGCATTCAGATACATAGACTTGAATATATCGAGTTGGTCCCTCTTTGCAGCTATCGCAGCTTCCACACTTCTTGGAAGGCTTTCCGCGTGATTTTAGAGTGTTTCTGTGGGAATTTGTGCCCATTCGTTCTGTAGAGCATTTCTGAGGCCAGGCACTTATGATGTACGAGAAGGTCTGGCTCACACTCTCCATTCCAGTTCATCCCAAACATACTGAATGGGACTCAGGACTCTGTGCAGCCAGTCAAGTTCTTCCATACAGAACGTCATGCTGTAATAGAAAAGGGCCTTCCCCAAACAGTGTCCACAAAGGTAGAAGCATGCCATTATCCAAAATGTCTTGGTATGCTGAAGCATGAAGATTGATCTTCACTGGAAGTAAGGTACCTTGTCCAAACCCTGAAAAACAGGTGTGTCCAAATACTTTTGTCCATGTAACTAATGTTGCTGTTGGGATGTTTTGATCACCACAGTGAGGAGAATTAATTACTGAAATGACAGAAATCATCAGAGAAGGATGGAAATAAACTAAAGGCCACATTCAGCTATGTAGCCACCTGGCTAAAAAATGTCACACTTTTACATATTATTCATTTTTTATAAATACACAATATGTAACCCAGTGTTTAGTTTTTCAGTGTTAGGAAATCTAAAAATGAACTATTGCCCACCTCTCAGTTGGCCTCTTTTTTCAGGGTAAAACTACCTCCGTGGTCAGTAGAGATATTATCACTGATTTCTGTGTGACTGTTCAGAGACAGAGGAAAGAGTTACACTCATGCTTTCCTTTTTGCTATACCGGAATGCTGGGTATTGCAGTGAGAAGACAATGATGATCAAAAACATAAAAACAATATAAACGTAAAAATCATGAATTCTGTCACATAACAACACTATCAACTTTTAGTCAGGAATGTCATTTAAGGGTTTCAACAAATCTAGACTCATATTCTCCACTCTCACGTGAGCTTTCAGGAATATCAGGTTCAAAAGATGTCTTTGTTTAATGCTTTGACATCAAGTGGGAAAGAAAGCTAAAAATGCAACAAAAAACATCATTCCAATAGCATAACATGATCGAATGCAGAATTTCACCTGGCACAGTTGTATAGATTTTACAGTGAAACCTGAAAAGAAGCTGGGTAGATGTGTGAGAAAAATGTATGTGCCATTTGAAGCCAATAGTGAAGTAAATAATGTATCGCCACATTTTGAAACCTGCCAGGTTTGCAGGCTTAGACAGCCACGCTGTTTGGGATTCTGTCTGGGGACAGATAGTAATAGGGCAGTTTCTTCCCCTCGTTGCGGTTCTTAATGATCTTGGCCACCTCTGACAGATTATCCCGGTAAGTTTCCAAAATCTTCTTCATTGGTTTCTCGATGAAGTGTTCATCAGGATACATGCCTAAGAACAACTGTAAAGAAAGACACCTCAGGTAAATCACACGCAGGTCATGTGAATGTAAGTAAAGTGTAACGTGTCGGTTTGTCATACATGAACACAACACAGCACAGCACACAGTGTGAAGAGCACAAAATTATTCTCTGCACTTAACCCATGCACTAAGTGAAGCAGTGGGCAGCCACTGATACAGCACACGTTGAGGAATGTGTGAGGACGGTACCTTGCTCAAGGGTACGTCAGTGGTGTCACTGACAGTCCTGGGATTTAAACCCACAACCTTCCAATTGCAGGGGCAGCTCCCTAACCATCAGGCCACCAGTGAAAGGGATCTGATTGCTGATCTCACCTCATTTTCCTGGAACTGACTGAGGGCCCACACGGCTCCCAGATGCCAGCAGGAGCGGCCGCGGTCAGGCAGAGACTCCACTATGAACGTCATATCCACCTCTCCCTTTTTGGTGGGAGGAGGCTTCCGCATGGTGGGAGGAGCGTTTGGGATCCACGAACACCAGTCATACTAGGACGATTTTGAAAATTATATGATATAAATACATACTCAAAAGAATTATCATACTGGTAATTATGTTAATAACATTTTCCAAACATATCCATCAACCTCTTCTACAAATTTTTTATCAACTTTTATATTATGGGCATGCTTTGTCTAATTAGTAGGTACTTACTTTTTCCATCTCTCTGTCATCTCTGTATGTCCATCTTAATCTGAAATTTTACTCTGCTTATTTCTTCTAGGACTTTTTAAGTACATATTAAGTTCTTAGTTTCTTCAGTGTAGTGTGTTCATGCAGTGGTCATGCAAGTTGAAATGTTTTTTCCTACTTTACTGCTGCCATCATCCTTAGTTTCCTACAGTCAGACAATAGTTTAACTACACTGTAGGAACATATGCTTCAGAAAGTCTTTTGTAGTGGTTTGTAGTTGTTTTGATGATTCATTTAGCACCGCAATATTGAGCATTTACCATTTTGTTTTTTCACATTTAAAAAGTGTCTTGTTTGGCATCTATATCACTTTAGCAAGGAGAAAAGTTAGAGAGTGTAATTCTACCTGTCCAAAGTTAATGGCGGCATGTTGTGCAGAGGCAGTGAAGATGACAACGGTCAAATATTCCACCAGCTCCTCTTGTGTCTTCAGCGATTTAGGAAACTCTGTGACAATGGGAAACAGTGACAATGTACTTTCACTGAATGTCCTCAGACACATCTCAGCATAAGGATTACATACACTACTAGTCAAAAGTTTGGACACACCTTTTCATTCAATGTTTTTTTCTTTGTTTTTATTATTTTCTACATTGTAGTTTAATATTGAAAACAAACAAAATGATGCAGGAACACATGGAATTATGCAGTAAACAAAAAAGAGTTAAACAAACCAGAATATGTTTTGTAATAAGGTAATGGTGGATTGTTGTTTTTTTACTTAGTTAAGTGTTTCTTGCTATAATGTGGAGTACAACTGTAGTGGAATAGGATTACTGTGTACCAACCCGACCATCACAACTGATGATCCCCAAACACATTAAGAAGGCAAGAAATTCCACTAATAAACTCTTGACAAAGAACACCTGTTAAATAAATACTATTCCAGGTCGATTCCTCATGAATCTGACTGAAAAAATTTCAAGAGTGTGCAACGCTGTCATCAGAGCAATAGATAATATTTTCAATATAAATCTATAATGTAGCCACTAATAAAAACAAAGGAAATCATTGAATGAGGTGTGTCCAAACGTTTTACTGGTATTGTACATCTGTCTGTTTTGAGAAAAATGTTGTCTGTGGTTTGGGGGAAGTTCTTGCAACTTGTTTAGAAACTGCTGACACATGATTTGTGCTGCTTTAGTTATTTTCTGCACTGAGTGATTGAGTGATCAGGATCCGTTTACTTAGACTTCCTTCCTCTAACACCCCTGAGTCATGTCATAAGCTACTTAATGACCTCTTTTTGACTTGAATCAGACCTGCTAGAACAAAGAAACCACAAAACTATTCTCAATAGTGTGAAAACTTGGTTCTCACCACAGTAGTCAAAATCCTGCATCCCGAAGCTGCAGACATCTTTGACGAACGCCTGGATCTCCTCATCCCCCTGCACTGTCTCGTCACTGGCATAGTAGAGCTTCACCACATCTGTCACAAAACTACCAAGAGACACAATGAAGGATTTTAAATGATGCTGAGTGATTGTTTAGATTCCCCCACGGGGCAGCCAGCAGCCAAGAGGTAAGACCGGCAGCAAAAATGAGAAAAGTTTCACATTCCCATAACACAGTGTAGTTAACTTTGGAGTTTTCAATTACAAACTGAAAAAACTTTGGACAATGGATTTCACTGTATCACTTTTATTTCATATTCAGGAATTCCCTAATTACTTTTTGATGACTTCCCACACTCGGTTGCCATCGTCTCTGTAGTAGTAGTATGGAAGCTCCTCCTGACTCTCCATGCCTCGAGCCTTTATGGTCTCTGGGAAGCACAGGGACTTGTAGGTGAATGTCTTCATGGCCTTCTGGACGAGCTGCACATGGCCACCTCCACCTGTGCCATTAGCCTGTGTGCACGAACACACACACACACTTCATTGTCATATCACATAAAAATCAACATCAGTATAAAAATCCTTTTCTGTGTTTTACGTCATTATCATTTTATTTTCAGCTCATCCAAACTTGACCTTGTTTTTGGAAGAATTACAATTTTGCTGTGACAACATACATATACAATAAGGTTAACCAACTTGCAACACTTGCATGATTGTAATAAATCATGAGTGAATAGTAGTGTGGACAGTTAGAGACACTTGTGTTTGGTATGATGTGGGCTAAGGCTCGCCCTACCTTGTCAAACAGTCCCTTCTCACAGATGAGCTGCTCACGTGCTTTGGTGTTGATAGCAATTGTGAAACGAACGTGTGGCAGAAGCAACTGGAAATTCAAAACAGACACTGTTTCAGTATTCTGGTGTGGAGCGTTGTGTAGCACCGCAGTATGGAATATGTGTGTATTGGTAACATTAATTATGCAAAGGAAAGTGAAAGATGAACACCTTATAGACAGGATGAACAGCAGGCAGCTGTCTGAACATGGCGATGCCAAAAACCTCCGTTATCAGATGCGTTCTGAGGAGGTGCGTCACTGTTTGGTGCACATGGAAGTCAGCTGATCTGGCCCAAATTTTAGCCAGCAGCCAGTCATGCTGATCATCACTGGGGAGAAAGATGGGACTGTCTTCTCCAGGGGTTTGACTCAGCTTGTAAACACAGGATACTTAAATTACAATTATGTCAGAATCTTTCATGTTTGAGTTATCATATTTACTATATATACGTATTACAGGTACACAGTAGTGCAGACACTGAGGTTGATGGACAAATGTACGATATCTTAGAAACTCTTTAACCCTATTCTGATAATGAAGCTTATTCAATAAATAGTATAAATAGTCAAGCACTGTGAACTAATATGTAAATGATGTAGTTAGAAGTTATTCGAGTGAACATCTGAAATGCAGACCCACATGTGAGCCAAAAGGGTTCAAAAAGTTGATTGAATTTATAGTTCATGTGTTTATCAGAAAATTAGCAAAATTCCATTCTCAAATGAACTGAGCAACTACACAATGAACTGAGAATGCAATTCAAATACAATTTAAATCCAAATCACAAATCATAAGCAGTATTTTTATTTGTATTTTATTCTATTCTATTGTTTTTCTTAATTTTGTACTGTCCACTTTCTGCCGTTACTAAGCAAATTTCCGACTTGTGGGGCTAATAAAGGTTTATGTTATCCCTTATCTCTTATCTTATTTGTGATTTCTGTGGTACAAAAATGAGTAAAGTTATAATGCCTTGTAGTTACTGTTTGCTCCAATAAGCTCTAGTAATGTAATGATATAAAGGAAGATCTGTTTAATGCTTGTAATTGCTTTTATTATAATGTTCTCAGTTACATCAAAGGGCCTTTTTGTGAGTGCACATTACATTTTGTTAATCTTAATTAAATGGTTAGAGGGTACATATATCTCTTGCAGTCAGTTAACAGACATATATTACATTTGCAATTTATATTTATGTTTAACTGACAATTACAATATATAATTGTTACTTATTTGAAATAAGATTGTATAATCATGTGCTGAACACATAGTTATATGCAGACATTTGGGGACCCCACTACATAATTACTGTTCATTTAACAGACAAGAAGAATGTTTGCATATGTACCATATTGTCCATGTGATATTTAATGTAGATATTGGTTTGTATCATGTGGCATTTCCAGATAAATACCTGTATGGCGATTGGTAGAATCTTGTTCTGGCTGTTCTTGTACAGCAGGCAAATTGGTGCAGCCAAATACTGCACGGTGCATGGGTCTGTCGCGTTTGGAGATATGTCCTCCATTATCTCATAATCTGCGATGTATACATTTCCTGCCTACAAACCACAAAGAAAACACACTGATGGACTGAAAAGGAAAGGAGATTGAGGAGATAGCAGTCCTTATCAGGCATGTCGTAGATATTTTTAAGCCTGCTTGGGCGTTTACCTTTAGCTCTTCTTCCAGGGTGAGGTCTCTTTCTAAGCAGTCTGCCACCATTTCATGTGTGACTGGAAATTTGGTTGGTATAGTGGTGCACTTCTGGATTATGACAGGATTGCAGCCGTTTAAGAACTGATATCCAAACATGAAGTCTTCCTTCCAGTGCTGCATCACATACTCTATGGGGAAAAAAGGAAAAACAAACATAGACATACATCATACTCATGTTTTGGTTGGTTGAAATAGTGTCAGTGTCATAATGCATGTGCACCAGTGGTTCTCTAACTGGTCTTTAAAGACCCAACAAGTTTTTCCTCCATCCCTGCATGAGTTACAGCAAAATTGTGGACCATCTGGGAGTCCTGGACTTCCATTGTGAATATACATTTAAGGTAGTGTGTAAATCACTCCGATTTAAATGCTGAGCAGTAGGAGGTGAGCTATAAAAAATTGTAAATGAGCCTCAACCTGATATTGTGTTCTTGATCCTCACAAAGATCCGCTCGAAATCAGAGAAATCACCCCATGAGGACTGGAACATGTGCATGAACTGGTTAACATAAAGGTTCTCTATCCTGAAAGAGGAAGAACAGTCAGGTCAGTGGAGTGGCATATATTAGTAACACAGAATTTAAAGACTGTGTGAGAGGTTCCAGTGGACGAGATGAATGGTGAACTTTTGTGGTCCAGTTTTTATGCCATCCTGTAATGCTAACAGATGCAATCATTCAGAAAACCACTTGGCTTGCCACAATGTTTATGCACAGGAGCACCTTTAGGTTCAGCGTAGGCTTGGGTTAGATGCTCTACGGGTAAAAGAATAATTCTCTTAACTATTTCACACACATTCACATACACTGAACTTTGATCATTTACAGTCAATCTGAAACTGCAGAGGAAAAGAGAGTGATGGTAAAAAAAAAGGCTACTTAATTAGTATTTTAAACTTCTTCAGAATACAGCAGGAAAAGTAATCTTCATAATTTTAAAATGATTATCACTTTGGATGGAACGCAGTCTCATAGCTGTATTTTTCTACATTTTAGCGTAAGTTGTAATGTTGCAGGAAACAGTACAAAGTAAAGTGTTTAAGTAATGTGATTACTTTTTGCTGTAATCGAGTAGTGTAGTTAAATTCTAATATTAATGTTGTAGTTTCTTTTAATAGAGTATCTGTTTGGGCCTATTTATGTAAATGCATGTGTGATTACTGTGTGTATTTCCTGTGATTGGCTATTTCTTTCTAACTGAAAATGATGACTGTTTTCTCTTTCTTATACTTTCCAGCATGGTACAGATGCAAATGGATATATTTAAATAAAGTAAAAAGAGCCAGATTACTTTCTCTCCAGGAAGTAATCAGTCGAGTAGTCCCATTATGATCTGAGATAAGTTTACTTGATTACTTTATTGGGCAGTTCTTTGAAGAGTTCACAGAAATAAGTCTTTTGAGACTGTAGGATGTAAGAAATGCAGATTAAAGGATGGATTCAGGATGAATAGTCAGGGTTAATAAGAAACAGGTCATAGTCAAACCTGAACTGTGTTCAGACTTAGAGAGAATCATGCAAATGTGACTTACAGCTAACAGTACAATGACTCTGCTGTTGTTGCGGAGCCCACAGACTCAGCCTCGTGGTTAAAGGGAACTGGAGACGGATGTTTCACTTTTTGTGTCAGCCTCTACAACTTGGTGGTTGTTTGCATGAACTTCTAATGTTCAGATCTGATGTGAATACACACATATCTGTTCAAGTAGTTCAAGTAGTGTAGTAATCTAGAATGTTCTTACCAAATGAGTTTTGCCGATCGGGGGAGGGGATATATCGCAATAGATCATGAACTTGTGCATTGACGCCTCAGGACTCACGCTTTGCTGTAGTTGAGGATGAAGTCTACACCCTTCTCGCTGTCAAACTGTATGTCTCGTGGGAGTTCCTTATGGGTTTTAGCATCAATGCTCATTGGAAAGCCGGGATGCCATTCCTTCCATCTTGAACAAGAAACATCATTTATCATCTGCAGTTATACTTGCACTGAGTTGTGGACAAATTCAGCTAAGAAGTGGAATTTCTGGCACATATAAAATGAGACTAGATTAAGGATCAATAGTTCTGAATCAATATTTTATATTAAATGTGATGTAGTTAATCGTTCATTCTGGAGAATCAGAATACATTTGAAGAGGTCAAACCTGTATGTCTTTTGTCTGATTTCCAGCTCTTTGCGTCTGTGCTGTTTCGCCACCCTGGTTTTGTCATCCTGTGGCAATCGAGCTGCATAACACACATGGAGAAAGCAAACTGTGTCATGACCTCCTTTAAGCAGTTGAAAATGCAACAAATTGTTGCAGTCACATGTAAAAAGTTCACAAAACTTCTAATAGAAGCAAACTTCAGTTTATGTCAGGTTCTGCTCATTTTTGTCCACAGTTGTTTGCTGAGTGAATTATATTGGAAAAATATTTTGATACACCCAAACTTTATGTTCTACTTGCAGTTGATAACTAGAAACTCTGCACAAAAATATGCAAGAGCATGTGTACTTGCTTCACATATCATTTCTTTTGGCTTGCCTAGATTATGAAAAATAAAACATATTAAATATAAAATATAAAATAAATTATAAAACAGATCAAATGTAAATATTAAATATAGTGTCTATTTGAGTATAGTATCATTTATTTTCAGTTTATCACTTTTTTATTCATTCAGATCAGTCACAACAAACAGAGCCCACCTCGGCCATCTCTCAGGATCACCTCTTTGTCGTCCACCACCCATCGAAAGCAGGGAAACTCAATGTAATCTCCGGACGGGGTCTTGACAGTGATGTATTTACAGTACCAGTCATCATGCATCCAGTATTTCTTCTTTTCAATCTTCAAGAGCACAAGGTCTCCAAGGTTCTCCCCCACAGTGATGTCATATGAGTCCACCTTGGATTAAAGAAATGTAATTTAAATGTTAAAGTTAATTAGTGAATAGCCTACCAGTAGCCTACTGTCATGACCGTATGCACTCATATTAGCTGATGGCAAGTTTCTATCACCCCTGTAGACTTTTAGGGTAGAGACGATACAGTTTGCATTGAATTAGACTACCAGAATTAACTGTCAAAATGTTCTTAACATCACAACAAATTGTCACAGGGAGTGCAATACTGGATTAAAGAAGTGAAGTCCATTTAGAAATCATAGGCTAGGGAACACATGTATGTTCTAAAAAGTTTATTCCATAGAACTGGCAGTTTCCTACCGAACCCAAGTGAGCCCCTATAAAAACAGAGTAACAGATCATTAGACAGCAGTAAACCTTTCACTAGATCATATCTTTTAAGGGACTTAAAAGAATTTTAAAAAGTTAAAAATGTCCAAAAGTGTTTTTACAGTTAGCAGTAACTCGGAAAACATGTAACACATTTTTGTTCAGTCGTTCAGAAGTTGGAACAATAATTTATTTAAGTACCACATCTTTTCATAGACTTCTTTCCAAATTTAACAGTGGTTCCTTTTTTAAATCTGTTTGTGGCTTCATCTGTTTAGTCTGACTTTCAGTGCACATAACAAAACACCTTTCCATTTTGTCGGTTTTAGGAAGAATTTGCTTGAAGTTATGTGTAGGTTCTTTAAACTTATTTTAAACTTCTTCACAATCACATATCATTTACATAAATGTTTTTTAAAGAATCATCCATCTGAAGGTTCTTCAGGGAACCAAAATGGGCTCGTCTGATGGGCATTCTTTAATTCATCACAGATGGATTTGACTGCTGTAACACAAAAACCTGGAAATGAACAGATGAGTTGAATCAAGTGTGTTCAAGCATGCAAATCACCAAGTGTGCTTGGACTGAAGCTCGGCAGAACAGGAATTAATGATATCTGTTCTATGGCATCGCTCCAAAAGTACCCTTTATGGTACCTTGCTCTTCTAAAAGGGCAGATATACACTTAGAGACAAACTTAGAGACAAAACTGCTATGATATGAAAGATCTTACCGCTCCTCTTTCAAAGTCGTTGTAAAGGGGTTTATCCAGGAGAGTTCTCTCACTGCAGCCCTCTGTCCCCACCAGGGTCACGTAGATGTAATCATCTGTACCAGCAAACCACTGGCTACCAGTGGCAACAGTCACTGTGTAGCTGGGCATCCTGCTCTTACAAAAGGACAAAGATCTGTTTCCCCACTGCTAACCTCTGCAGCCTGTGACTGAATGCATTTCCCCTCCTCTACTGCACACACATAAATGTGAACACGCACACGCACACACACACACACACACACACACACACACACACAAACACACCCTGACGTCTATACAACATGCAAATGCATTATGACGCTGATCTGGATAAGATAAATGACACTGTAGGGGATTTTTCTTGCTGAAGTTAATTGGCATGAGTTAATTGGGAGAGTGTTCAACCACACTGTTCAGTTGAGGCTCACCATCTCAGATTAGCTGAAAGACCAGATGAAGCTGCATGCTAACGGAAACATAATTACTTGCCATCAACAACTTGCATTTCTTTTCACGAGCACTTCTGTAGATCTATTCACAAGAATAAACAGCACAGAGTCAGAACTGTTCATTGATTACTCTAGTCACACTACTGAGTAGATGGACTGATATGAGCTTTGTGAGATTAGGTTGTGTCCTAAAGGTTTGATGTGCACAAGACACATAGTCATTACATTTTCCGCACGCCAAACCACAAACAGTACTCTGTTTGCAACTTATTTTCCAGCCAAATAAGCCACTGCTTCATGCAGCATATACAAAGCCAGAGGGGGGGCATGCAAATAAGTAACAAACTACACTACGTGCTCTCCCAGCTCTGAATGTAAGAAGGAAATTTGGACCAATCTGTTTAGAAAGGTGGTTCCCCTGGTCAAATGATGCATATTGGTTCCCCTGGTCATAGTGGTTCCCTTGGTCAAATTATGCATATTAGTTCCCCTGGTCATAGTGGTTCCCTTGGTCAAATGATGCATATTGTTGATTTCTGAAATAAAAAAGAATTAAACACAATCTATGCAAAACATTTTTCAGAGAACAAAAGTTAGTGAAAAGTTTGTAGAATTTTCTGTATGAATGACCTAAAGCAAAATCAGATTTTCATCAGTTCTGTTTATAGACCTAAAAGACAATAAAGAGAACTCAATTAAACAAACAAGCTAGCAATATTATACTTGATCCAATCTCACAAATCTTTCCACATGTGGCATCTACCCTCTTGTGCAGCAATAACTTCAACTAAACATTTCTGGTCACTCTTGATTAGTCCTGCATATTGACATTGGAAGAATTTTATCCTTTTCTTACAGCTCTGAGATGTTGGTGGTTTCCAAACATTAACTGCTTCCACAACATTCACACTGGGTTAAGATCAAGATGTTAACTTGGCCATTCCAAAACATTAACTTTATTCCTCTTTAACCATTCTTTGGAAGAATAACTTGCGTGCTTAGATTTTCCTCTGAAATTTTCTGGTCCAATTCAGAATTAATTGTTACATCAATAATGGGAAGTTGTCCTGGCCCAGATGCAGCAAAACAAGTCCAAACTATGATACCATCAACACCATGTTTCACAGATGGGATAATGGTTCTTATGCTGGAATGCAGTGTTTTCCTTTCATCAGACATAAGGCTTCTCATTTAAACCGAGTTCTATTTTGGTCTCACCTGTCCACAAAACTTTCTGGATGTTCAGCAAAATGTAGACAGGAAAGAATGGTTCTTTTTGAATAGCACCGACGTTCTCCATGCTACCTTCCCATGCAGACCATTGTTGACCTTCGTCTTCCTGACCATTAACATAATCCAATGTGAGAGAGGCCCTTATTTGCTTAGAAGTTACCGTGTTCCTTTCTGACCTTGCAGACTATTTCAGGCATTGCTCTTGGAATGATATTTGTTGGTCAGTTATTGGGTAGAGTTACAATGGTCTTGAATTTTCTTTATTTGTACCCAGGCTGTCTGATTGTTGAGCAGTGGACTTCAACATCTTTAGAAATGACTTTGTCGAGTTTCCTGCTGGTCCTCGCATTCATGGGATTTAAATATTACTTTGACACATACCACCTACCAAACATTGATTCAGACCAAGTGCACCCCTTCCTGGCAACTATATTTCCTAATGGGAGTGGCTTCTTTCAGCAGGATACTGACACTCAGAAAATCAAATGTTTAGGAATGATTGGAAGAACATGACAAAGACTCCCAAATTGGCTCCCAGACTACCTAGATGTCAATCGAAGCATATGCGGCACGTGCTGGACAAATCAGATTCATTAATCGATGCGCCACCTCACAACTTACAGATCCAAAAAGGATCTGCTGCTAACACCTTGGTGCCACATACCACAGCACACCTTTAGAACTCCTGTGGAGACCATGCTTCGGTAGGTCTGAGCTGCATTACACAATATTAGGTAGGTAATTTTAATGTTAAAAAATAACCGTCACACATCACAACTAATTGTAACAGGGAGTGCAATATTACACCATGAAGTCACACATCATTGTGCAACACTTTTGCAGAGTAAGATGCAACTGTAATGCCACTGAACGGACACTGGAAATATGCAAACTTGGGACCTCTCAAAGTGTTTATGAGAGGAACAGGGGCTCAGTGCTCTAAAACAGTAGCCAAAACTATTAACCATCTGGAAAATATGTTCCACATGATTACCAAATCTGCCTTAATTACAGTTACACATACTCAAAAAGGGTTTCTTTATTTGTATCGTTTTCCTCGTTTAAGAACAGTAAAGATTGAAAATTAAATGAATAAATTATAGAACTATGCATTGATCCAAACTGTATTAAAGTTCTAATCTTCTTAAGACCCCCTGTATCTTCACTCAGCTGCTCACACTCTTAGCTCTCTCTTAGACAGCTTCATAAGGATGGACATCCGTAATTTTCTAACAGGCCTAAAGAAGATCCACATTGTTTGCTTTGTTAAATTACTTCGTCTCACTATTTGTAGCTATCATAGAAACGAATTTATAAGATTAAGGGACAAATGTTTAGGTCAAAATGACTAAGACATGCAATCAGGTGAGTTCAAACTGCTTTTGTGTGTAAAATGAATAGCCGTTCACAAAAACACTTAAGCCTAAACCTATTTATCCCAGAATTTCATCTCCAAATAAGTAATCCATAGCTGTCTTAGTCATCAGAGTCAAAGAAACCACAGCAGGTCATGTTTTACACAAACAGAAAAAGACATTTAATTTGTATAAGCACTGGACAGACAAGAAATGATGAGAATACAAAAAGGCATTTTCGTTGATCAGTAGTGAAATGTGTCTGACAAAGTTTATACCATTCAACTGCATTCTGTTTTTACACAAATAAAATACACTGAGATAAATAATGGTAAAATTTCTCTCACAATCTTTCAACGCTGCTGCATCACAAGCATGACACACTTATTCTCCCAAATCCAGCACGTGCAATCATGAAGATCTCACTGAGATGATTTGATTCAACGGGCTCTCATCGAGCACTCCATAAATGGACTGATTCTGATAAGCATGTTAAGATTTTCCCATGTATATGGAATCATGTGACCAATCAAAGAAGGCTTTTTGACAAATGTGATGAATCTGCAAGAGTAAACATTCCTTTCATACACTCATTCAACAGACAATCATGTATCAGGTTATAGGGAACATCAACTACAGGCAAAGGCATGTATCGTGCATAAAGGACAGCAGCACTGGGCAACCTGCCATTTCCATACAAGACTGCCACCATGTGGCAACAAAGATGATAACTATGTCCCACAAACGTTTCCCCCATGTTTAACTGATTCTCAACAGAATGACAGTCTGCAGCCTAGTTTAAGACATCAGCTGTTTTAAGGAAGTCTCTGCACTACAGGTCAATGTCCAACAGATGGTAGTGGCTTAAATATAACCACTACAAAGTAACTGACCGATTCCTAAATCTGTCAAGGCAACTGTGTTTTTATCTACCATTGAACCTATCTGGTTCACCCTCTTATGGTGTAAATACAATATCTAAAAAACAAACAAAAAATGAGCTTTTACCGCACATCAGCTCAGTTTTACTAAATGTGCTTTAAAATAAAGAGATCTTGTGAATAAAAGTAGGAATATAACCTACCAGAAGCCAGCAGAAGAGGACAAGCAATTGCAGGAGGCATGTGAGCCGTGATTGATGGGTAAAGATCATGAGTAAAGATAATACTGTTACAGAAACATATCAGGCTTTGCCCAGCCTTCCATTCAGAGGCAGTGGGGGCGGAAGGGGTGGAGGGTTCCAGTGAAATATCTGACCGGGTTTTCCGATCAAACATGAACTTTTATCTTGACATTGACTTGCACTTGATCACAAACATCCCATTCACGCTCATTATGGATCAGATCTGCAACATTCTAGAACAGCCAAAGAAAGACCTATTGTGCGTCACTTGTTTTGCTTGCACAAAACATCTTAGAAACTCATTGACTGGCTGAGGCATATTGTTCAGGGCAACCAGTTTTGGGTCATAATCATTTCCACTGACGACTGCGGCAGGGGATTCCCCAAATACTCATGTAGTGAGTTGCTGAGACATTGCCCTAAGCCACAAGGCATGCTGGGGAGTCATGAGAGGCGTTCACTGATTGGCAATGCTGGCAGTGCTGCTGTGATGCTCCCAGTAGCTGTATGGCAACTTTTTCTTGCTGTAAAACTGGTGATCAACTGCTTCGGCTCTAGTTCAAGTGAAGGAGTTGCTTCATAAACTCATACGTGGTGAAGGCAACAGCTTGGGACGGTATACAGCGGATGTAGTTGAGGGAAAGCCCACGGTAAAGTCCTTTTTTAATCCCATACTTGCTGTACACATGCTTGAGGGTCTTCGTCAGGCTACTGCTCAAAAAAAAAAACAACCCAAAAAACAAGCATCTCAGATCACAGGCAATTACATGTTAGGAATGTTAAACTGTATATATGCTTGTCTAAAGTGGAGTGAAGTGGCCCCTTATAGTCACACATGAACACAACACAGCACACAGTTCTTTCTCTGCATTTAACCCATTCACCAAGTGAAGCAGTGGGAAGCACCTGAGGAGCAGAGTGTGTGGACAGTACCTTGCTCAAGGGTGCAGTTAGCTGCATATGGGGAATACAAGTCTTGAATTTTTTTTAATATTTAGGAAATTAACAGTGTCCATCCTTAAACTAACATCACAACCAATTAACAGTTGTCATCTTTTGTTTCATTGCAGCAGTCCTTTTATGTCACATAGGACTTGCTGAAAAGTCGAACAAGCACTGCAGCTGCAGACATGAGCCATGCAAACAGCATCTGCATCCTGATGGGTCAGATGCATCACACTGGCTGTATTTACTTGAATGAAACTTCAGAACTGAACTTTCCGATGCAACACGTCCCTAAATCTGACATGACAGGCCATGGATGTCTGACAGGACCAACATGCCTCACAGAAAATGAATGTGTCATTGTTGTATGCTCCTGCGAAGTCCAAATGAAGCTAGCTTTAGCTCCAGAATAAGAAATAAAAGCCTAATGAACAAATATGAAAGGGGAAGGGCATTCTAGAACAGTGTGACAAGGGAAGGACTTTCTAGAACATCGTGAAATGTGAAGGACATTCTAGAACAACCTGAAAGGGGAAATACACTGTGAAAGTGTGAAAAAGGAAGGACATGTCAAGACAGGGCTCAAGCATGCAATATTTAACAGCTTAAAATAAAAAAAATGCCACTTACAGACATTTGTCAAAGTCAGGGAGCACTGCCCCTAACTGCATTCTCCTCCGAGCAACATCTAGAGGATATCTAGCTCAACAAGGCAGAGAAAAAAAAAAACAATAAGACTTCTAAATGTGCCGTTCTTACATTTTCAATGCACAGTATTATTTTGTTCCAAAAACATTGTCTTGGTTCCGAGACAGGACTAATAAAAAGAGGCAGTGAATGAAAAAGATTAGTGTACTTCAGTAATCAGAGTTTCAGGCTAAATAGGGTCAACCAAAGTCTTTCAACAATGTCTACTCAGAACAGCATTATTACTTGATTTCTTTTGGAAACTGTGTGTGAACCAATTAAATTCTTTAAAGCTATAAGGTCCCACATCCAGCTCTGTATTAATACTTGATGCCTGTGAACAATCTTTATATTCTAAGGGCTATGCACTCTTACAATAAGGGTGCCACTGTTCTGGCCCTATTTGCTTCCATGGAACCTTCTAAAAAACCTAAAATTACAGTCTTGTAAACTTCTGCTAGTGCAATGTCACAAAAACTGAAGAGGTTATCAAATCAAAGGAATATTTACTGAAATATCAGAGGCTTCGCTCTGTACAACAACATTTATTATATTAAAAGTAATATACATTTATAAAACTCCCACAGACTGAAGGAAAAAAACTTTGGACTGAAGATGACTAAAACTGAGCCTTTACTTACTTTTGCACAAACTACCACAGCGATTTAAAAGTATGTGTGTACTGAGAACCACACAGGTCAAAACATTCCATCTCTAACTCACGATATAGTTTGAGCGATGGCCCCAGCGACCCCTCCACACAGCAGGTTGACGTGAGTCTTAAGGACCAGGACGTCAGGGTTGTCCAGCGATGGCTTGCCCAGGAGCTCGGGGAAGTGAGTCAGCCCCAGGCTCTTCAGAGTACCAAATGTGAAAAATGAAAATCCTGCAGAAGAAAAAGAACAGTGATTCACTCGATCTAACCACAAAGCTGTTGCTAACGTCAGTCCAGTTGTACTAAAATGGAAAAATCTCTAAGGGGAAGAAGGTAAGCTATTCAAAGGGACGATCACATAGAAACGCTTTACCTGCGTAGGGAGCCATACCAATGATGGTAGGAGTTAGACCACGGTAGAATCCGGAGATGCCACCCTCCTTCAAAGAGAAAGCACAGCTGGAAGAAGGGACAAAGGCCTGCAATTCTCAATCAAACTCATTTTCTCCCATCTTATAAGGTTGAGTGACATGGAAAAAATATTACATGGAGATACATGATACTCGTCATAATAACGTTTGAGGTTTGCAAACAGGTTAGAAGAGACAAAAAGCAACAGTAATATTATATGTTAATCTAATAACTGGTAAAATCAAATGAACAAAGACCACAAGGCCACAAAAAAACTATTAAAAAACAATCTAATAATTAGTGAAAGTAAATGAATATTTTAAGATATTAGCATATTGGGCTGATAAGCAAGCAGATACTTGTTTCTATGTAGTTTATGCAGTTACTGCACATTGCTTTCTACATTTGGTTTATATTTTTAATCATACTTACAGTTGTTCACTGTTCTTGAAGTACCCATGACAATACCCATGATATACGCCGAGTAAACTGATACACACTTTACATATGGTAAAGCAATTTATCATGCAAATGACACAACACCATTTTATTTCCCCACACAGACCCCAGTACCTTCAAGTAGATGGTCTGAAAGGCGTTTCCTATGCCAGTGTAGCGATGCTCCCCTGTCACTTGAAATGCCAAGCGTGCACGGATAACATCGAGTGGATACGTGCAAATGACTGCAGTCATTCCTGTGGAGGAAATGAAGGACGCAGCCACACATAAAAATCCACTTTCTCATCTTTTTAGTCCAGGTATGTAAGCCTAGGCTTTTTTCTGGCACACAACCCAGCAGAGATTGCATTTCCCAGCAGAACTCAAACTAAATTAGTTATTGATAATTGCCTGATTAGCTTTGTGTGGTAAATGAGCTGGAACATTAAAGCCTGCAGCGCTCTGGCCGTCACAATTGGCATCTCACACATGTGATTTGGGTGGATGTGATGGTGAATTACATACCTGCCATAGATCCAGCCATAAGCCGATGAATGTGCCCAGATATGCCAAGCTGTGTATTAAGGAACTAAATTTGAAAACATTTGAAAATGATTTACCACAGCGAAGATTTTGAATATTATCCTTTATATTCTTGCATTATACATAAAAGAAACATACTTTCTTATAGTTGTCAAAGGCCATAAACTGAATGGCTCCATATGGGAATATTCTGACCATCATCGCTCCATTCCCTTTGTACAGTCCGAGGTAGCCCTCTTTTTTTGGCACAGCCCTGAGTGTAGCAAACACACCTACAGAGAATGCAGATTTGCTGAGCTAGGCAAGTGTTACATTTTCAAATGCTTAAAATTATACTTGAATAAAATGATCATCTTATTCTACCTTACTTTACACTCTTTGAAATGATTTTAAATTCACTGGATGGTTCTGTGAGTAACTTTGTAAATGAAATGAGCAGGTGTATTTTTTTTAATAAAATCTATAAACTGTATAAAGCTTACATATCAAATGAAGGGGTTTTCCTTCAGCCTAAGGAGAAGAACCTAAAGAACCAGTGAGGAACTTTTATTTTAATCCTAGGGGAAATTGCTTAAATAAGATATAACTTACCTAAGTGTTTGTAATGAGGATTGTGAGCTTGAAGTAAAATTTTCACTCTGTCTAGAGGTGCAATGGTGGTCTTGGCACAGCATCCTGCTACGCCTATACGAATAAAACGATGACACGTGATGTCAACTACATGATGTTTGAATGTTTCAGCTCAGGAGGGCACTCAAACACCAAAATCATAAGGACAGCGGGTTTCTGCAGTGTGAAAACGAAGGAAGTCATATTAAACTTATAAGCAGCAGTTTAGGTATCCTTATTCTAAGCAGAGAACTAAAGTAATCACTTATTTTTACTAAAATCAAAGTATCAATTTTAAAAAGGCAATGCTGATATCAAACACATTATGCTATCACCATGTTCGGTTTTATCTATTACTATCCTCATAACCATTTACAACGACACAATGCATGCAAAGTGAATGCAAAAGTACAAGCAAATCTCTCAGATCCCACAGACCTCCCAGTACTACATAAACACCAGTGATATCAGGGCCTGCCCATATATCACTGATGAACAAGCTTTTAAAGTAATTCACATCTTTTTTATCCAATAAGAAGTCACGGCTACCTCCTGCTACAAAGGACCTGAGCCAGTAGTAGTAGTCCCTCTGAGCAGGACCTGGAACTCGCGGCTGACCAGCTGAGGACACGGACGCCTCTATTGCCATGCTGTCTGTCTCAGGACTCCACAGCAGCCATGTCTTCAGAGCACTCTGAAATGTCAAAACTACATTTGAATAACAAGCTTCCATTATTTTCCAAAGGTTGGCAATCCATTACTCAAGAGAACACATTGTTTAGTCTAGTACCTGGGGGCTTTATTCCCCTCTAGCTGAGGCTTGGAATTGGGCATAGTGATCTTAAGTTTGTGTGCAGCACCTACAACAGAGCTTCTGCTGGAAATACATGGAGTGTTTGTGGCTGCAGGAGAACATGCTCTCTGTACTGTGATAAGAAATCCTGTGTATAAATGAAATCGTAGGCGTATCCAGCATAAGGTTCAATTCCACACCCTGTCCCAGCTCTGGCACAGTTGATCTATACCCTGTTAAAAACTATGATTCTGTATCTCTGTATGAGCAATTTTTGTCTATGTATTTTTATGTATAATTTATTTTGTGAGGTATTTCGTCTAGAATCTGAATTTGTCACAGTGGTTTAAATTGATTAGTTGAAAATCAGTTTTGTGTGAATTAAATAGGTGCAACTTAAGGTGGCTTCTCAGAAGAGTCGTCCAAGTGGGTTTTTTTTTTTAGATTGTGATTGGCCTCTAGAATGCATTCTGTTGTCATACCCATATGACATTTTTTTTCTCAAATATTTTATATTGGACCACAAGCACAAGACTCACTGATTTAACTAGTTAACTGTATTAATAGCTGCGTTATAAGCTACAAGATCGGACCGCCTGCCCATTACACCAACAGGGACTTCAATGACATTGCATTCAAATACACAGACTTTAATATGGAATTGGTCCCCCATTTGCAGCTATAACAGCTCCCACTCTTTCCACAAGATTTTGGAGTGTTTCTGTGGGAATTTGTGCCCATTCATTCTGTACAGCATTCATTAGGTCAGGTACTGATGTTGGACGAGAAGGCCTGGCTAACAATCTCCGTTCCAGTTCATCCCAAAGGTGTTGGATTGCCCTTCACTGGAAAACTCCCTGAAAAACAGGTGTCCCAATACTTTTGTCCATATAGTGTAGCTTAGTTTTCTATTTTTTGTTTACAAGACACGTTAAATTTTAAGGGTATTTCAAGCTTGATCTTTGCAATGGCCTCTAGTATGTGCCCTGGTGTCATACCCATATTGTAAACATTTTTTTCTTAAAGATTTAATACCAGACCACAAGCACATTGATTTTAACGAACAGCCGTGTTGATATCTGACAGCTGACTCAGGACAGCTGTCAGTGGGATCTCATGCAGTCCTAAACCAGCAATTGCAACACTTTTCCAGTGTTTTGTCTTGGAACCCAGTAAACTGCAGATCAACAGAAATGCTACTAGAGAAGCACGAAAAGCTGCAGTCCTACCACGTAACAAGGTCATCTGCCACCACCATCAACCGAGGCTACCACCAACAGTTCAGTCCTGATCAGGACACAGGTTAAAGGGCAAAACGTCTTGAAAATCATGGGAGTAGTGTCATTTAACCTTTGTACCGAGTTGTCATCTTCTCTTTCGACACCAGCAGCTTTATCGAGCCGAAGAGGAGAGAAATGTTTACGAGTCTGGAGTGAAGAAACCTGCTCTCAGGCTGACAGATCGCAAACCAGTATAATTATACAAATAGATCTTACATTACATGGATAGATATGATTTACTCACACGGGGAGCTGAGGGTCTTCAGCCCAAGACCCTACACGTGTGTTCTCGTTTCAGGGTAAGCCCATCTGTAGTGCCCTTCATGGCTTTCCTTCCCTGTCGCCTCCTGACTACGTCACCATCGAACATGGCTGTCAGAGAGAAAACGAGCTGGCGAAAGTGAGATCTCCCAAAACCTTAATTTTCCTGTAAAATCATCACTTGTGGTTACACGTTAAAATGATCATATAAAAGTTGAAAAAACATAACGGAGCTCAGTAAAATAGCACACTATATGGACAAAAGTATTGGGACGCCTGACCATTACATCAGGGACTTCAATGACATTGTATTCAAATACGTAGACTTTAATATGGAGTTTGTCCAACTTTTGCAGCTATACCAGCTTCCACTGTATTGCTCTTCTTGGAAGGTTTAAAGTGTTTTGTGGAAATTTGTGCTGTAGAGCATTTATGACGTCAGGCACTGATGTTGGACGAGAAGGTCTGGCTCGCAATACCAGTTCCAGTTCATCCCAAAGGTGCTGGATGGGGTTGAGGTCAGGGCTCTGTGCGGGCCAGTCAAGTTCTTCCCCACTGAACTCATCCAACCATGTCTTAAGGACCTTACTTTGTGCACTGGGGCACAGTTATGCTGGAATGGAAAAGGCTCTTCCCCAAACTGTGTCCACAAAGTTGGAAGCATGGATTTGTCCAGAATCTCACAGGATGCTGAATTTTTAAGACTGCCCTTCACTGGGAGTAAGGGGTCTTGCCCAAACCCTGAAAACCAGTTTTGTCCCAATACTTTTGTCCATATAATGTACAATTCAAAGACATACTCGAAACCAAATTGAAAGAGACATGCAAGGAAAGTAAAGCATTGACTTAATTAAAGCTTTATTAATAAATTATTTATCTCAGAAGTTCATCAGTCTGAGGAAACAAGCTCATATGGGTAGGTCTGTATTTAGATTGTTATAAATCTAGACAAATTTTGCAAAGCTAGTATGTAGTAATAGCTTTATAATATATTCCAGAGTGGAGGTCCATGTCTAAAATTAACGTCTATGAATAAAGACAACTCAGAGCAAGACTTCCCTCAAACAGTTGAAGTTATAGGTCATTGCAATAGTTCTAAAGTAATGATTCACAGTACATATGGGACATTTGTATTATTGTAGTTCACCATTGATGTTTGTTGCATATTAGTAGTTAGTATCTATGTTTTTTTCAGTCAGGCTGGTTTGTTGTCGTTTCAACTATCTACAGAGTGCACAGTAAAACAACTCCAAGACCAGATACACTGAGACACTATTTTACGATAGTTTTCTGATAAAGTTCTGTGAAAATAATCATATTTTAAATGCATTCATGATAGGGCACAGAGTACATGCAGGGAGCTGTGAGGCAAAATTGTTAGGAACACTTATTTTTTTCAGTGTTTATCACTAACTTATCATCATCAACATTGCATCTGAGATTTAATAAAAGGGCCTATCTGCATTGTAGACATCACAACCCCGGTATCTTTTACCACCACTGTAAAACAAAGACTTTGTGGAGTTACTACATTGTAATATTTCAATTATTTTCCATTTATTTTAAATTGAAAATATTAATAAATACATATTAGTCAATAGTCTATATATAATGTTACATTTATGTTATTTAAATTTTTTATATTTGTCATTTTATTCTATTTTCTAGTTATTGCATAGTCTCATCTAGTCTCATAAATGATTCAGGATTACAGTTCACTGCACGTCGTATGTGCATAACTGTGCATGTGACAAATAAACATCTTGAATCTGGATTCTAATACCTTTATAACAGCTCACTGTTTGGGGTTCTCAGTTTTTCTGCACTCTCCTTTTCCTGTTGTAGCACCCCATTCGGTTTAAAGTTGATTGAAAGTTCGAGTTCAAAACATCTGCAGAATTCAAACAAAAAAGTCTCCCCGAGTGTTTTGATGCGAAATAGTGTTTATATAGTGATGGTAAGACACTCAAATAGAACATTTTACTTTAAATCTCAAATGACCAGTGAGTCTTTACTGAGTTTTATGGATAATGTTGATGTTAAATAGTGGTAAACTAGAAAAATACATTTTTGCTACACATTTGCTCCCTGCATGTAAAATCATAAATGCATTTAAAACATGTTTTAGGGCTTAATACAGAACTTTAGCACAATGCTAATGTAAAATAGTGTCTCGGCCTTCAAGCAGTGTTTCTGTGACCACTTCATGTCATAACTTTTTAGAGGCTTTTAGAGGCATTACATGCTTAGGACGTCTGGTTTTTATCATCACCACTGTGAACAATTCTGACTCTGTAAGCCTCTCTAGGCAAGAGCATTTCACATCAGACCACTCTGAAAGAGTTTAGCTAAATCTCAACAGTAATTTTGAAAAATCTGTGGAATTTCCTTTTAAGAAGGCCTTCATTATCATATAGAGTAAATTATTTTAAAGATGAAAAAGCCTAAAGTGAGCTACAGGACTGGAGCTGAGACATATTCTGTACCAAACATCCACTCCAGATCTTCACCAAAGAAACAGTTTGCTATTTTGTGGAATGTCTGCAGTAATAAAAGTTGCTTTTTCAGACACACTTGGGAGTTAGTTCACCTTATTAAAACATGTACTTATACTTTACTTATAGAAAACCTTTCTTGGTAATGGTGGCATTAGGAAAGTTTTACTCTGTCACACTTTGTGTTTAGGTTTTGTAATGAATGTGCTTTCTTGCAAAGTGATTCTCTCCTGGTGAGTTTTTAGCCAGGATTTATGGTATATAGCTTTAAATACATTCTAAAACTGTAATCACTGCAAATCACGTCAGTGGAAAATGTACAAAATAAAATTTCAGTGACCTCACTATGCGAGATTAATACCTGAAAGCACTGACAAAATTCCTTTTTTGGCGAATAGATCCAAAACAAACCGCCAAATTAGATGTGCGCTGTCTATTGTTACATTTTCTTTGAATAATATAATAGACTTGTTTTATTAACACAAATTTTAATTAATAGAGCCGCAGCCTATTGAGTTTATTATTATTAAAGTCATCATCATCATTATAACTGTCACCATCATCCTTATTACTGTAATCATTATCATCATCACCATTATTATTATTATTATTATTATTATTATTATTAATAATAATAATAATAATAATAATAATAATAATAATAATAATAATTTTACTGTCTCTGACTCCGTGCTCAGACTCCGCTCCGTGTTTTCCCGACAGCCCGCGGGCCTCCATTAAAGAGCCGCTGTGTGTGAGAGGCAGGTCGTGTCTGGGAGCTGCGCTCTGGAACTGGGCTGGCGGGTTAATGGGCTGTTTCACTCCGGGCCAGCATGTCGTTGTTGCTGAGCGTTAGTTACAGTGTAGAGACGGGGTGTCTCTCTGTTGTGTCGGGGCACTACTGAACTTGCTGGAGTTCGGAGAAGTCTGGAGAGTGTGGCAGGGAAAATGCGGGCGGACCGGCCGACTGTGTCAGGCGCGGAGTATTATTAGCAGCTCGGCCAGGGCAACTGGCTCCGGTATGTGAAGTATTTGAACTCACTTTAAAAGTGTACACGCTCGTGGGACACGGCTAAACAGAATTGCATGTTTTATCTTGCGGGACTGTTGTAAACGGTGTCCCTTTAAAGCAACCTAAAACTGGAGAAAGTGTTGGCACAGAACGGAGCAGGGAAACTCCTTGCTTCGTAGTCCTGGCTAACGGCACTGACTACGACTTCTACTAACTCCTAAAACCGAGTTGTCAGCTCTGATAAAGGGTTTAAACCCACTGGTGCCTGTATAGCCAGGCGTTATAGTATATAGCTATAAATCTTTCAATATTTATTATTTGAAACTGCATCAATCTCTACGCCTGGAGTGGATTCTGCCACACTAGGGCGTGATGTTTAAAGCAGGGTTTGTTGATAAGCCCTTTTGTTCCCTTTTTAGCCATCAAAGTCACTTATTTACATTTTTTTGGTAAATGAGTAAGGAATTACATGTCATTTTCATTTTCAACAATACTACGACTTTTGTATTGTATGCCTTGAGTTGTCTGTTAATACAATGTAACAAATGAGTTGTTACATATGTACTCAGATACTTTGCAACTAATAGTAGTACAAATCAGGAGTAGCATTTTAGTGCAGCATAGTTATAGTCTTACTCAAAGATGAAATGTTGCTTAACTTTGCCCATCTATGATGCAATGATTAGATAAATGATATGTTTTATTGTTTTTACAGGTATGCTCTTTGGAAAGCCACCAATGAAGTGCTAATATTTTATTGTATTGGACCTGACGCTGCAAAGGAAAGCCCAAATGCTATATTTTTGGAAATATTCAAGCTGAGAATTTCCCATGCCTGCTGACCTATCACTCAACCCCTTTTATTTTCATCAAGCTCAGCTATGCCTCATAGTCCTAAACCACCAAAGAAGGTGCACCCCACGACAAAGCGAAATGTTAGGAAACTGAAGACGTTCACTGAAAAAAGGCAAGCAGCAAATGCAAACAATCCCAAGACTCCAGTCACACGTGCAAGGCGAGCAAAGACCAGGAAGTCCACTGTAAAGAAACAAGGAACAAAACAGGCAAGCGCTGTTAGCAGGCCTGCCAAGAAATCACCCCGGGGAAGAGCAAGCAGAACCAAGCCCACATCTGGCTTAACAGAATCCATCAGACTTAGGCACACACGCAGCTCTCTGACAAGACTTGTCCAGACCGCGGACCTCAGGGGAAGGAAGAGGTCCTTTCGAGGCAGTCCGTTGTCCCAAAGAGCCTCACAGGAAGTGAAGCCTCCAAGTAGGGAGGCCACAAGCCGAGGGACAGGTCAGCAGGCTTGGGAACAAGATTCACCAAAAAACACAGAACATAGTGGCCGTGATGGTGATGACCAGCAAAGTAAAGTTTATAATGGACCTGTTAATGTAAGCTCTGAGGAAAAAGTAGAAGAGGAGCACCAAGAACCACTTGTTTACGAGACTGCTGTTTTAGAGGAGGAGGAGAAAGTTGAGGTCTCTGAAGACAAGGCACAAAGTGAAAATAGTCCTGTGCCTATTGAGGCCGCTGAGAAGCCAAGCACAGGTGATGAGTCAGGTGATTTGTTTGAGAAAGAGCATGACTCAGCCACTAAAGTGGACTCTGTTTGTACACTTGATACCTCAGGGCCTACAGAACCTACTCTGCCACCGTCATGTGACGTTGCCCCTCAAAGTACTCTGGAAGACTCTTCTCAGAAAGATGTGTCTGCAGTGCCTGGCGTGTGTGAAATTCCCAAAGAATCACCAGCACTTCAGGAAGCCCCAGATGTTGGCCAGTCTGAGGAAAGAGAGTCTGACAGTACCGTAGACGTGAAGACCAAAGATGAAGATGACAGTGATGAGTTGTCCATCAAGAATGAAGGAGCATTATCTCTTTTGTCTCTGAGCACAGGCGTTTACGGCGGCTCTCTGTCCAGTCTGGAAGCTGGACCTCAGACAGTAGCGTCTTTTGACAGCAAAGTGTCCAACAGCACAGACAGCACCCAGTTCTCGTTTGAAACTGAGTCAGAAGCAGGGAGTTTAGAGCTGCCTCTGGAGCACAGGGCCACCGTCACTTCTCCGCTGCTGGAGACAGACATACAGCAGCGCTTACTGAAAGCTCAGGAGAGAAGAGAGAGAAAGAAGAGGAGTAGATGTGGCGCCTGCGGGCCGTGTCTCCTCAAGGTCAACTGTGGGCAGTGTAGCTGCTGCTTGAATCGAAAGACTGGTCATCAGATCTGCAAGCTCAGGAAATGCGTGGAGCTGAAGAAAAGACCCTTGCAAATCACAGCTGGAGAGGTAGGCCACCTGACTACACTTCAACGCCTGTTTCTGTTCCTCACTGATAGTGAAACTGAGGCTGTTGCTTGGTGTTACAGTATTCTACTAGTTATAGTTGTAAAAATTACACATTAGATCCATATTTTCCATTCACTGAACATCAAAAGTTTGGGGACTTTTTTTTTTTACACAAAGACATGTTTTAGTTGTTTTGCAGTAACTTAACATATATCTGCTGATTTTACACATATAATACATATGTGATGTAATATTGCCCTCCTCAGAATGACTCCGGTGAGACTTTAATTGTTAAAGTTATAGACATAAACATACTCTTTTATTTTAAACATCTTGGAAGAAACTAGGTGTTCTGAAATTTTGATGGCTAGTGTTTTGTAGTGCACTTTGACTATCTGGCAAAGGCGTAAAGGAACACAAGCTTTTAATGTGAAAAACAGAGGATGGCTCTTATTGCTAACGGCTTGGGCATGGGAAACGCATGGGGTATAATAGATCGTTGAGCACTTTTATTGTGGAGCTCCTGCTTGAGAATGCACGCTGCTGCATTCTTGGTTTTATGTGACTGTTAGCAGCACTGTGAGCTGAATGGGAAACCCCGATCACATGAGATGCTGTCAGTTTAGCACGTGGAGTGAGTGAGTCTGTGCGTGCATGTACGTGAATGAAGGCCCCCATGTGCTAAGACGACGTCTCCACAGCTTCCTTCCTTGCTTGTTGACCGAGAAAGACGTAGCGTGTAGTTTTGATTCTGAGCTGAACGTGGTACTATTTAGAGCGTGTCCTGTCATGCACTTTCTGTGAAACTTGCCCCAAAGCAAATATGAGAGCGCTTCACCACCTGTGCGAGGTAATGTGTAGGCTCGTTTATGAAGGTAAGCAGTTGAAGGTATCTTTGCATTTGTGTGTCTGTAGCTTCTATGTAGGGAGAGAGAGATCAGGACACGATTACACTAGATAGAAGTCTGGATAGACATCATTACTGCCTAAAATGTTGGTCATTTTTAACATCTGTCACATTCATGTTGTCTGACTTGAGTTAGTCTCAGAATGGGACAAAAATTAGGAACAGCAGTTTTGGAGTTACATTGCATGTCTACTGGAGGTGCTGAAGAGGCTGAATCCACATTTTAAATACTGGACACTGAATGCCCTTGAGGTGCTGAGGCGATCCAACATTCAAGCAAGCATTAACTAGTTTAATAAAAATGGAATGTCTAGCAATTAGCTGTGTTTATTTGGACACCCTATTGGCATAATGCTGATGGTGTCTTATCATTGTTATGTTTGGTATAGTAATTTCATAGTAATGTAACTGCCTCTAATTTGTTTTCATTTATACATAAAAGGTTGGATCTCCTTTTATCGGCTCAATACGAACACAGCAGCTGTCCTATACATTTCTTGATGACCAATGGCATAAATATTTGTCTGAAGACTCAAGAATGTTTTTATATGTTACTATTTTGGATATACTTGTTTTTTTAGACTGGGATGATATATATTAAAAACATCATGAAAATATCTACCTCTAGCTTTTCAGTGGGTTTAGAAATTGTACCTGTGCTTTTTTAATGCTTTTTGTTTGTGTTTGTTTAGAAGAAATGAGTAATTCTGACAGGATGGCTGAATGAATTGTATTCATCTGCGCTAACAAAAGTTTTCTAGTACAGTTGTAGAATGTTGGTGTTGGTAACAGAAGGGCGTGAGGGGTTTGTCATGTCCCTCCAGGCAGGATGATCCTGATCAGCCTGTCCACACACACGCAGTGCCAGGATAAACATTTCCCATGTCTCAAGTGGCAAACATTATTAACTTAACAGGCTGCTAGCCAGGCAGAGGATTGGTTCTAGGGACAGATAGTGCAAACCACATGTGTAATAAAGTTGCAGATTGTACGTTTAAAGTGGTGATGAGTGGGCCTTAAGGGTGAGAAAGGACTGCCTCTGGAGCCTACTGTAGCACAGCTGTCAGTGTATGTTTGTTTTCTGGTCTTAAAATTGCCTACCTTTCTTATTGTCACCTGTTTGCCGAGACAGCGCTGCTGACCTGCCGCCCCCGAGCTAAAATGACGTGTTCCTGGAAAAGCTATAATTCAGTACCTGCTATCACCTGCCTCCTACTATTTTTCAGCATGTGTATTTTGTATTCAGTAAAATGTTCTCTTCAAGCTTGCATTCTCTTTCTTACAAGTGGCTAAAGGAAGCTGTGACTCTGCTCATGGTCAATTTTCAAGATTAAGGCTTGGAGATTTACCATTGATTAATTTCCATCCCACCAGGACTCTGTGATTATATGGCCTATTAATGCTGCCAATTAAATGGCTTTTTCAGGTAAAATCAGGAAAATTCTAGTCAGTAGGGACGGCAGAGAGCCAGTAAGGCCAGTCCAGCTGTACAGTATGCTCACATGGAATGCAAAAAAGTGCATTCCATATGACTGTGACTTTATTTAGTGTGCCAGGGAAACAGAGCCACAGCTTTTTGGCTTTATGGATTGTAAATACGATAGAGACTTGTTTAGCTTTGCAGACTAGGATAAAAAAGGAGAATTAGGAAAAGATCAAGAGTAAGAGGGTGGATGGTTCGATCAGGTCTGGTTTTAGTCACTCCTGACAGCTTTTCTTGGAAAAGCGGGAAATTGTAGCAACTTGGCAGAATATAACCTAGAGACTTTTGCCATATATGACTTCTAACAAAGGGTGGCTTGTGTCACACAGCTGGAATTTGGCATTAGTGTTTTTTTTTTCTGACATAGCCTTAGCTGGTTACTAAGTGTAGTAAATTGATATTGACAGAAAGATTTGAGCATTTATGGCTTTCAGTTGCTGTTTGTCTTGACAGAATAGAAGAAAAGACCTCTTGGATCCAGATGCTTGATGTTGACTTGGTTCTAATCTTTCATACCAAATCTCACCCTCTTCTCACCAGAACTCGGCACTTTCTGGTGTTTCTCAGTGAAGCACATTCATGTCATTTGGCACGAACATGATTATTAAACTGGTGGCACTCGATTCTCCATTATTGAAGGCCCATTTCTGTAAGATGTTGGTGAGGCCCTGACGTGACGCTGTATTTCAGTTTGGTTGGGATAACAGTCAAGTTGAACTTGATATCCTGGTCAGCAGTGGTTTGATGAGGAGCAAATAGTTAACTATGCACTATAAAAATATACCATTACTGTATAAATGTACTGTAGTAAATGAGCTTTGTACATGTACTCTGTGTGATAAGACACGTTTGCTTCATTTGCCTAGCTGGCAGCTCTTCTTTACTGACACAGTTTCATTAACTGAATTGCACTGTCATGGTTTCCATGGTTTCATGGAAGAGCTTGTTCAGGCCTTGGAAGTAATAAAGATCTCAGTTATGCTGTGATTCTGGAGTCAGTTTAATTCAGTTTTTTTATTCGGTTTTTATTATGGAGTGCCTCTTTCTATATTCTGAAAATTCTATATTTCTATGAAAAATATTCTTTCCATATTCCGAAAAAAGTTCAGCCTACAAATTGCATGTAGCAATTTAACAAATAGCAAATGAGAATGTTTCTGTATTACACACTGCTGTGTTTGAGTAGGGCTGTGTTTACTGACATCAGCTACAGAAAAATATTGTCATTCATCATTTGACAATCTGTATCGACACAATGACTGCTGTACTGATACTTACGGATTTACTTTTACATTATATTTGTATGTGCAAATGACCAACACTAGACAAAGACACATGCTAAAATATTTCAGTTCAGGAGAAACAGCACAAAGCGAAGTTAATTCGTTACTTTATCATGCCATGGGAATGATGTGTCACCTATCATAGCCATCTAGGTACTGCAGTGAAACAAAAATTCACTCATTTTAAATGTTAATACTATCATGTAAGAACGATTGGCCAAATTGTTCCTTGGTTAGTCACTAGTGTCATTATGGTTGCAAAAGTCAAAAACATAACTCCCATAATCCTCAGATTTAAAGCCTGACGTCTGCCAGAGAACAAAGACTTTTTTGGGGGCTGCTTTTATGGGGTTGTTATGGTGTTTTGAATACACCACTGTCAATGAATGTCTGGTCTGAAACGGCCACACCAAGGCAGACAAGTTTAGTCTTTGTAGCCTTTCACTTGATTTACTTATGCCTTAGGATTTGTGATTTTCACTGAGATACTTTTAATATTTGCAAACGAGTTGGCAGCCTTACATAAATTCGCTGGGTTTACACCTGGTCATAGCTTAACAGGTTTGTTGTAACTTTCTGGATGTAAATTTAAGACCTTTGCACTGTCTGAACACAAGCTGAGTTTTCACTCAGGGTGTAACTTTTTCCTCTAGATGATAGGAGGATGATGATTGCTCATCCAAGTGCTGCTGCAGTACATAGTTAGGTAACTACAAAACATGCAATAATATAGGCATATTTCATTCACATGACTGAACAGCTTTTGGATAACTAAATAATTTCATGCATTTTAAAACTCAATTTTAAAAGGATATTTGTTGTTTAATTTATTTAAAATCAGAAATCCTTTTTTTTTCAGTTCCTTCTGTATGACTGGTGTGATAAAGTCCTTGCTTTTAGTATAATGATAATAATTGAATACAGCACATTTTATACACAAAAAAATACATGAGGCATTTTACCTTATAAATAAGACATACAAAAGGCCAAAAGATAAAAAACAGTATGAAGAAAAGAAGAAATAATAAAATGATAAATTGAGAACTAATAAAATAATAAATTAAGAAAAAGCTTGGCTCAATAAAGGAGTTTTAGTTGGCAAAACTGGCTGCATATTAAGTGTTTACAGTTGAAGCTGACTGCAAAGCCATTCATCGCAAACTAAACATGGACACGCAATGCTAAGACCAGTCTTTGTTGCATCTAGGCGTAACCCTAAAGTTCTCTTTAAAAATAGTCTTGGTCAAAATGCACTTAGTAGTTACTCACCGCCGTAGTTAAGACCTGTTGGTGAAACTGGCTCCTGTGCAGGTGCTTTTATCTTCATGGACTTTACTGTTTTTTTTTCTGTAGCCAGTTACATCTAGTGAATGCGTACCTTAGTGCTCTGCAGTATCTAAACGGGTCTTCAAGTCCAGTCTCTTGGATCCTAACAGTTCTCACACTTTAGTCTAAGGCTCCCTTTGTGGATAGTGTGTGTCACCGCACCCCCCTCACCCTGGGGCACTGGATGGCCAAGTTCTGCTGTTATAAACCTGTTACCACCGTTTTACTGTGGCTAAAGCAGTTGTAATAAATTAAAAATGACTGAGCAGACAAACAGCTTGTGCCCACCAGTTTGAGAACCACATTTCATAGTGTATCAGACAGACAAATAGTTTGGCTCAATGGGAATACTCCGAACATAAACATAGACACACACACACAGTGCTGGTGAACTCATTCAACCCTCAATAGTTCTGCTGCATGGAAGGAAGTCTTGAACAAAATAAGCTTGTGCAACCCTCCGCCCACATCCCAGCCATGGCCACTACAACACTGGGCTATGCCTTACATTCAAAGCTGTGATACTACGCAAAAAAGATTAAAAAATCACACCTGATGACAACATTTGGAGAGTAAAGTGTAATGTACTGTCAGTGCATGTGTTTTTGTCACTGGCACAGCATTGCTCAGCATAGAAATGATGATGGTGATGCTTTTACAGTTTAAGTGAAACCTGTTTTTTCCCTCAGGATACAGAAAATGGTGAAAGAGAGTGTAGGAATGTGCAGTAAGTGGTGTGTGGGTTTACAGTGTGTGTGTGTGTGTGTGTGTGTGTGTGTGTGTGTGTGTGTGTGTGTGTGTGAGACTGTGCCAGCAAAGTGGGCCTGGCTGGTAGGAGGCTACGGTGGTAGAAAAGATTCGTGGGAATCGTGAAATGTCAGAAACACTGTGAATGTTTGTGCAGTGCTCACTGCCACAGTGCGATAGCATCTCCACACTGCCTACATCTGCCTCTACACAGAAACTAGCCACACATGAAGCACAGACTACATCGTGTTCAATTAGCTATACACTAGTCACATCAAAGCTCTGTGGATCAACGTATTCTTGTAAGTGAGGGTTTAATAAAAAGTCAAATTGCAGTATTAAGGGTTTTTACAACTAGAGCTGGGCAATAGGATGATATTTATTGTTACTGTGATGAATTTGCACAAAGTGTGCATTTTTGAGAATATCGTCAGTACTTCTAGAACACTAACTGACTGCATGTTTCATTACTAAGACCTGCATAGTTCAGTATAGTCCTGGATTCATTGGAGTGTGGCATGTGAAACATTTAATAAGAGTCGTTGTAATCGTTGTCTTAAACAAGGAATCAAACCAATTTATAAAAATTTATGCAAGATTTGAAGAACGAAAAAGATACATTTTACTCTGCCGGGCGTGGACTTCATAACTACTACTATTTCATAACTACATAACTACTACTGTTTCATAACTACTAGTGGCAGTTTCTACCAAGTTGAAGTTGGCATTGCCAACAGAATGTCCTACCAGTGAGACAGTGGTATTAAAGGTTTATGGCAGTATTAAGCATTCTTATTAAGACAGCTTAATCTGGACAAAATACCATGCAATTATATTGCTACATTTTGCAACTACAACCCAATTTAATTTGGTTTTTCCGATTTTCTAGGACCCACTCGAACTAGGACTCCCTCAATCGCGCAACACCACCACTACTAGAAGGGTGATTGGCAGCACATGGTTCCTCCAAGTTACATAAACGATTGGCTTGAATAGTTTTTGACCAAAATTGTTTGAATGTGAATGCCTTTATTCATCCAGCTACCTAGAGAACATCTGGGATTGGTCAGAATGTTCAAAATACAGAATAAGGCATTCAGCAGTTGGCTTATTGTGAAGGTTGGTTTTGTGATAACGGTCAAGGAATTATGTATTGTGTGGTTTCAAATACAGTAAGAATAAGAGCTACAGCTGTTTTAGTATACATGAGCCAAATGATGGATACAAAAGCTGGATTCTGTGTTCGCTCTACGCAGATGTAAACAAAGCAGCTCAGCATCCGGTTGTGTTGCAAGAATGAAGCTTGTTGTTTGTACTGGATTATCATAATGTGTTATCTGTGAATTATTTATTTACCATTATGATATCTGGAGAGTTGTGAAAATGATCAATAAGGTGAAAGGCATTGATGATTAATACCAGTTTTTGGGTCTCAGATACAGGGCATTTGACACTGTAACTGCCACTGCTCTTTCTTTCTCTGTGTTCCCTCTGTCTCTGCTGTTATCTAAACTGGGAATGAACCGTGAACATGCCCTCCATGTATCATTTGTCTGCACACACACACCACACACTGCCCCTGACTCCGGGAACCTGGAGGAATGAGGATTGGGGTCTGTTTCCTCTGAAAGTGATAAAGTAAGCAGCAGGTACACGCTGTATACATCCTCTGCTGCTCTCGAGCTCCACATTCTGGTCTCAGCAGTAAGCTTCACAGAACTCTTTAAGCAAGAGTTCACTAATAAAAAATACTCAGTTTTCTTTTTATTAGCTGCTGTTGTCTGAAAAGGGGGCCTGCAGCTTTGAGCTATGTTTTATTAGATAACGTTATGGATGTTGTCTGAGCCGGTTGGGGGAAGTTTTCAGCATGTATTTAAGGAAAGAATTTGAGTTTCTAAGGACTTCTAGTGTTCGCTTGCAGCAATAGCTTTACCAAAGCATCCTTTTAGATTTGCTTGCATGGTGTGTGACACTGTGAGATGTTTTGTTATCTATAAAAATCAACATATTCTGTATTTTTGTGCCATACAACTTGCCATAAAATGTCTTTACAGTTACTCAGTGTAGCATTCTGTGGTGATTTAGGCATATAGTTTGCACATGGTGAGCATATGCTTCCATTACCTTCATAGCATTAGTGAAAAACTAAAGAAGCAAACCTATACACCACCAAAAATGTCAATGATTGCATTTAGGGGAAAAAAATATGTACATTTGATTTTTTCCCCCAGATTGTTACTTTTAAAAGACTTTGTGAAATAAGGAGCATGGGAGACTGCAGATTAAAAAAAAAGAAGAATTACTTCTTTGCTTAAAAAGTTTCCATATTCTGTGAGTGACAGAAAATTACTACTTTCCCAAGCTCAGGCTCTGACTCACATGTCCTGCATATTAGACGGAACGTAGGCGTACTAAATTGATCATATTCACTCAGCTAATACATTGTTTCATTGGTCCATTGGTACTGTTTAGAGAGTGTGGCATCCATGCCTCTCCTTCATGCCTCTCTGTTCTGACTGCCTGGGGGCTCATTTACCATGTTGGACTCTGGTCCAAGCGCTTAGTCATGCTTTTCCAAGTTTGTCACCATTTATTTCTCAATATATCATTTGAACCAGCTATAACTTTCCAGCACTGGCTCATCTGCAGCCACCAGTTGAATATGAATACCTTGTTACAGAGTTTCAGTGATGTTGCAGTGAGGTTTTGGAGCCGCTCTAGCCACCTGATACACTAATGTATTGCTAGTTTTTTACTGGGATGAACTCTTGGTTGCCAAATCACATCTTAACACATTACAGCAGTGTGGAGGCTCAGTTTATTAATGCCAATGTCACGTCGAGCCGTGCACGGGGAGTGAGGCGAGGCGCAAGGGGCAGGTTCCAATGATGGATTTTCATTAACAAGAAAACACAGACTCAATACAGAAGATAAAGAGGCACGCGGACCTTTTAAACACAAAATATAACTGCACAAAAGATACATAAGAAGCAGGGAGATCAGGGTTCGTGAGGGATAACCAGCCTAACTAGAGGCACTGCAAGGTTCCTGCACGGACTCCCAGGCTTCTGAGGTTCCTGCAAGTATGTGGTTGCCATGGGTTGTTGAGCTGAGGAGCAGTTAGTTGCCCCCACTGCGGTAGGGGGGCTGGTGTCAGCCTCCGTGACAGTGCTAGTGCGTACAGCGGGTAGGAAGTGGGCGAGGAACCCTGCTGCGAGTGCACCGGCTTTCTAGCCGGCTGTGAGGGAGGTCCCTAGCATTCTTTGGGTCCTCCCGCAGACGCATAAGCCCGTTCCCGCACAAGCGCTAGAGCTACGGTCGGTAGCAGCGCAGGGGGTCCAGCCAACGCTCCCTCCGAGGCACCAGCAATCAACCGCACCACGGGTCCATCCGTCTGCAGCCCCGCTGATATCTCCACTCGCAGCGTTGCAGAAGCTTCCGCCAGTCTCCCCTGGGCTTCAGCCCTCAGTTTTGCAGGAGCTGGATTGATCGCTTCACAGAACTTCAGCCCTCAGCTTTCCTATGGCTGGAGCTCCTAGCTCCGCGGAGGCATCTGGATGCTGCTGCATGACGTTTCAGCCTCCATTAGCTGCAGACCCGCACAGGATCCAAGGCTGGCCCCCCTACACCCACACTGTGGAGGCGAGCTTCGCACGGAGCATTCCGGATTTGAGGCCGGTGTTGAGGGATGTTCCACCCTGGTGCTCTTTCAGCCCCAGCGTGGATGTCCTGGCAGTGTCGGGAAACAGGTCAAGGATGCGAGGACGACAGTGAATCCGACAAAGGGATGTGGGATCCTGTGCCGCAGCAGGCGCACTGGCCTCCGGGCGGGAAGAGAGGGACGTCTCCCCAGTGTCCCAGGAGCACAGGCAAGTCCCCCCCTCCAGGACGTTTACCCCAGAAGGACTGGGGGAAGTTGCCCTAAAAGGGACCTGGACCCCCCCAGGTGCTCGAGAATAGCGGCCTAGGTGAGGGGGTAAAAAAACTGCTTAAATTTTTAGGGGGGGTACAGAGGATAGTATGCCCCGAGGGAGGTTCCCGGAGGGCAGCTATGGCCCCGGAGCCTATCGGAGGGGTGCTTCCCGAAGGGAGCTTTACTCTGGGCCAACCCGGAGTAAAGGGGCACTCATGGAGAGCGGACGTGTGGTATTCACACGGGCCGACCCAGCCACAGAGTAGGCCAGTGCGAAGAGCGCTCATTCGGGGGAGGTTTTTTTTCTGTTTGTTGCCGCCGTCTGCCCCTCCTCCGCCCATTTGGTGGTGCTTTAGGGCCCCGGGAGTGGCGCCCTAAGGAGGGGGGTACTGCATGTCTCAGCCAGCGGCCAGAAGAGGCCGCTATTTAGTTTTTGTGTCAGAGACTTTTATTTTGAAATTGTTGTGAGTGTGTGTGTCTAGGGTCATGTTCACCTGTACTGTGTTTCAGGTAAGTGATTGTGTTTTAGGATTGGTTGAGGTCTGTGTAAGTTTTGTATTTAGTTCTGAGAGTTTTGTATTTCAGTTGCTGGTTAACCCTCACTATTACCCTCACATTTCCAGCTCCTTATGTATCTTTTGTGTAGTTATACTTTGTGTTTAAAAAATCCACGTGCCTCTTTATTTTCTGTATTGAGTCTGTGTTTTTTGTTAATAAAAATCCATCATTGGAACCTGCCCCTTGCGCCTCGCCTCACTCCCCGTGCACGGCTCGACGTGACAGCCAACAAAGCTCATGACTAATGAAGGTCGGGCGGCTGGTTAAAGCTCAACATATGGGACATTTTAATAATAGGCCATTAGGCCCCTGTGATACATGTCTCAGAAAGAGATAGAAGGTGTTAGCATTGAGTTACATAAATTTAGCTCTTAGGTAGTAATACAATACATAATTACATATTTAACTGCATAGTTAGATTATAAATGATGTTTACATTGAGTACTACTGACAGCGTTGATGATTTGCTGGTTTTGTTCCTGCAAAACCTGTATACACAACTTGTGCGAAGTGGTCTCAGACCAGATTAAATAAGTAATCCCCTACACAGACGCTACAGGAGAGTATAGAGGACAAATAAACATTTGAATTACCATTCAGACAAAACTACAAAAATACTTTTGCTTGCCAAAGCATTTCCTTTTTAAATGTGAGAAGGATCACATGATTTAGGGATATCAGATTATTATAAACCTTCTTGTTGCAGTTCACAGAAACTGAAGGATTGTTTTAGGGGAAAGAGGCAGGCACATGCACCATAATGTAAAATGTCTTTATAACAGTAGATATTATATTCAAGCTACGTTATTTTTAGCTCAGTTACTCACGTCAGCTTCCAGGTGAATATTCAGTGGTCACATAATACCCGAGTCACTCCTTCTTCTTTGTATCTCGGGGCAGATCTCACGCGCTCTTTTATTCGGTGGCTGCGGCGTGAGGAAGGCTGTTGTCTGAAGGCTGCTTACTCACTACACGACCCAAAACGCAATTCTGCTAGTAGCCACAGTCGTCATCGCAGAACGCACAGCAACAATAGCCACACATCAGGGGGGCTGGGGGGTGGCAGACATGCACTCTAAGAAAGAGCCTGTCAGGACCAGAATAGACAGCTTGGACTAAACTTTACTTTAGGAGCAAGATTCATATTGAACATTTTTTAAAGTATTTAATTCTCACAAATCCAGTTTGTTGTATTGTTATGACAGTAAAAAAAAAATCCCCTTAAAATGTTAAACACCTGTGATTTGATTTGAAAATAAAAAAGATACTGATTATTCTTTCCATTTATTCTGTGTATACATCACTAAAATATTTGGGTTGCCTTGATAATTAATTGCCTTGCCTGACAAGCTGAACACTAAACCGACGTTGATCTAAATAGGTAAAACCTGTCTTGCCACTTTCACTCAAGATCATCTCACAGTCAAGTTCGAGAGTTGACCTAAAGCTGCTGTCAGTTTGGAACGCATCACCTTAGTTGCAGGTAAACTCAATTCTTCTAATGAAAACAAGCTTTTATATGCAGTCATGCTGACATAGATAATGTATGACAAGCCATCGTGTTTAGTCCGTGTTTGTGTTGTGTTCGTTTAGTGATTGTGTCTTCTAACTGGTAACACCTGTCAAGGTGTGGACTGCAGTGCTTAAGGAAGGAAAGCAATGTGCAAGTTACCAGTTGTGCCCTTTAGAGCATGTAAATCACTAAGTTGTTCTGTGGTTGAGGTTGAATGTTAAAAGTAGTAATGGTGTTCCCTTGTCCTTATCTGACCTCTGAGTCATGTGGATTTTTATATGCACAGACTGGCTTAAGCGTCAGCGTCAGCATGTAGACGGAGAGGGGGGCTTTGAGAGAGGACTCTAAGAGCTGATCTAAACACACATTTCACAGGAGAAAGAGCACAGCTGTGAGCTTGAAGGTGTCTTACATGTTGCTGTCCTGAGAGAAAGCGACTAGTGTGCTTTGCTTTAGTGTTACTTGAAGAATCACAAGCATGACAGAAAAAGCGAGGGTTTTGTTTTGGAATTTGATGTTCTCTTATATTTATATGAACACAGGCTGTGTCAAATGGAAAGATAAGCATTAGATTACATTAGCCGTGGGCAGTTTTATATTTACTCTAATATCAGTTTGCCACAAAAGAAAATGCAGAACTTGCCTGAGATCTCAACGAAAGTTTGGACACATCACAAACAGCACTAGTACTACAATAAGGTAAGTTTACGTCTGTCGAGGAGTTAAATGCGTTTTAAAAAGCAAAAACTAAAAGAAAAGAAAGCAGAAATGCATTTTTTAAAATGCAACATGAATCATATGAAAACTAAAAACCTTCTGAGTAGTATAATAGCAACCCTTAGAGGGCAATGGTGAGTAATGTTTGTTTATTTGAGCTTGAGCTATTTGTCGTCAGTTGGAAGCAGCTAAGTATCAACAACTTGGAAGTAAGAAAGTCAGTTCAGCCACTTTCTGCTTGTACTTTTACAGTTGCATGCAGAAAACAAACAAGACAATTAAAGATGTTATACTGTTTTAAATATTATTATGTTTAGATATTGATTATATGATATAAGTTATTTTTGGCTAAACATGATCACATTCGTGACCTCATACAACTTGTTTGGAAAGTCATCCTTTAAAGACCTTTAATACGGTCTATAAATATTTTTGATTCCATTTGGCCCCTTTATTTTTGTTTTGACTTTAAATTCACATAATAAAGGTACTCTAATCTAATCTAAGGATGGTGAATTTTTGCCATGTGGAAGAAGCTTTCCTGTTAGACAGAGCTCTTGTCCCTTTGGTGCTTTTGGAACTCCAGTCCAGTGCTGTGATTGTCCACTCCACAGCTTGTCCCTCTCCCTTGTGCGTAGTTGTAGAGTAAGAGCCCACATAGGGGATCCTTTGTTTAGGATGGTCTAGGCATGGGCGATAATTCACGAGTCGCTAAAGTCCCAATGCCATTGGCTGCCTGGGCTGCGTGTGCGTGTGCGAGAGGCGTGTGAGGGGCGTCTGCGGCAGCGGCAGGCTGCGGCTGCTTCACTCAGTGCTGATCATGCCAACCAGGCTGCTTGCTCCTCATCCACCAACACAGCCAGACTGATTCTTTCTGAAGCCGAGGGAGGCAAGATGGCTACCTTTTATGCTGCCTAAAATTGAGGGTCTGCCTGGGAGGACCAAGAAGGTACAGCCCTGGACTGCCGTTTTAATGGCCATTGTCTCAGGACCAGACACTCTGAGCACTGTGTTGTGACCGTGGGGCTGGGGATGTGCTTTGTGCGTCTGATGGTGTTTTGTTGTCATGACTGCATTACTAACGTGTTTGTGCCCTATGTTTTGGTTCTCCTTTACAGGTGGGGTGCAAGAATCTTTCTAAACCACGGAAAAGGAACCGAATCTCCAAGGTAATGGACACCTACTTTTTTGTGCCTTTTTTAGCCATTTCGGTGCCAGCAGCATTTTGGTCCTTTCTTTTTTCTCTCCCTTTTCTATGACCATTTACAGTAGGGTTTTGGCACCTGCTGCTCTTTTGATTGAGGAATGCAGAATTTATAATCTGCGTGGAGCGGAGTCTGGGCAAGCGGGAGTGAGAGCGAGATTTTTGTCTGCGCTCTGTTTAATCTGTTTTCTATTGAGTTAAGTAAAGTTGAGAGACAGGAAAGGAGTGCTGTATGAATGAAGCCACTACTAGCAGCTTCAGAGACACACGCACCAGGAAGGAAGCATACTTTTTTAGAAGTCACGTTACTCCATACTGTGAATTTGTGCATGCAGAGCAGTTCATATTTACTCTTTGATGTGTTCAGAGAGGGCTATGGGAGCCTCTCTAGATTCATTTGTCAAGTTAAGAGATATGAAAAAAAGATTTTAGCCTGTACCTCAGCCCTGTAACAAAGAGTATACCTGAGAAGTACTTGCTGTCACTTTGATTCTTGTGTATGATGTACTGTGCATCTACATCAGATCTTCAAAGGATGAAAAGCCTAAAAAGAGCTTGTTTTATGTTGTGTTAGATTCTCTTTTTTCATTCTTTGAAGGCTTTATGTTTTGAACAGCCTCCTCTGTCTGTGACTGAGATAATTCCTCACTGTATGTAGTGAGATGCTCTGCTCCTCTCTGTGTTTGGGTTGGAAACTCTCCCTCTGCTCTAACTTTCCCCGGTAACGCTTCCTAAGGGAGGCTTCTTTGGATTCAGTAGGCAACACGCACTCTGTTGCTAGGTGTGTTTGTGCGTGTGTGTGTAGGTGCTGGACAGAGTTGTTACCTCACTGAAAAGAAGTTAAAATCGTGTGTGACTTTCTAGGCTGTTAGGGCTCCAGACACAACAACTAAGGAACAAAGAAGCAGAGGCACTGCTGCCTGAGACCGATATGTGACGTGCTGAGAATGAGCAAATCATCTCTCTTTGATTCATCCGAACTAAGCGAGCCCTCAGAATGTGTGGTGCTTGATTTCAGAGTAAACAAGCGAACGTGATAACGGGTTAAAGTGAGTCAGATATTCTAATTTAGATTCTGCTCTGATGAGTGCATGAGAACTGAAAGCATGAGGTCAGAAACGACCCACAGTACCTTTAAACATCTGAAAGTACAGTCTTATGTTTTTCATTTATAAACCCCACCAGGGTTTGGCAATATGATAATGAGTTGTGATAAATTTATAGTGATAAATTACAACAGAACTCTGAAAAATAAAACAATAATATTGTGCATTAACAAAACATCTCCCATTATATTTTGCCATATTATTCCCTCTCAGTCACCAGATTTCAAAACATCAAGAGCTTGAAGTGTGAACATGGAAGATTTATTTACTGTATTAAATGTGAAAACCCTTTTTAATTCTGTTGACAATTCTGCAAGCCTTCAGAAGTTCAAGGATTTTTGGGAACACTGGCTCAGCACTGAAACAAACAAACAGAAGAATTGTCCTTTAGGGGTGTATAGACTAGTCAACTGATAACCTTGAGGCAAACACACAAGGGAACATTTAAAAAAAAAAAGAAAAAAGGTCAGTGTGATGTTTTTCAGTCCATTAAATATATCTTAATCCGAAGTGCTCTTCATTGGGTGAGAATAACCTACTTGCTGCCAACTTAGACTGATATGATACACAATCATTTGTTGCTCAGTGTACTTATTAAAGCACTGCAAAGTAATGCAGATTGCCATGAAAGATAAGATACTGAAATGTATGGTGATTATTTCCAGAGATATATACATAGCTGCCATGTTTGGATCAGCCAGACACATGAATGGCGCCATCATCTTGGAAGGATCAAAACCTGCCAGACTGCAATTACTGCGAAAGTTTAGGAAAAATAAAGAATTACACTACTTACAGAATATAGCACTCAGGAGTCTGAACAGGACTATAACATAGCAGAGAACAGAGTGATTGACACTAATGTTTATGCAGAGTTTATGTAGCAATATAGCTATAGGTTATTGAAGCACAGAGCATGTTTATCCCATTTCATAAACTATATAGGTTATCTTAAATTGGTGTAATGTCAAACCATAGTTAAATATGGTTATATTTTATTTACACTGATTGATGTTGAGCACATGTAACTCCATGTACCTTAATACATATTTATATTACATCAGGTCCTTCTTACTGTATTTGGGGGGCTCTTGCATGCCATACACTTTATGTGCATGAAACATTATTCCCACACTGGTTCACTGAATTGTGACATTGTTCTTATTGGAGCGCCAAACTCTGTGGTGTTTAACGGTGGGATCAGAAAACATTTCCTTTTGGAGAGCTGCGTAATTTTACCATGCTGTTATTTTATGGAAAAAATGCAGCAGAGAGAATACTAGCATATTGTATACCCTAGCTATTTATATATAATTAAATTTTTTTTTACAAGTATATGTTTGAATCTGCATGGCTCTTTCTAGAGCACACTGGGATTGAGCCTACACTCGTTTTTATATCTGGTATGTACTTGCATGTGTAGGAATTTGTATATTTCCTGTATATATGTATATGATCTGTATTCTCTTAGCTGAAAAGAATGGTCCTTTCAACATCTTTAAACTTCAGATACATAAAAGTAAATTTACATGTTTTGTTACATGGTTGCTTCTCATGTCTGTTATCAGCTTCTTTATTTGAATTCTGACTGTACATGTACAGCTAGCTGCTAGTAACTGAAGTGTTTTACAAATACAGCACTGTTCAAGTTTAAATAACAAGTTTAAATAATCAGCAACATGCAAAAATGCCTGATTATTATAACAACACAATTTTGTTGAAAATCAGTTCACAGCCTGTTAAGCAGGTCACAGCCAGTTTAATGATGATAATTGATCACATACACACTCAATACACATGTATTTGTTTTCAAGCCGATATTAACCTCTCCAATATGGCAGACGTGCAAACTGAGAACATAAATACATCTATGTATGTATATCTATGATTATATTATAGACCTCTCCTGCAATGCACATATCACACCACAAAACACAGCATCTACACCAAGTGCCTAGAAGTGACTTTCTGACGAATTCATTCTCACCTGGAGCATGAGAACACTACAATGTCTAGTCAACTACTTATCTACTTTTTTTTTAACTTATATTTTTGAACTTATTTACTTTTTTAGTAGACTAGTAAAAATCAATAGTCCAGCAACACTTATTGTGTTTTTTGTTGTGTGTGAACTATTCAGTCAACTAACCTGAATATGACCTTGGTAAGCAGTGACTCACTCCATCTCTCTCTCTTCCTCCATGGTAGAGTGATTCTTTAGAGACTCGGTGTAGCTTGTTGTTAGTGTTAATGGAAAGCTCCGACACCTACATTTCCTTGTGTTTTAGTGACACCCCCAAAAGTGGACTGAGGGAAGCGATTCAGCTCACTGTAGTGAAAATGCTGTTAACTGCTTGGATACTGCACATTTGAAAAAAATGAGTAAAATAAAGTAAAAGAAACAAATTCCGCCACAAAACAAACTCACTTGGGAATCTACTAGGCTCTAATAATATCAAGTTTTCAGGTCAAGTGAGGTTTCATATCACCACCAACTGTGTTACAGATTCAGTCAGAACCTGCCCAAACCACTTTTCAGGTTGATTAAACCACCAGCATTATTTGCTAGTCATTATTTCCATTATTTCATAGCTATTTTACATTGTCTGATTATCATAATAACAAGGATGCAAATGCAACACAACAGCTATGCAAGAAATAAAACAGTATAAGACTATTTACATGGACTGCCCACTTAGTTCTAGGATGCTTGTTGACTTGTTTATGAAAGGCATTCCAAACAGCTGCCATTATCAGTTATTTTCATTGTCTCATTGTGAAACGTCATGTAAGCTGATTAATATTTTTTATTTTCTAGCAGTAACAGTTGCAGATGCTGCCAAGTTATTGCCTCACTCTTATTTTGTCCCCTGTAGTCTATTGCATCACCCCCTGCCTTGGCATGAGGGTTAATCATAAGTGAAGAAATTTTCCAAATTCAACAATATAGGTAGGAACTGCTGAGTTCATTAAAACGCAGTGCCTAAAGTCTCATGTAGTGTGTAATTCAGTTCTCAAGTATATTATAAAGCAACAGGCTTACTTAAACCATGGATCCAATGTCATTCTCTGACTCACATAAGCATTTTAAGTTTTCTTGCACTTAGATCTAGAAAGCTTTGCATAGTTTTCGGTCTCAGTTCAGATTTTAAGGGTAATGTTAAAAAATGAAAGTTTTAAAACCGCCCTTTAAAAAAAACGCCCTTTTTTAAAAATATGTTTTTCTAGTTAGAAGATGTTCTAAAACAAAAGCAGTGACATAAATGACAGGATTACCATTTTATAGTTTTTGCTGTTTTTAGAAATGGTTATTTGTGTTACATCCCCAGTTGTAGCGGCCTCCCTTTTCTGTTGGTCTTTTACTTAGGTCTTTTATTTTGACATATTTGTGTGCACCGGCTTTGGGTTAAAAGAATTATTTGTTTCAGCTGACCGTTGTGTTAGTAAAAGCAATGTTCAGTTTCTATTGGTCTGTGTGTTTTGGGGTTGTGTATTTAGTTTGTGAGGGAGTTGTTGGTCCACTGACTTTCTGCTTTCGTTCGAATTTACTCCCTCATGCCTTTTTGTTTTTGAAAATAAAATTAAGCCACAGCATGGAAGTCTGCGTCTGCGCCCCCCTTCACTACCTGGAGGCAGGCCACAACATGACAATTTGTATTAAAATAAACCACTATTAAGCTATACAAAAAGGTCTTCTAATAGGTTTCAATACCGCATTATAAACTGAAACCATCCGAAATTTTAATTATACCATACATTTTTGCCCCTATCGCCCAATACTAATGTGTTGTAAACTGACATGGTAAATAATGCTGCTGTAGCACTTCGATTTGTGACTTTTGGGAAATGGATTTTTCTTTAACAAATTCTAAATGCCAGTTTAACAAATTAAGAATGCTTGCATATCCTAGTAAGTGCAATTGTGGTTTGAAGCAGCATAGTTTATCTAAGAAGTAAGGTGTTCAGTAAAGCTATTGTTGAATTTTAGGGTAATGGCTACTGTCAAGCAGCCAATAATACTTTTGACTGATCGGTAAGTATGAGTTATGATATTACCACATTGAATAGCCTATATGTTATGTCTGACAAAAAAAAGATAAATCAAGCTGTATTTTTTCACAACTATGTCGTTATAAAGCAGAGTAAGAAGCACTGTTCTGCACTTTTTGTTCACTGTTATGTTTGCATTAAGTCTGAGTCCTAGCCATAGCCCTGCTGTGGCACCGGCTGTTGAATCCTGATGGCCAATCACAAAATGCATTGCATCAGTCCTGCACCAAAACCTCTTAAATCACCTCTCTGTATTTATCTTGCTCAGGTTGAGTCAGAGGGCATCTTAGTAAATGGCACTAATTCAGAGCAGATGGAAGAGACCTGTGTGGTGCCAGAGGAAGAGGAGTGTGACGTGTTCCAAGCACAGTCTGATCCACCTTACTCTCCCACGCCTCTCCAGTGCATCCCTGCACCAGCGCCAGCTGAGAGAGCCCTTCAGCCTGCTGTCAGCCCCCGAGCACTTCTTATTCATCGCAACTCTTTAAGCTCCCACTATGGTGCTAAACACATGAAACCAAACACTGAGGATCATGGAGATCCCACTGACCCGCAGTCCGAGTCCCAGAGGACTGTGAGCATGTTCGCTGAAAGTCAGGCACCCGAAACACTTCCTGAAAAGACAGTTCCCCTGAAAAAGATCAAGCTGGAAGAGCCGAACATGATGATGGATGAGCAAAGTTCATCTCACTTAGATAACATTGACTGCTACGAGGATGCTCTGTCTACACTAGCAGCTGTAGTATGTTCCACCATCACAGATAGGAAGAGTTTGGAGGAGAAGTCACTTGGTCCTCAGACCTCAGATGCCTGTTCTTTTAAAACTGAAAGAGAAGAAGAACCTTGTAACAGCCATTCACACAAGAAAAGGACTAGTCTAACAGCAGGTGCTAAGAGCCCTCATGAGAAAGACTCAGTTGCACTGTCAATTAATAGTGTCCAATCTTTGGTTAAGCATAGGAGCATAAGCATTGATCAGGCCATAGCTATTGAGGCCTTAACCCAGCTGGCAGCTATCCGAGAAACAGCACCCCTCAGAACAGATAATCACGATCACAACCCACAACAAGAAAGCACATCAACCACAAATATTTCATCAAGTAGGCAGATAGCTCTCCAAGAAGCTAAAGCCGAGGTTGCTACTAACAAAGTCTCAGTAATCAGTTCATCATTACATCAGAATTCTGTCATTTGTAGCCCACTGAACAGGCAGGAAAACTTTAGCCATCTCAACACACCCCCCCAACACAAACTCTCTTTACAGGATCTGCTGAAAGCTAGCTCAGAATGTGACAAGCTCTTGCAAACCCCAGAGAATGGCAGGTTAAATCAAGCACTTTGTAAAACAGATAGGCTGGATGGCACTTTTAAGAAGTTTAAGCACGTTGAAAGGACACAGAGCTCATTGAGAACAGTTGAAGAGGAGGTTGCTGCCCAGTTGGTACAGCTTGCATTTATGATTGAATCACGACACAAGCCATTGTCATCTGAAAACAGTCCTCCCAAGGGGATGCCAGTGCAGGCCATAAAATACAACAATCTTGCCACTGGACAACTTTTCAAAAAGCAAAAGAAGACAAAAACAACTCCCTCAAGTCCCAGGATATCAAAGAAAAGAGCCTCTGAGATTGAGGGAGGCAACCATAGGATACCTCTAGCTAAGAGGACACCCAATAGCAAAACCTCTTTTAAGACAAAGGCCCAAAGGGCAGCTTTGCATCAAAAGGAAAGATTACATAAGAGAAGCCCATATCTGCCACAGACTCAGATAGACCTGAAAAAATACCTAGCACAGGCCCATCTTGAGAAAAGGCCGTTTTTCCATTTCAGCAAGAGAGAGGATCTGGACTTGCAGACCCTGGTGAGCTGTGAGAACCAGAAAGCTGCTCATTTCAAAACAGACCATGCAGCTCTGAGTCATTCCCATGGTAACCAATCTCAAACAAACAGACACTGTCACAGTCTCACGAACGGTCACCTAGGTGCTAACCATGGCCAGAAGAATGAATGTGAAGAACATTTGATTTCTCAGGTATCGAAAACATACAGTGTGCTAAACCATGGTGCTAAATCCCAAGCCCAGAATGCCATGCCTGACGTCCCTGGTGCAGATCCATTGCATAGTCCAGGGAGTTGCCATAAAGTGTGTGAACCACAGCAGACTTCCCTTGATCAGAATGGATATTACAAAGTGGAGACGTCTGGCTCTGTCACTGTTTTGTCTATGTCAGCTGGAAACATGGAAAATGGTGATGCAAAATCCTTTGCAGAAAACACTCCCACCAAGCACACGCTTAACACCTTTTTGGAATCTCCACTGAAGTTCTTGGACACTCCAACCAAGAATCTGATCAACACCCCCACCAAAAAAAACTCTGAGCTCCCCTCTTGCAACTGTATGGGTAAGATGTGGCTTAGGATAACCTTAATTTGCAGCAATTAAATAGTTCATAAATAGCTTCACTGAGCAATTACAATACAAAACATGATTTGTTTCAGTTTTGTTTTAACTTATCTGTGAGGTTATGTAAATTAAGGGTTCTATTTTCTTGTAGTCTTGATGAGTAACCTTCTGCAAAAGTGCAATCAGCTGAAATTAGCTTCTTTTGTAGAGCAAATCATTGAAAAAGAGGAGGGTCCGTTCTACACGCACCTTGGCTCTGGGCCAACTGTAGCAGCAGTACGAGAGATGATGGAGGACAGGTAATATTCTTTTATCCATTCATCACAGTATTTTTATAAAAAGTTACTTGTTACAGGCCTTTTGATTGATTTTCATGATAAGGGTACATGCATATTGGGTAACATTTACACACATACACACCCACACACCCATGCAGACGCATGAAGGCAAATCATTCTCTCACACACTCACAAAGCTGCAACAGGAAGCCACTTTTCTGTCCTAAAGGGGCCCAGTAGAATAACTCTCACCACAGTTCTCAGACACACAGCTGACCCTCTGCATGTGTGGTTACATTTGACTGTCTTGGGTTGTGGATGTTTTTTAACTCTCCAAATCTACCTTTTTGTTTCAGGTATGGGGAGAAAGGCAAAGCAGTGCGTGTGGAAGTTGTAGTTTATACTGGGAGAGAGGGACGGAGCTCCCAAGGTTGTCCAATAGCGAAGTGGGTCAGTGACCTAAGCACAAAGCCTTTTTAAAAAAATCATTAACCCTCAAAGATTGCCGTTATCGGCAGCAATATACAAAATCCTGATGTAGTTTGAAATTAATTGTTACCTGTAGCTCACACAAATTAAGTGGGGAAATTGTACATCCTAGACTTTGAGTCAATACCACATTTTTGTTGTGGGTAAAAGAAGATATGATGTACATCTCTTTTGCTATGTTTTTATATTGTGACAGCAAAATCAATGGGAAAAAGTCACATTTATAAATGATACAGAATATAAATTGAATTAAATGTAATACATTATGTAAATAACTAATACATCACATAGTTACAAACTCTGTATTTAATTAGTAAAGCAAAATAGTGATAACTCTAGACATGTAAGGATGAGAGTACTGTTTATGTTTATGTAATGTAATTTTGTTTGTGTGCCGTGTGTTCTCAGGTCATCCGTCGTGCAAATGAGGAGGAGAAGCTGCTGTGTCTGGTGCGCCAGCGTGCAGGTCACTGCTGTCAGGACGCAGTGGTGGTCATTCTCATTCTAGCCTGGGAAGGGATCCCACGCAGCATGGCTGACAGACTGTACCAGGAGCTCACGCAGACCCTCTACAAATACGGCTCGCCCACCAGCCGCCGCTGCGCCCTTAATGAAGAGTGAGTCAGGAGGGAGAGAAAGTGACCATTATTAATCCACCCACGGGCACATCTGCAGAGATGATAAATGTCATTTCTGAGAGTCTTTAATGCAAAGATGAATGAGGACTGCCAGTATGTTTTTGGTATCAAGTATTACTTGACATCTAATGTGATTTTTTTTCTTTAAATTTTGTCTCTCCTCAGTCGTACCTGTGCTTGTCAGGGACTGGACTCTGAGACTTGTGGTGCCTCTTTCTCTTTCGGCTGCTCGTGGAGTATGTACTTCAATGGCTGCAAGTTTGCCCGCAGCAAGGTGCCCCGAAAGTTCCGACTACAGGGAGACTACCCCGAGGAGGTGAGAACAGATTGGGGAATTAGTGAGCAGTTTGATCCCAGTTTGACTTTTCTTCTTGCTAACACCGCTAATGTGCTTGCACGTTCCCTGTGATAGGGCTTGCTTTGATTTTTTTGTGTGGTGCAAGATATTGCCTTCCAGTTTCCATAAAAAGAAAAGCCTTAGCCAGTAGTATATCACTGGCAGAGCCATCCCAAAGTAATGGTGCTGATAGTCTTTGTTTTTTAGAACACAAAACCAGATCACAATGTCTTTTTTTTATTTCAATAGGAGGAGAAGTTAGAAAGCAACCTGCAAAATCTAGCAACAGATGTGGCTCCTTTGTATAAAAAACTTGCTCCTGAAGCATATCAAAACCAGGTAGGAATCACATTTACAGATTACATGGCATTAAAATGTAATAGAAATGTGTAATTTTGTTTCCATATGTACATATATGTGTGGTGAATTGTGGTTTTACTGTGCACATAGTATTATCTCATATTAATTTCTGTATATAATCGATGTCAATACATATATATTGATGATTGTGTTACAATTGCACCTGTCACACTTGGGATGTATTGGACAGCAAGTAAGGAGTCACGTTAGATGCAGGAGAAATGGGCAGGTGTAAAGATCTGAGCAATAAGAAACCTTTCATTTGTATTGTTCTTCACTGAAGTGTACAGTAAAAGTAGAAGGAAAGAGAAGCAGCATAATCAATTGAATGTAATATAACTGCATAATCTAAAACCTGTACACTATACCAAATATTATATAAATATAAATATATGTGTGCGTCTGTAGTAAATATAAGTAAATACGTTTGTGTGTGTGTAATTTCGACAAGCGTCAAAATGTGATGACACTGATAAGTTAGAGCGTTTCCAGGTCTTGTGCGGTGGTCCCGGTATGCAGTGATTAGTACCAGACAAAAGTAGTCCAAGGAGAACAGGTGACAAGGCCAGGATCGAGGGCTATACCGTCTGGTCTGATCCCGCAGAAGAGCTGCTGCAGCTCAAACCAAGTTGTGATAGGCTGGCTGTGATAGAAAGGTGTCAGAACTTGGTACATCACAGCTTGTGCCTGATGGGCTGCATAGCCACAGATCAGTTTTATGTTTTGACTTTTGATGTTACAGGTGGAGCAGGAGCAGTCGGGACAAGACTGTCGACTGGGCAGAAGAGAGGGTCGTCCGTTCTCTGGTGTGACTGCGTGTGTGGACTTCTGTGCTCATGCTCACAGGGACACACACAACATGAACAATGGGAGTACTGTGGTAAGCATTATCATTTCATTCACATGGGGGCACGTAGTACTTCTTACGTTTATATTACACCATAATATACTAGAAATAACAACCCTCTCTAAAATTCTCTGAACTGGAGGCAGTTCTTTAATAAAATAAATAGAAGTTGACATGTATATAGGAACACTTATTCACCCATCTCTATAGTCAGGTATCCCTACTCTAATTAAAAAAGTTTGCCTTATCTGTAACCAGTTGTACTGAACCAGTTACAGCAATTAATGGACCCTGCATACACATGCTTCCATAGGAAAATTATTGAATTATTTTGGGGTGTTTTACTTAATGAAAATATAATTTATGACTTTAAGCATGCTGCTTACTTCTAGTTTCCTCACTTTTAATGATCTGCTGTTACAGTTGTTCATCGCTATTACAGATTTCCATCAGCTGAAGCTGGTGTTGTCCTTTGACTCCATTTCTAGTCTCCTTGCTTTCAGCACCCTTCTGCAGAGTACAGTCTACAAAGTACAGGCCACCACACACGCTTTCTATTTTAGTCTGCACACAAGCTGAGGTTAGTTTAACCCCAAAATTAACTTATGAATGTGAGAAAATGTCCTCAAATCCCACAACAAGCATCTCAAGCTAGTGGTGCAAGTGGCACCACTGAGGTACCCTTAAAGAAGGTACCACCACACACTGCTCCCCGGGTGCTGTGCCCCTGGCTGCCCGCTGCTTCACTCGGGTGAATGGGTTAAATACAAAGAACAGTTTCATACTGTTCACACTGTGTGCCATGTTGTGATGTGTTCACGCATGATAAATGAATACTTTACTTCACTTACTTTACGATAGAAATAGTTCAGATACGAGTGAAGTTCAATTTTGATTTAGAATCAAAGAATCAACTTGCCATTTCACCCCCTTTATGAAAGAGAAGAAAGCAACTTTTAGCCACTTCCCAGAATAATCAACAAGGAAAGTTAATTCTAGTTACTAAGAATCAGTACAGTTTACACTAATTTCCCCTCTTTCCTAGCATGAGTGGCACGTCTGATAGTAGTGCAAACTAGAGTTTAGATCGGGCCCAAAAACTAAAACCCGACCCTACCCGAGCCCGTGCACCTTGTGTCCGAGCCC
>JBBPCX010000154.1:13905200-13919156 GCA_037974365.1 Hydrocynus forskahlii | reverse complement strand
CATTCTTTAAAGATTTCACATTGCCATTAATAAGATAATTGGAGTTTCAATGAAGAGCCTAAATATAGTATTTTAATCATGTAACTCCTTTCAATTTTCTAATGCCCTACACTATTTTTTAAATGATCTATTTTATTACACTGAATTACATTTTATGGGTCACTCTTTAGAAACAAAGTAAAAATGTATGTTGGTTACTGTTTTTTTGCGCATAATATATTAAAGTTAAACAATAGACAGACCAATTTACACAAAAAAGAAAAAAAATTAAGTTGTAGAATACTTTTATTTTTTTGAAGCTTGAAAACCCAGTTTCGTCTTTGACCCCAGTGTACTAAATATTCTGCCACGGTTCTAAATAGACTTGGCAAGACTAAGCAATACAAAATAAATATTAGTGCTGGGCAATACAATGTCTTACTAAAGTCTATCACATCGCCCAGCACTGAAATATTCATGTTATACAGCTGTAAAGGAGAAGATGTCTTAATAGTCTGAAATGCAGTAAAAAGTAGCAGTAAAAGTGTGTGAACTGAGGAGAACACCATGGGGTTGTGTTGTGTGTGGTGGGAAGTGAAGTGCAGCACACAAGTCACTGTACTAAACAGACTTCCACTGTACCAAACAGACTGTCACTGTATTAAATAGATGACCACTGTATTAAACAGATTGTCACTGTATTAAATAGATTGTAACTGTATTAAATAGACTGCCACTGTATTAAATAGATGACCACTGTATTAAACAGACTGCCACTGTATTAAATAGATGACCACTTTTTTAACAGACTGCCACTGTATTAAATAGATGACCACTTTATTAAACAGACTACCACTGTATCAACTAGACTGCCACGGTATTAAATAGATTGTCACTGTATTAAATAGATAACCACTGTATTAAATAGACTGCCACTGTATTAAACAGATGACCATTGTATTAAACAGACTGCCACTGTATTAAATAGACTGCCACTGTAATAAACAGACTGCCACTGTATTAAACAGACTAATACTGTACAAAACAGACTACCACTGTATTAAACAGATTATCACTGTACTACATAGACAGTCACTGTACTAAATACACTGCTACTGTATTAAATAGACCGTCACTGAATTAAACAGACTACCAGTGTATTAAATAGACTGTCACTCTACAGCACATGAGCCACTCGTATCTGTATTGTCCCAGACTCCGTGTTCCTCGCGGGCCGCCGTACAGTTCGAACGGTTTCGCGTGACGCAGTGGCGCCGGAGAGGCAGCAGAAGCTCAGCACGGGCAAGATGGCGACATCGGAGCCGGTAAGAGGGGCCGGGGGGCGCGGAGAAAGGGCTTTCTCGAGGTTCAGAATGGTAAAACGGTGACTTCTCGACTCGCTAGTGGATCCCTTTACCTCAGCGTGTAGAAATATGTTAGAGCTTGGCGTGTGTTTTAATTCTGGAGGGGCTGGAGGGGAACTGCTAGGCTAACGCTCCTGACTGCAGGCTCTGTTTCAGAGACCTGGCTGGGGCACGGCTCACTTGCTCCGCTCTTTAGAGACACGACAGCACTCGCTGTTCCTCCTCCATCACATTTGTAAACCACCGAGGGTCTTCTTGTCATTTCAGCGATGTTAGTTCGTTTGAACGAAGCGGCTGTTTTCTTTTTTTGCCGATTCATCCGTGCGAAGCCAGTCGTGTCCAGACAGGCGGACACGTGTGTTGGCTGCTAGCTCGGTTTACAGGCTAGCTCAGCCCAGAGTCCGGGACCCAGATTAGCTCCCCCTCGCACTCACTCGCCCTCACTCACTCGGGGTGGACGGTGGCTAAGGACACATAATGAAGTCCCGGATCTTAACCAAGGGACACATATGATGAAACGTTGGAGCCTAATTAACGACTCATGTAATGAAATGTTGGAGACTAACTAGGGACACATATAATGAAACGTTGGAGCCTAACTAAGAACTCATAATGTAGTGTTGGAGCATAACTAAGGATTCATGATCAAGTACTGGATCCTAACTAGGGGCACATATGAAGTGTTCCTCTTTATGAATGAACTCATGTTAACGTGGCGACCAGGAGATTTTTATGACTGATTTGGGTTTCCTCGACAGTAGAGGGTGTGTTTGCTCCAAATTCAGCTTTCCTTTTTTTGTATTGTACAGTCATTCAGTTTTATTTTTGCTGCTATCCTGGACGTTAGCATGATCTCAGGGTAAACGCATAAATAAGTGGCATTACAAGCAGTAGTGTTGGGCCAGTATTGAATATTTACTGGTTTTCTGATTAGTTCCAGCATCTGTTTCCAGTTATCTGGTGATGGGGAGGTACCTAATGTGGTTAATGTAAGCAGCCCCTGATTCGGATTTTGTGGCCCCCACAATACATTTTCCGTCGTCATTTTAGGTTACATTTCATGGTCTGTACATTTAGTTACATTTTATTGCAAATTTACACAACAGTATTTAGATTTTTCTTTACATTTGCTTTAATATTGCCAGTGATAAAAAGAAGTGTTTCAAGATTACAGTGCCTTTAATTGGTCCAAAATCTGGTTTTATTCTTGCAGCGAGTAACTGAAAGTGAAGAAGCTACAAATGATAGTCCTACCCCAGCTGTTGCAAGTCCTGAACAGTACATTAAACACCCTTTGCAAAACAGGTAAATATATATACTTTTTTCTTGTATTAATCAGTTATTTTCATTCAGATTTCTATTGAACGATTTGTCTATTGGCCGGAGTTGGTTGCAATGTTTATTATAAGTGGGGTCTAATGCTGCTCTTACCCTGTAATTTAAAGCTTAAGTGGCCAAAGTGACAAGCTGTAAAAAGACCATATGCTTTGCAATAATGTAATTAGCGGTCTCACGGCTCTTACTTATCTGAACGGCATATATGATGTGGTGACAGTCTGTCAGTGTGTTGTAGGCCTGTGAAAAGTGCTGACCACACATGTTGAGCAGTCTCTTTCCAGACCCATCGACCTTGTCACTGCACATTGCTCTCAGTTGCTCATCCCTGGAACAGTGATGAGTCTCACTGATTGTAGGCATAGCCCTGCCAGTTTACTCAACATGTAAAGATGCATCATTTTAAATGGATTTGGTGAAATCCTTGTTTCTAGTTAAGACAAAGCCATTGTAGATAAGCCTACAAATGTGATTTTTTTTCTCCCTCAGGCCAAGACTACACTGTTTAAAATGTGGTACACTGATGACCCCTGCCTCCCTTTTAGCCTGCATAAAGGAATAATGTTACTCAATACAATGGCTTTTTGGTAGAAAGACAATTCATTATGCTACAGTTAGCCTGAAAGAAGTCAGGGTTCTTTTTTTCAGTTTGCCCTTTATTTATTTACAGTGAAGCATAACCCATCGCGCTCTTGTATTAATACATTTTGGTGTGTCCTGTTTTTCCAACAATGTATATATGCCGTGAATGAAGTTCTGGAATGTAATTGGTGGTCCTTTTATTCAAACTCCTTTTACAGGTGGGCTCTCTGGTATTTCAAAAATGACAAGAGCAAAAGCTGGACAGAAAACTTGCGACTGATCTCAAAATTTGACACAGTTGAAGATTTCTGGGCGTAAGTGTGTTAAGATTTTGCACCACTATTTCTAAAATTTAACAAAAGTGGATCTGTAGGATTCTGAAATACTGACAGTCCTCTTAATATGGTTTTATGTGTTTTGTTTTATTCCAACAGATTATACAATCATATACAACAACCCAGTAAACTTGGATTTGGTTGTGATTACTGCTTATTTAAGGTATGGAAAAAATGTTATCACTTGTCTATTTCTTGGTTTAGTTTTACACAGTAAGTACTGATTCATCCAGTGTATGTTTTTAATGAATATGTTTCTGTTTTGGAACCTTTGCGTGTCTCAGGATGGCATCAAGCCCATGTGGGAAGATGACAGGAATAAACTTGGAGGAAGATGGTTAATGACCCTCAGCAAACAGCAGCGGCACAATGACCTTGACCGCTACTGGATGGAGACAGTAGGCTTCCATTTGTCCTAGCATTCAGCTAAGATCTCTGGGTCAGATAAGATAATACCTGCAGCTTGTTCTTTGTCCCCTGATTTTGCTTTTTGATCTACTTTGCAGCTGTTGTGTTTAGTTGGGGAGTCTTTTGATGAGGCCAGTGATGACGTATGTGGAGCTGTGGTCAACGTTCGACCAAAAGGGGATAAAATAGCCATCTGGACAGGAAACTGCCAAAATAGAGAAGCTATCATGACGATAGGGTGGGTCCCTTTTTTGTGTATATACATGGAGGTGTAACCATTTACAAAATCTAGTCCATTCAATAGTATCTTGATTCAGTACATTTTGTGATACAGCAAAATTTTGATCCAGCCTAGAAACCCTCCAAATGGAGATATTTTGGATGGATTCTATTTTCAGCTTATTAGAGCTGTCCACATTGTAAAAGTTCTATGCATTTCAAAATGTGTGATTTACTGTGTCCAGTCCAATTCTCCAGCCACAAGCTAATGTGTTATCCCCAAGCTAGTCGTGACAAAACAAAATGACATTCTACAAAACAGTTCAGAGCATTATAGGCTGTTACATACATAATGTGTGTTTCTGTTTGTCCTTTTACCTTTACATTCATTCAAACTAACTGTGCCTGTCAAGAGTTTGCTCATTTGTTATGAGCAAAATGTTATACAGTACTTGGACATCCGACTTAGCCATTTATTTCAGAAATGAGTGTCTCTCTATCAACATTATAATAAATTCAGACAAAGCAGTAAAAAAGGTTTTTGTTTCTAAAAAAAAATGAATATATTTCCAGTTATTTCTTGGATTTGTGAAATTCCATTAATAGTACACCTTATTTAATGTATACAAAGTAGGTGTTTGATTGTAACTGCAATAACAAGGAGATGTCTGGAAATGGTTAAACAAACTCACTGACATACATAAAATCACTATTTACCGTTTCTTTGCATTTATTTTTAATATCAGTGTTTTTAGTGAGAACCCAACTAAACAGCTTTTAAATAGGATTAAAACATTTTGTCAGGTGTCTTTGCCCAGTACCAGTGTCTTCTAACCTCTTCCTACTTTCTTTTCTTGTATTGCCTGTTTGCAGGGCAACTATACTCTTTCATGTTTAGCTCTGACCCATGAATTTACATCAGTAGAGAAGTCCTTAATACTTTTTTGGATTTTATATGATTTTTTATTTTTTCATGTGACATCAGTGGTCAAGCTATATCAGATGGTGGTGTTTCTTATTCCCTTTCAGGCAACAATACAAAGAACGCTTGAATCTCCCCATCAAAACGCTTATTGGATATCAGTCCCATGATGACACCTCTAGCAAAAGTGGCTCCACGACAAAGAACATGTACTCAGTTTGAAGAAGACTTTCAACTTGTAGGTTTATAAAATTTAAAATTTGCATCACATTAATACTTTTGAGTTGTCAACTACTGTAGTGTCCTTCCTTTTTAAGAAAAAAAAAGAAAAATGTTAAATATGTAAATGTGTAGATCTCTCCATCCTAAATGATCCAGACTGATGGTGTGGATCAAGGTTTTGACCTGTGGGTGGGGGGACTGCATCAGCGGAAGCTATATGACTCGAGCTAGATGACGATATTTTAGAATTCCAAAGTTAAACTAACAACTTTTCCCTAGCTAAGGAGGCACTAAGGCTTAGATTGAAGAGACACTTTTTGTTCCTTTAACCTTTCTTCTTCTTTTGTTATGAAAAGTGTTTCACATGTACAAAGGTTAAAAAAAAAAAAAAGTCGACAACTTAATCTACACAATTTTAAGGGCCACAACTGTTTTAACATGCTTAAGTTGGAGGTGTTTGGCACAAGAAGTGATTGCAGTGGCGCCTACAGATTGACTATCTTAAAGGTTTGAAACAGGTGAGCTGGTTGCTCTCCAAATGTAGAATTTGGCAGAGTGGCCATTTATTGTTTCAGCTATGCTGAAATTGTGGAATCTTGCTTGTAGACCTATTTTCAGCTTTTGTGTTAGCCCCACATCTATTTATGATATGCATTGCAGTTGAAATTAGTGAGAGGATGACTGAAGATCAAGTTCCTGATTTCATTTACTGTTTCCTTCCTTTTTTGTGAAGTTGTTAGCATTGTGGACTACTGCCTAATCTAGAACATTTTTTACAGTGTATTATACAGTAAATACCTATACATCCATGCTTTTTAGGTGTGCTTCTCACCTTTCCCCTCTTAACAACATGGTAAACATTTTCTAGTTTACACCACATCAGTTGGTGAATTCAAATGAGAGGTTATTCATTGTGAACTTATTTTGCTCATAATGTATCTATCTGTAATTTCAGGATGTATATTACCTTCTTTCGAGTAAAGGTTAAGTGCTTTGCATTAACAACAGAATGATGATCTGTGCTGTTTCTTAACTTTCCATACACACATTACTAATGGAATATGACTAAGTTTAAAATACATTAGTTGCCTTTGGCATTGGTATAACTGTGGTTTCTAAAGTCCATTTTTTTCCTTTTTCTTTCTTTTCTTTTTTTCTTTTGGTTTCTTTTTTTAAGAAAGTAAAAATGTAACCGTCGCTGTTGTGAAATATGCCAGTGGCGTCAGTATACCACACCTATTACCAGTTTCCGGACACTTGAGTGACTTAAAAAAAAAAAAATGAACAGGTGCAGTTGTTTCCTTGCCATAATTCACAGGTACAAACCTGATTGTCTGTATGCAAATGTCACTGTGTGAATACAGGCGATAGACAAAATAAAAAAGTAATCCTACAGTCCACTGATTGCTGTTTTGAATAATGAAGTTTCTCGTATAAGGTATAGAAATAAAGAAATGGCTGAATAAAACTAATTTGGCCCAAAATTCTTGAACTGACTGAAGAAAGAACGTAGGAAAATGTACAGAAAATGCTGACTAGACATGAGTATACCAGAATACTAAGTTGAATGTCCTAAGTTGAAATCAAGTTTATTTAAATATGCTGCCATGGCAACCACGTAGTTCGTTCGTCAATGTGATTTCAAGATGGACGTTTAACACACCCAACAGCCCTGTAATGTCAAGAATTTATTCAGTGTGAAAACTGGCTTGATGTTTTTCGGATTTAAAACTCTGGTTCAGAATGGCTTTTAGGGCTGCTTGTATAGTAAAACACTCTACTTTTTGTGGTTGTGCTTTTCTACCATTGCTGTTTATAAACGTGCTGTTACAGGACCAAAAACTGCCACGGAGTCATTACTGTTTTTTTTGGGTGTTTTCATTACCAGGTTAGTAACAAAAATCTATTAAGTGAAGCAATCTGGCAGTTATAATTTCAGGCAACACCTTAACCTAAAACCACTTATGTTTTTACAAAACAAGCCTGAAATCCTACCAAGTTCCACAACACACCGACCATCGTAGGTGAAGAAACTAGACCCACAATAAGTGGTCAATGTAAACATTTTTTAAAGTCTGCAGTAGCACACTTCCCTGCCAGCATCAGATTCTACAAATCAAGTAAAATGAGTACCAGCCTTCAAACAAGTGGTGATCATCTTGGGACCTACAGCCACGTAGGGGATGCACAACAATTTTATCAGCATATACAAATAATGGGTTAAAAAACTTTAATTGCAGATAGGTTTCGTTGGTTTTATTTCAGTTTGTATTGATGGATTCGAGAGAGAAGAGTGCTCCGTGATACTGGGCTACCATGTATAAATAGATGTTACATTTCTTTGTATTGCAAATCAAGGAGTTCCAATTTATACATTTTATACACATGTATACACCAGCGTCTATGTCAAAAAATATGTACAAATATGCATGTCGGGTTATCAGCATTGTCTAAACATTTCCATATTGGTGCATCCCTAAGAAATGCAATCTATTTGAGTCTATAAATGAGTCGAATGCGTTAACGGAGACGTTCCAAGACCAAAACGCAGCTGAGTTCAAATAATTGTTCTTTGGTTTTGTTCAGAAAAGTGCCTCAGTGTTGGGATTAATTCTTAAGTCCGGAGTCGTGTGATTGAGGGCTTGGTTCATTCTCTACCAGCCGAATTGGGAAAACAGTTATCACCTGTACTATAATCTGATGTGTCCTAAAACAGGAGAATAGAACTTGTTTACAATATAGAGGATCTGACTGGAAGTTGCGACACAGCAATGCAACTGATATGCTGTGGATTTTCATTGAACAAAATCCGTTCATATGAGGTAAAGAGTTTCTCAACTGGCTGCATTGCTACATTCTACTTTTTTTTTTTTTTACCACATATAGTGTTCCACTCACATCTGATTTCCCGGTGTTTGAGGTATTCAGCGATTAGATTAAGGATTTAAGATATATTGCAGTGATTCTAAAGAATGAATGACCTGCGTTGACATTAGCAGAAATGCAAGATATGAATGAAGCCCCAAATCTACAGAATTCCAAAAAAAAAAAAAACATGCCTGCATGCTCAAGTTTCTGTCTGGTTTACTGAAAAGTCAAAGAAAAAAAAGCATGACAGGAATCCATAGGAAAAAAATGGAAAATAAATAATCTGAAGCAGACATGATGGCAGTCATCAGGACAAAATGAGAGCTTTCTCTTCATCCCTCTTTGAGAGAAGTACTGAGAGCATTGCCGAGGAGAAAAAATAAAACTCCACTGCATAGCTGAGTTCAAAGAGCTCCAGATTCACGCTGAGGGTCCACTCAAAGATGGCTGAGACGTGCTTATAGAAGATGTCATCTTGGACAAAGAAGATACAGTCTGACAAGCAGAAATTAAGGAAGTTATTCTGTTTTTATTCTCTAAGCTGCGCATGATAGGCTGGTCTATGATTAGACAGTGTACAGGTTTTAAATAGAAACAGGAATTTCCTAGTTAATGCTCTAACGGCTCATGGATATTAATTTTACTGACAAATGATCTAAACAACTATGAATCATCCAAACTCCCTGTCCAGCTCTGTGTTGCAAGCAAGTGCCTCTGCAATGAAAGCATTTTGGCATATCATGATGCTAAAAATGTAGAGCACAGGTGCTGAAAGGATACAGAGGATGGTCACTATGACCTGGATGCTGGTGGAGATGATGCGTATTGGATAGAGGAAGTGCTCCAGTCCAGTAAGGTTGCACCTGCTGGTCAGAGAAGTCAACAGGGTGGTGTAGAAGCAGACACACACAAAGCTCAAAGCGGCTCCGAGGTAATGAAGCAATATCAGCTCTGCCGGCTACGAGAAGAACACAACACCACAGACATCTCTGATTACTGTCTGAAACAGAGATTTGCTCATGTGATTTATGTGAATGCAACATTCGGGTAATGCTGCCAATGACAAATCAAACACATTCAGTTACTACTGCACACTATATCACAGCACTGTATACACTCAGGCACTGCAGTCTATTCACACACACACACTCTTGTGTTGACACAGGCCTACAAAACCTGTTCTGGGAGATTTCATATGAGGTCACACCTTACAGCATAATTTAGAATTGAGCTGCTTTGAAAAATGATAGAATGATTTATTAATGTCTTTACGAGCTTTGGTAAGAAACCAGGAACCCACTCCGGGACTGAACAGGAAACGACTCTCCTGCTGAGTAAGAGACATAGCTTTAATCTACGGATTTTCCTGACAGCTTTGATTAGCTGGATTAGGTATTACTCTTGGGTAAGCACTACAGCAGTGGTTTCCAACCTTGGTTCTAGAGTTCCGCCGACCCTGCACCTTTCCTGCTCCAGCATACCCACTTCACCCAAGGAAAGGCTTATTAGTTTATTATTGGATCAGGTGTTTGGGAGCATGAAAAAAAAATGTGCAGGATCACGGATTAAAGTATGCAAGAATTCAAATGTTCAGGCATGAGGTGTGGCATTGCTTACCTAACCACTGATTGGGCAATGAATAAAACTATACGAAATAACTAGCTAGTAATTGTTTTGCAATGTTTGAAACAAGCTAAAAGCTTTAGTAAACCTGGCCCCAAGGCTTTTTATCTGTGGTTCTTTAAAGCAACACCAGCTACAATGCTTGACCACCAGAAATATAAGATTGTAGTCATGTTTATCTTCACTGAAAGTCATTTTTACATAAAGGTCGGAGAAAGTGGAGTATTTTGATTGCACTGTGTGTACTTACATTGCAGTTCCCAGCTACAAAGGCGCCGATGGCTGCGACGCAACCGAAAACCATGGCGAATTTACTGAGCAGGGAGTTCATACTACTCTTGTCCATGATATGTGCATGGTGGAAAATACAGAAAGCCAGGACTGCAGAAAGAGAGGGTATAGTTTTCCCACACTTAGTTTATTCTTCATTCTATACTACCCCACATTTATTATTTGGGTTTCTTGTGAATTCACAAAAACATAATGTCTTACCATGTGGGGTAAAAAACTAAAAACTAAAAATTGATTCACAGAGAAAGATCAACATGTCTACTTACATAAAAATGATCCGGCATTGATTGTAGCACTAAACAGGGAATTTTCTGGGAAATTGGTTCCACTTGTACTGTAATGTAAACAAAGAAATGACATGTATGATTCAAAATTTCCATATCAAATCCACAGTTGTAGGTAATGAGAAAACAGGCTTTACTAACCTAATGGTGGGTACATTAAGGACTGTGCAACAAATCTCAGTTTCATTTGTCAGACATGCATTTCTGTATTCCCTGGAAAAAAATAAGATTTAAAAATGACTGCAGCTGTTCTTTCAAGCAGCCATAAAACATATGTTTATACATAGAACATTTATATACAGTTTTTGTAAAACAGCTATGAAAATTACACAAAAAAATATTTTATGGGACATCTATATCCAACAGTGAAAACACAAGCTGTGTGAGGAATTAGGGTCACAGCTTAATTTAACAATATACCCAAAAACCTCTTACTTTATAAACCAAGCAGAAAATTGTAGATTAAAAAGAATTAAGAATAGCTATCACATACCAGTTACTGAGTGAGCAGACATGGTTGAAGCTTAGTGCAATGCCATACCTGCAAAAAAAGCCATGTATGAGAAATCAAACTATTAAAACAAAAACTTATTTACCTTTAAGCTGTGTATTTATTTACAGTAACTTATGCCCTCACTAGCAGCTGAGGTGCATAGCACGAGCGGTTTAATGTATAACCCGGAACTTGCTGATAGTGACTGAGTCGGAATTTCAGGCTGGGGGACACTCAGACTTACTGAATTTCATTAGCTGGTGAAATAAACACAAATTTAGAGAATCCCTACTCAGCTAAATGAGACTTTCTATTGAAGCAGATGGATAGACAGATAAGTTATTCCATTACATTAAAAAGCAGGGCAAAATTTTATTTGAATGTACTTGACTAGTGTGTACAGCCAAAAGTCATACTTAGTATGACATCAGCATCCAAAATACCTTTCCCACTTGTTCAACTGGTCTGGTTACACCACATTTTTATACACTCATACCATTATCAAATTACAATCTATATTGGTCAATTACAACACTATCTTCATATTATACATATAATACATATAATAAAGATTTTACACTCTCCTCTGTTTCTCACACTGTCCTGAAACCTGAGTATTTCCTCAAACTGTAAGATGTGAAGCTCACAAGCTTCAGTACTTCAGTGTGATCCTTTTTGACAGATAACCATTATTTGTGTGGAACCAGTACCATTATTTGTGTGGAACCAGTATCTTTGTAATTGCAAAGATATAAAGTTCAACTTACACCACCCAGCACCCAATGAGGGAGACAGCACAGAGCGTGATGGGTAAGATAATCCAGATGCCCATGTCTCTTGGGCAGGAAAGCTTGAAAGATTCAGGAGAGATGCTGCTATGTTCTTCTAAAGTTCTGCACTGAATGGATGTTAACCAGCCAGCTGTTGAGTCAGCTTCATAGTGTTCCTCTTCTCCCAGGCACCTAAAACAAGAAATGTCACTGAAGATGAGGACACTTCACCAGTTTGCCATGGCTTCCACCACCCAGACTGCATTCTTCCTTTTCAGTATGAAGATAGCTTTAAGGCTGACTGCCTCCTTTTAACCACTCCTTGCAGCAGCTCACCCTGTCAGAAAACAGCCTTGAGAAAATTTGGGTTGGGTCAAACACTGGCCTTATCTCAGTGTTTGCTTAGGCCTGCCGGCTATTCATATTCAGCCATCAGTCTCTTAAGTTAGAGACTGAAGAGGAATGTCATATTTCTTCTGCCAGAAACTTCTTTAATATCAAAAAACACCACTAAAAGTAAAATAACCACAGTCCCAGAAAGAAAATGTCCTTCGCTTAGGCTATAAAATATTTATCTTTTCTATATAAACTATTCCAGAAGCATTATAGACCTTAAGAAACCAACATTCCTCAGTATTACAAATATATTTAATGTAAAACAGTTCATTTCTGATCAATGAACTCAATCAACAAACTGACCAATCAAATCAATCAGTTTCATTAGCGATCTATTAAGGCCCTCTAATATAGGTCTCTAATCAAATACAGTGCGAATAAAAATCTATATACTTTATAATTATACTATTGGTGCCTTTTAAAAGTTTTTTCAAGCCGACCCGGTGTTTTGTGTTTAAGGTCCACTGTTGTGTTGAGTTGGTGCTCTAAGAGAGTGAGAGATTTTATATTTTATCAGGAGATAAAACGGGAGCTAAAATTGGGTCCTAAATTTCAAAACAAACGAAATGGCGGCGTGTGTAAGATGGAATCTGTTTCGGGTTTTGAGCTCACATGCTGTTTCGACAAGGTTTGTAATGAAACAATGATATTCCTAAACACATTTCGTGCTCCTGAAAAAGATACGGCATTAATAAACCCTGGTGATGCAGTCAGTTTGGTCAGGTAGCTCGAAATTCATGACTTAGCTATGTATGCTAACATTAGCAAATACAGAGAACTTTAGGGGCTTTAGCATTAGCCTCCGACCTTTATCAATATCATCCTTATCATTTCACACACATAAGAGGGAAAAAAACAGCTACAGGTTTTAATCACTAATATAAACCCATCTAATTTGGCTGGGCAGAAACAGCTTCTTTATTTTTGACGCGTTATTAGCTACTCAAATTCAGTTGTGAAGACGAGGTCATTCATTTGCATCTTGGCTGCTTCACACTTAAGCCACATTTACTAGTGATCATTATTTCCAGTTTGACTGGCTTTTGGCTTTTTGGATTGATATCAACAAATGTCTTCCATGCAACATGACTTCCACTTTTAAAATTCTCCAGTGTATTTTGATGGTCAGTGTTTACAGTAGTGGTGCAAGTGCTTGTTAAAAATATAATCTGAATTGCAAGAAGGATCATTAAATGCCAAATGTTACTTTTTGGAATTTTGGATGGATGGCACTTGTAACTATGGGGATAAACAGAAAAAAACGCTGATTAAATAAGTAGATTGAGGAATATCTTTACAAGACAAATGTTTATTCATCATCGTTTTAACTACACACGTGTCATAAAACTTGTACACGCTCATACTATTTAACAGTGCTGTTTTAATTAACGTACTGTGTCAGTTGACTCAGTAATTGTCAGTAAGTACCAGGATGACCCATGTCATTGAGCCCATTAAATATATTAAACATTTAATTTAAACAGTTTATTTCTTTATAAGTATAGAATCATGTAATTATTTAATCAATTATTAAGGAGTTATGTGTTTACAAGACCATCACTTGCCTCTCACCCACCCAAGTTTCCCAATATACTTCCGCTCCCAGACTCTGCCTGCAGATGCCTAGTCTCCATCATACCACTCCACCAACTCTTTGCTCTTATCTCAACCACCTTATTCTGTACTGGCAGGTCAGGTGAGGTGTTGGATTGTGGTTGGTTAATGGAGACATCAGTCAAGGAGCCAGTGATCAGTTGTTCCCAGATATGGCTACTTATTTCAATATTACATCTCTCTGTAAGAGACAGCCCGTTGTTGGACTGTTGAACGAAAAGAGTTGGCTGCTCCATATGTTTTATAATATA
>JBBPCX010000154.1:13865366-13897734 GCA_037974365.1 Hydrocynus forskahlii | reverse complement strand
AAGCGTGAGATTGTTGAATGTGAGAATTACTTGGGATAAGTGCAGTGGAGTGAAATAGCCAGCCAGGATTGTGCACCATTGTGCAAAGGGTGACAATTAGGATGACAATTTGTTAAACGTCTTGTTGGCAGAACATTTACAGTTACAATCATAGGCTTAATGAACAATATCTTAAGTTTTACCTTTGGTCCTCAATCCATCTTTCCATCTTGAATGGAACTTTACCTTGTCCCGTAGTCAAAAGGTCATTTTCTTATCCAGTGAACGATGAATAAAACAAGCGTAACAAATGGTTACATTTTAAATGTATTTAATTAGGATCCTCATCAGAGAAACCTTTATGGTTATTTTTCTTGAGCAGGATTACTTACCTGTTTTGGCACATCCCCTGCTCAGGCACACCCACTAGCAATTAACAGATGAGTTGAATCAGGTGTGTGTAAGCAGGGTTGAAATCACCAAATGTGCTGTCTGTTGAACACCCGTGTTTTAAAGCATTTCAGCATTCTGTGGTGTTGTTTTGAAGTCCCTGATTTAGCTGTAATTCTAACTATAACATAATCATTGAACTATAGTTTGACTATAATTTTATTTAATGATCATGGAAACAGTGGGTAACTGCTTTGTTAGGATAAGTCCGTAATAAAAACCCTTTCTCTGTAGGTCTGCAGTGAAAGAGAGACATCAGTGCTACTCTCTATGGCTGGCCCAAAAGCATGGACTACAGCTTCAGACAGAAAATAAGCCAGTCCCAGGTGAGACAGACACACAGACATACATGTATTTTAATATATATTTTTTTATATTTTAACTCATGTCTTGAATGGAAATTTTCAGTTCTACACATTGTTTGCTATGCTGATGGATTATCAAGTTGGATTTTAAGTTCACTTCCAGTTCACTGCTTGTTGTCCTTATAGCTTAGCGTTTTTCTAAAGCTACATGTGCTTTCTCGGTCAGTGAGATGCCTGTCAATTTTGACACAAGACACACCAAACCCCAGAAGCTTAAAGTTTCTTCCTGGAAAGCCTGTGCTGGGAACAGGAACTCTAGACTTCCCAACTTCAAGTTCTGCACAGTGTTCAGCTTTAGCAAGGTTAGCACTTTCGTAAATTAATTTGTCCTTCTTTCTGTGTAACATTCTGTTTTGAAAGTGAAAGAAAAGTAATTTAGATTACTGGGTAAAATTCTGCTCCAAAACCAGTCATTTAGATTACCTGGTGGTGTCTAAAACAAGCACTCTGATTAATTTAGTAACAATATTAATGTCAGACAGACAGTGTGTCACAGTAGCCAAGTTCCGGACAGCTTATCTTTGTTTTACAGTTACTCAGTCATTTGTCCTTGTTCTTTTGTTTCAACTAGAATGCAGAAAGATCTTGTCCTTGTGAGGTGGTTTTGTGGAATAACAACAGCTAATATGAGCTAATTTTAGCGCCCTTGTTTAGGACACAAACAGCTGTTGTGTTAAACATTAGGTTAACATATCTCTAAAATATTCTGTTGTTTCTAAAGGGATCTTTTTCAGGTTGAAGGGGTGAAAAGTGTATTTTTTGGTCCAGATTTCATCACACTTACCAAGGTATTAATGGATATGGATGTTGCAGACATACACGTTTATAGTATCTTGTGAAAGCAGAAAATGGATGAAATGGGTGCAAAGCGCATGTGTTCACTGTGTTCACAGGTAGATGATGACGTGGAGTGGACGAACATTAAACGTCATGCGGTTGATATCATCACAAAGTTCCTTGAGAGTGGAGAAGCTGTCACAACAGGAGTGACACATCCTGAGAACAGTGAGAGCAGCCCTGTTTTTATGATGAATGTACTTATTCTCCTCTGTAGTAACTCGGACATTTTGATCTTGCTTGTTTTCTGATTTTGTAGGTGTCTCAGAGGAAGATGATGACATAGTCTCAATGATTAAAGAGCTTTTGGACACAAGAATCAGGTATTTTATTCTATCTCATTCATGTGAAAATGGTTTTGTACAAGTTATGTTTGTACCCCCGATTACTGGATAATTATTATTATTATGTGAGCTTAATGCTTTCTATTTAGAAAAGCTTAGTGTTGCAATTTATAAATGCCATGTGGCTTTGGCACAGCAGTCTGATGCTTGGCTAAATAATAAAAACAACCCATACAAACGACATATTTACAACAAAAACAAATCTGAATAAATGGACAAGTATTTGCATTGGAATTAGAAGATACATATTTTATATGCTGTTTGTAGCGATATTACAAAACAAAAAGCAGAACATTTATTGTTTCCTCATGACAGAGTTGCTTCAACACGTTTATCACATGGTTGAAACATAGCCTCAGACATTTCAGACTTACAATCAGAAAACATAATTGATCCCAGAGGAAATTGCTTAATCAGCTTTATTTCTTTGATTTGTTCATTTTTCTGTTTTGTTTTGCAGTAACATGTTGTGGAGATCAGTACTGTGACACAGATAATGCTGGAGAAAAAATTGGAAAATTTCCCACCCGTAGGACTAATAAAGATCAAGATTCAGGATTCTTTCTTTATTTGTCACATGCGTAGATATACGAGTACAACACGCAGTGAAATGTACCCTGAACCGGTCCTTTTTTATGACTGTGCAAAAGTTATAAAATAAGTACAATTTTAAAGTTTAAACACAGATCTAAAAAGTTAAACAGGGAACATAAGTTAAAAGTGAAATATGTAAGCTTTTTTTTAATGATAAAGGTTATTTTTAAATTATAATTTAAGTGAAGCAGCAGTCCTGACGTAGCATATGTACAATGTGCAAAGTAGGATGTTAAAGTGCATTGTGCCATGTTAGCGCAGCAGTGTAAGCAGAGTAATGTAAACAGTCAGGTCAAACAAAACACTAAACGTGACATGACATATGACAGTTAATATGAGGAGTCTGATGCGATGATGTATCAGTCTCTTAAGATAATGGTATGGGGTGGCGGGGGCATGTTCTGATTCAGGACTTGAATGGCCTGAGGATAGAAGCTCCTCTTGAGTCTCTCTGTTTTGGCCCTCATGGTGCAGAACCTTCTGCCTGATTGCAGAAGTTGGAACAGTCCGTTACTGGGGTGGGATGAGTCCTTTAATATCCAAACTGCTCAAGAGTTATCTTTAAAACATTATCTTGCTATTCAAATGACACTCATGATGTAGTTACTCACTTTTTAAGGACGGTTTGTGACTTTGGGAAGGTATCGTCATGTTCCTTGAGACAAGAAATCAAATATCAAAGCAGATTCTGGAGTTTTAAAGGTGCATTTTGTTCCTGTACAAGCAGCAGTACATACTGCTAAAGTTGTCGGTTTACATGCTACGCTGTTTTCCACGTGATCGCATAGATTGTGAACGAGGATCAGAAAAATGTTTTCAGAATGTTCTCTGTCTCTCAGGCCTACTGTACAGGAGGACGGTGGTGATGTCATCTTTAAAGGCTTTGAAGATGGTACTGTGAAGCTGAAGCTCGTTGGTGCCTGCACAGGATGTCCCAGCTCAACAGTTACGCTGAGAAATGGTATTCAGAACATGCTGCAGTTCTACATACCTGAGGTGGATGATGTGGAACAGGTAAGAGGAGTCAAGTGAATTTATTATATAGTACATATTTATTCCACTTAAATAATATATTGGGGTGCGGGTACATTTATTACAGTAAACCCCAGTATACGCGGTTCAGCAGTCGCTGCTTCAGTCTCGCAGATTTTTTTCTGAGAACCGAACTAATAATTTTTCGCGGAAACCCCCGCACATGCACCAAAACTGCAGATATCCGCCGCCTTTTTTGGCTTTTGTGACATCCGGGCTCTGTAGTGGACAAGGCCCGGACATCAGTCACCTGTACTCAGAGGCGGGAGGTTTGAAAGTAGTCAATCCGAGAACGTTATTTATTTCTGCTTGCTGCTGATTGGCTGCTGCCCTGTGATGCATGTGTGGCAGCTGAAGACTTTGCCCTGTGGAGTGTCTCAATTGTTCTCATGTTTTTAGTTTTGCCCCTCTTAAAGCCCTGGTTTTTTATTACTGTAAATTAAAGTAATATATTACTGGATTTACCTGCTTATTCCAAAGAAAACAGCACATACCAAAGAAAACGCCCGTGCATGAATTACAGTAGAGTCTAAACAGGGGTAACCTCAGTATTTTACATTCTAGCACTGCAGGAGTTGTGTAAACTGTACAGTACAAATATGGGTTTACCATTACATTTTCTTTAAGGGTAATGTATTAAGCTGAGTTAAAAATGAAATTAAGGTGGTTTGGGAGCATATTTGGGGGAATATTTAGGGTTTATGCTATACAAATTGGCATTTTTAAGCAGGTTTTTACTGCATCACAACATCACGGTTTTTCACTATACACGGGTGCTCTTGGAACGTAACCCCCGTGATAAGCAGGGGTTTACTGTATATTCATGCTTATATTCATGTAAATAATGGTTTGTTTTTTTTCAGGTGGAAGATGAAGTGGATGAAATCAACATGAAAGTGTTTTCAGAACTGGAACAGAAATTAAAAGACTCCTAGCATGATGCTCAACAGTCCAGTATACACTGGTTATTTCTTGAGAGAATTAAGAGGCTTTGAGCATGCATGTAGAACAAAATAGCAGCATGCTTACAACCAGATGCAAATGTATTCAGACCTCTAGAGATGTTTAACAGACCTCTAGAGATGTTTCTATGTGCAGGTTTTTCAAAAAATGAAAGTAAAATAATCAGTTAGGAGTCAATTTTAAACAATTGTAAACTGAATTATGCTGATTAAATATCAGTACCACAAGTATTCATCTTTTGCACATATTTATGTTAGAGTATGTTTGTCTTAGAGACTTTTTGAACTTGTCACAATTGTCCCAATCTTCTAAGGACTTGTTATAGGGGAGTTCCACCAGTGTTTCAAAAATTGAGAATTGATGTTAAATTGTACATTTTGGAGTTGTAGTGATGGGAGCCATGAGTGCAATGCCTAAAATGTGAGGTTATTTTATGTAATATTGATAATGGTAAAATTATGGTAAATCTTTGGATACTATTTTGCCTTCAATGCCCTGTGTGGATCAAAGTTGTGTTTTAAAGCTATGATAAAACAATACCTCAGATATTGGGCACTGTATCTATACAATGATCTTTTGTGATCGTTTTGTCTTTGGACATTTGGACACTGTGAACAATTCTGACTGTATTTTCCATAAAATAGTACATTTTATATATCAGATTTAAACATTTTTTTAGAGATGATTTAATAATTTGTCCTTAGCAGTTAGTCCACTCATGCACGGTTCTCTTGAAAACATGTGAGGATTAACAAAACTACCATGTGCTGTATGTCATGTCTGAATACATTTGCCACTGGTTATGGCTTGCAAGTCTAGAGGCATCTTCATTCAACACCACCTATATCACAAGAAAAATTAAATTCAGATGTAGCTAAAAGTTGTTAGTAAAATGTTATTTCTGTATATTTTACATATAGCTCTGTGCAATATTGTGTGCAATATTGTACTACTGTAATGTCAGATTTGAATGGGAAAATGTATTTGCTTCATGCTTGTCTTTGGGAGATTTGTAGTGTACATGGCAGACTGATGCACAAGTAGAAAATATACACCAATGGTTTTCAAACCAGTTTTCATGGACCCTCAAATGGTTCCACTAGCCTAATTCCGACTTATCTGAGGCAACCCATTAAAACATGGATTACATTGTTCAGGTATGTCAGGATCTAGGTTAGGGCAAGGTGAATTCACTTACTGTTACCTTTAAGTTCATTTCTTTGTATACAGTGGTTTTGTTGAAATATTTACAGACATTGTAGAAACGGTTAAACAAAATTCAATTAATTGATTGTACTGCAAAAAGTGTACAATTGTCTATTTAAAAATGTACAAATAAAATAATAGTGCACCTAAGAAAGACAGTCATGTGGATTTTTTTTTTTCTTCAAACATGGGCTTGTGTTTCTGTGAAGTATGATTTGTTGACATATACAATAAAATCACAAAAGTAAAGAGAATTTCATGCTGTTCCTATTGTGTATATTTTTAACTTGTGGGAAAGAAATGTTTAAATGGTCATGTTTAGACACTGCCAACATTTGTTTTTACTTTATTTTGGGTAATCAGTGGCACCTTCAGAGCCAGTTAGTGAGAGGTTACTTTCTATGCCGGCCATAATACCAAAAACATGACTGAAAGATGGTAGTTAGTTCCTTCAAATTAGTTCTTAACAAATAGAGGTGACTGGGGCTAAATGGCTAAAGAATTTGGAAAGTAGAAGGATATACATAAAAAAAATCTAAAAACAGCTTTCTTTTCTTCTCTTTCTCCACATCCAACTATTACTGCTACTGAGTGCTTATCAGTTTTTGAGCTGATCTGCTCATTGGCTGAGAGAAGTGAACTGCACACACTGACATCATGAATTATTGCAAGAGCCGAATTGTGACGGCATTTTTTAAATATTTTAAGATGAGCATGAGTTGAGAAATAAGGTAAGTTATTAACTATTAACAAATCACAGTTTTGCACATAAGCTCCTTTGGTACCCATTCACTTTTGGACTATTTCAGGGTGTCCTTCAGTGTCTAATCAACACAGAAGACATGAAATCTTCTGAAAAGTGGTGACTGTACACACTAAAACTGTCTACTGATATCTGAAGAGCTGCCCCTTCAGAGGTCAGCACCCCTGAAGCAGTAGTACCACTGGTCAAAGGTGTGAATTTGAACACGGCAGCATTTTGCTGAAAAAATTGATTTGCTCTGTATGTGACATAAAATTGCTCTGAGAGAAAAATAGATTTCTACCATATTGCCCAGCACTACCTTAAAATATACACTATGGACAAAAGTTTTGGGTTGCATTCAAATGCATAGACTTTAATATGGCGTTGCACTCCCCTTTGCAACTATAACAGCTTCCACACTTCTTGGAAGGCTTTCCACAAAATGTTGGAGTGTTTCTGAGGCAATTTGTGACCATTCATTCTGTTGCACCTTTATGAGGATCTCTGTTCCAGTTCATCCCAAAGGTGTTGGATGGGGTCTAGGTCCAAGCTCTGTGTGGGTCAGTCAAGTTCTTCCACACTGCACTCTCTCAACCATGTCTTTATGGAGCTTGCTTTGTGCACTGGGGCACAGTCATGCTGGAATACGAAAGGGCCTTCCCCAAAAACTGTCCACAAAGTTGGAAACATGGCGGTGTCCAAAATATCTTGGCATGCTGAAGCATTAAGATTTTCCTTCACTGGAAATGAGTGGGCACCTGAATTCATTAATGAAGAGGTCACTTTTGTCCATATAGAGTAGTATGAAAGTTAATACTAGGTTATAAGAATGTGAGTACCTTAGGTTAAATATACTCTACAGGTTTTTAGTCCAGGACTAGGCTTAATCCCTGTCTGGGACACTCAGTCTCACAATATTACATAATCTGATTCTACTTCAGGGCTCTGGGGGGGTTGACGTTGTGTTGTTGAAATGCGCATGCGCTGTAACAGTCCTGGCTCTGTGCACCGGTCCAACAGCAGGACGAAGGGTAAGCTGATAACACCAACGGGCTACATTTGTTGTGTTTTTTTTTTATTTTACCTGCAGCTGCATATTAAACACTGTATTATTGGCTGTTTAAACCAAAGTCACCATAACCCTACCTGGGGTAACTATGTAATATAATCCGTGGCCCTCTGTTTACAGGCAGTGTTCTAACAATGTGTAACTAACACACTAAAGCTGCTCGGTTAGCTTAGCCTGCTGCAGGCTCTGCAGTTTGTGCTGACTTGTCGTTTTTTTAACCACGTATGCTTTTTCTCACTTTAAATACTTACATGTGTTAGGTTTACCTCATCTTTTTGTTTCTCGGCGAATATATGTATCCGCTATCATCGCTTTTTGCTAAACCGTTGTCACGTTTGGTGTTGTTGATGTTGCTAGCTAGCCAGCCTGTGTGTCTGGGCTACCACAGAATTTAGCTCGTGTTAGCTTAGCTCGCTTCAGGCCGGTTCCTTCTGTCCAAAGAGATTAATGTAACCAACAGAACTAAGCCGTAGACGATTTAGCAACATTAAAGGCTTCGTTTTTCTATTAGTAAGTTAATTTGGTTAATGCGTTTTGTAGTCGTCTTGCAGTCATGCTTGCAACCAGTTGGGGCTGCTAGCTGTCCAGGTTGTTTACTAGCTAACCAGCTAGGTTGCTGCCTCCTAAAGCTGACAGGAGGCACCACAACATCTCAGCCGGCTGGCTGCAGTAGTTTTAAAGTTAATGTACTGGATTTATTGTAGTGGTTTGTGATGAGATGATAACAATAACAATCCCAACAGAATAGTGTCTGCTGCTGGTCCATCAGAAGTTTGAGCTGGTCTCCATGGCCCAGTTTGGGGGGCAGAAGAACCCTCCGTGGGCGGCCCAGTTTGCTGCCACAGCGGTCTCTCAACCTGGACACTCAGGACAGTCCCTTGACCTGAACAGCCTACACTGTAAGTAATGCCGGACGTGGTATGTTCTGTTAAAGTGGGGGAATTCACTATTTCTGAAGCAAGCCCTCTAGCAAGCTTATTGTTCTCACTAGACAGATGACAGTTCACATTTTTGTACCATGTCGATTAGAATTGGGGGGGAAAGGTTCTTTGCATTCCTTTTTAATCTGATTGTGTGGGGTGATGGTTCAATATACTTCAGCACAGTCAGCCAGTTTGCACTACTGTCTGCTTTGGCCTATGTGATGGTCTGCTCTGGGTGGCCAAACTAGAAGCGGTGCTGTTGTATGTAGTGTCTTAAGACATCTTTGTTCTGTTTCAGCTTTAGGTGTTCAGCAACCATCTCTCCTGGGTGCTTCACCTACCATATACTCGCAGCAGTCTTTGGCTGCAGCGTCCCTCAACACACAGTCGGCGGCCAATTATCAGATTTCCCAGCAGACTGCAGCCCTACAGCAGCAGGCTGCTGCAGCTGCTGCAGCTGCACTGCAACAGGTGAGCTAATGAACCGTGCTCTACTGTATTCAGGATTTTGGTCACACTGCAAGTCTTCAGTGAAAGAACAATCTTACTATTTTTCTGCAACATTCCAGTGTTTGGTCTAACTGAGTCTTGCTGAGTTTAGATGTTTGAGAACAGATGTAGCAATGCATGCATGTTTATTATATGACACATATGTATCTTATCCCAGATGTTTATGTATTATGGCAAAAACACTCCAAGATCTGCTTTTTGTTATGATGAATACCATCTTGTGTAAGTTCCTGCCGTGAGTCTCTATGTTGAAGCAGTATTGGAATCCAAGAGTCTATGGAATGACTGTAATCCTACTCCTGCTCCACTGCAGTGAATAATCTTCTGTCGCTGATGTATGTTTAATTTTAGTCTCAGATCAATTCAGCCCTGCAGCAGTATCAGCAACAGCAGCAACAACAGCAGCAGCAGCCCCCTCAGGCTCCACCACCACAGCCACCACCTCAACAGACACTCTACAATGTACCACATCAGGTATACAGGCTCGCTCAGTGCCTTCTTTGTCATATTTGTCTTAAGAATAATAAAAAAAAAAAGATCAGTTTACAGTGACATAGAAGGTTGGTTGTGTTTTCCAAAAAAGTGTTGTATGTTTTCTTTTTGAGAGTAATACTCTCCTAATATTTAGGACAAGTTGTAATGTGGACTGTTGAATTAGGTTATTGATGAATTTCAGACAGTGGATTTTTCATTTGGTTTTAGTAATAATGATAATAATAATAATAATACATTTTATTTATAGGTGCCTTTCTGGCACACAAAGACACCGTACAATAAAACAAGTGCAACAAACAATAAAACCATAATAACAGACAAGATTAAAAAGCATATACAATTTCGATCATTTAGACAGTGCAAATGAATCAGAGAGAGAAAGCACGCTTGAACGCTTGGTGTGGATTTAAAGTGTAAAAATGAATTGATGTTTCTGAGCTCGGGTGGTAGTGAGTTGCAGAGCGGCTGAAAGCTCTGATCCCCATAGTGGTAAGATGGGCAGAAGGGACAGCCAAATGGATGGAGGAGGATGGTCTGTGGGTACGAGAGGGAGTGGCAACATGAAGGAGGTTGGATAGATATGGAAGGGCAAGGCCATGAATGGCCTTGAAGGTTAACAGAATAATTTTGAATTCAACTCGAAACTTAACCGGGAGCCAGTGGAGCTGCTGCAAAACGGGAGTTATATGATGGATAGGAGTTCTGGTAATGATGCGGGCAGCTGAATTCTGAACCAGTTGAAGCTTGTGGAGAGTTTTGTGAGGGAGACCGAAAAGCCGGGAGTTACAATGATCTATACGAGAAGTGACAAGACTGTGAATGAGGATGGCAGCAGTGTGGGGGGTAAGAGAGGGACGGAGACGGTTGATATTACGAAGATGAAAATATGCAGACTGGGTAATGTTATTGATATGAGATTGAAAAGAAAGAGTACTGTCGAGGATGACACCCAGACACGTAACCTGCGGAGAGGGGGAAACGGAGCAATTATCAATATCAGTAGAGAAACTGTCAGTTTTGGATAATGTTGATTTGGTACCAATAAGGAGAACTTACGTTTTATCACTGTTTGATTTAAAGAAATTTGACGAAAATCAGGTTTTTATTTCTGTCAAGCAATCAGTAAGGGAGGAAGGTGGGAGATTGGAAGTGGGTTTACTAGTAAGGTAGAGCTGGGTGTCATCTGCATAACAGTGAAAACTGATATTGAATTTACGGACAATATTACCAAGGGGAAGGAGATAAATGATGAAAAGGAGAGGCCCAAGGACAGAGCCCTGGGGTACACCTGAAATAACAGGGAAGGTTGAGATAGAAAAGATTTAAGTTGAATAAACTGAGTGCGGCAAGAAAGATAGGACCTAAACCAGTCGAGGGTGATGTGAGTAATGGCAGATAATCTATGTAGAAGGGTGTTGTGACAAATGGTATCAAAGGCAGCACTCAAGTCAAGGAGGATGAGAATGGTGAGTAAACCAGAATCGGCTGCTATGAGAAGGTTGTTAGTAATTTTTATGAGAGCAGTTTCTGTGCTGTGAAGTGGGCGAAAGCCAGACTGGAACTGTTCATACAGGTTGTTATGAGATAAGTGGGAATGGAGTTTTTTCAAGTATTTTGGAGATAAAGGGGAGAATAGAAGTGGGATGTAAATTATTGAAATTTGTAGGATCAGCCCCGGGTTTTTTTAGGATTCGGGTTATTGCAGCAATTTTGAATGTTGTTGGGACAGTTCCAGTGGTGAGGGAGGAATGGATGATAGCGGAGATAAGAGGGGCCAGAGAAGGGAGACAAGCTTGAACAAGAGCTGTGGGGAGGGGGTCCAACTGGCAGGTGGAGGATTTGGACTTACAGATGAGGTCTGAAATTTCTAAAATAGTGGGGAGGCGGAAGGAGGAAAAGAAATGAGTTGGTGGAGGAAGTTCAAATGGATTGTGAACCGAGATGCTGATGAAGTGTTTTGATTTTGTCAGAGAAAAATGACAAAAGAGAGTTACAGAAGGCAGATGAGTACAGGTGAGGTGGTAGCGAGTCTGGGGGTTGGATAATGTTCTTATACAAGAACAGTGACTTCGTATTACCTCATTAGAGCAGATTAAACCAGAGTAATAATTGCGTTTGGCTCGAGTTATACAGTCCTTGTAATAGAGTAGGTGGTTCTTATATATGTCTGTGTGGACATGTAATTTAGTTTTTCTGTAAAGTCTCTCTAGTTGTCGGCCTTTGGTTTTCATAAGCCGAAGTTCAGGTGTAGACCATGGGGCAGAGCGAGAGAAAGAAACTGACCTGGTTTTTAAAGGAGCGAGGGAGTTCAAAATATGATGAAGGCCAGTGTTATAGTGTGCGGCCAGTTCTTCAATGGTGGTTGGATTTTGAAAACCCATGTGAGAGTCAATAATGCCAGAGAGAGAATCTAGGTTGATGTCCTTAATATTTCGAAAAGAAATGATTCGAGGGGGTTTAGTGACAGAGAAAGAGAGTTTAGAATTAAATGATTTGTGAAAATGATCCGTTATTGGGAGTTCATCTACTGTACAATCAAGGGGGAAACACCAGAGCAATTAAATCTAAAATGTGGCCTTCAGAGTGAGTGGGAACGTTAATGTGCTGCTGAAAACCAAAGCCCTCAAGGTAGGATGTAAAATCTCTAGTAAAAGGATTGTTCATATTGTTTCTATACTGAAGGAAGTGTAGTTTGTCAGCAAAATATTGCCTGGGAATGCATCCAAAACTAAAGTACTTGGACATCTGTGATGTCCTTTCTTAAAATGTCCTTTCTTAAGAGAGTCTTAAAATCCCTTTTTTATTGTAATTGCAGGTGGCAGTTGGCTATTATGATTATGATGATTATATGTACTTGTGAAGATGCCTTGTAAGTTCTCTGTGCTATATCTGTTAAAATTATTCATTGGGTATCCGGTAGGGCATGAAGGGGTATGTGCTTGCTCTGGAAAGGTGGACCAAAAATATGGAAGAAATACAAACACAGAGCTTCTGTATCAGAACATCTGAAATAATAGAGAAAGGTTTAGTATTTTGTGCTTTGTCAGTTTGTGTGACAAATCTTAGCAGTGAGAGTTTTCACTGTAAGCTATTTTTTTTTTTCTTACTGGCTTTGCAATAAAAAGGCTCTGATGTGCACTTGTTGACAGCTTGTGCAATAATCATGTTAGATGTTGCAGCCTAGAGCACCACAAGTCTTGGCAAGTCCCTGTTTTCCTTTCCTTTCTCCAGCTAGTGAACTGCAGCAACTGGTTTAGAATTCAGTTTTATTCCATATTAGTTGTTTGTTTTAATTTATTTACAGATTATAGAAATGTACATGAACTTACTATAAAAATACAGCCACCTGTATGTGTCAATTGGCTTTATCATTTGAGATCTATAAATAGCTTCCCTGTTTTATAGACCTCTTGTCTTCTAATAGAATTTTTTTTCTCTCTCTGTGCTATTGACAGCTTCCTCAACCACAGCAGGCCCTGCTTTCACAGGTAATTTTCATTGTTATATTTGTTCAGACTAATTTAATATATTGTATATACTACAGTACAGTGGATACAGGTAGAACTAGTAAGATAAGCTGACCTTCTGGCAACCTGTTCCAACAAACTGCTTTACTCTCTCGGATGTTAGCTAGAAACCAGACCTATGGTTTGTATGGTAAAGGTATACTTGCAGAATGCTCCTTCTGAAGGCTAAGACAAGAAGGTACATTCAGCACAAATTTATACAGAACTGCATGTGCTTACAGTGTAACATCCTTTTCTATTTTAAGGTATAGTGAGTGCAAATGTTAGTTTCTGTTGAGTGTTAATGCATTTTAAATTTGCTATACATTCTTAATTGTCCTAAACATTAAGTTATGTGTTTTGATTTAAAAACTTGCTAGCACTTGCTAAACCTTTGATTCACCTTTCTAATGGACAGGGAGAGCTAACAGTACATCAGTTAGTCTAGAATTGTTTAAATGTAAGCATAAACAAAGATTTGCTAATAAATAGGAAAAAGGCAGATATTCCCCTTTAAGATCAGTGTCCAGGTCCTGTAAAACAAAACAATGTCTCTGCATGAGTTTAATATGTTCAAGAGTGTGATGCATAAACCAACACACAGTTAGGGGAAATAAACTGGAAAATAAGGGTGGGGGTGTTTTACTTTGGCTTTCGATTTTGTAACATTTGTTTCTTTTGTGTTTCATAGCCCCCTGTTGCTTTGCCTACCAGTCTTAGTTTGTCAAACCCACAACAGACAGCCCAGATCACAGTCTCATACCCGACCCCCCGCTCAAGCCACCAGCAGCAGACCCAGCCCCAGAAACAACGTGTCTTTACTGGGGTGGTCAATAAGCTGCATGACACATTTGGTTTTGTGGATGAAGATGTTTTCTTCCAGCTTAGGTAAGAGCTAATTATAGAACTTTCCGTTTTTAAGAACATCTGATATGGACATAATCTTCAATAACACTCAAATTATTTCTATTATAGTTGGATCTACATTTGTTTCTTGTTGTTTCTGTAGTGCGGTAAAGGGGAAAACGCCTCAGGTTGGTGACCGAGTTCTTGTGGAGGCTGTTTATAATCCCAACATGCCCTTCAAGTGGAACGCCCAACGTATTCAGACTTTACCTCAGTTGCCCAACCAAACGGTAAGTAAGCCTTATTTGCCAAATTCTCTACTAAAAGTCAAAATAATCAGATCCTGTCTTTTCCTCTTTTGTTTTTTTCTTCAAAGCGTGCCGTTGATTGCTGTGTTTTCAATCTCTATGTAGCACCAGCCGCCCCAGCCCTTACCTCAGGTTTCCCCACAGCTGTCCAGCTTTTACTCTGACGCAGGAGTCCAGCGCTACTCTGATATACACTCCGTGGTGGACTCAAGACCAAATGTAACCCTCCTCTCTTCCTTTTCTTTTTCTAATGTCCCCTATTCTCTCACTGCATGAACAGGTGTTAGTCACAGTTCCTCGATTCCTTTCGTTCTACTCATTAATACTTTCTGCTAAAATGTTACTACTTTCTGCTCTACAGCTTTAAACTTGTATGTTGGGTCAAGGTTTTGATCATTTATTTTTTCTCACAGCTCTAGTATTTTTTGCTAATCAGTATTGTCTTGTCAAATTAAAGTTTAAGAGACAGGGAATGTCTTTTTTTTTTTTTTTTTCCCTTAAAGCATTTTTGGCTTTTCAGAGATGCCTTATAAACGTAGCATTTTTGTCGGAAAGAAAGGAAGAGCATGATCAAAAATAAGCAAACTGTCTATATGACTAAATATATTAGTTAAATTTGATACTTTCAAGTAGTTGAAGGCCTCAAAGTTCTGATAAACTTGATTTAACTCATGGAAGCTTTTGTAATCAGCTGGTTATTTTCATCAAGGTTACTTTTCGATGGTAGGCGTGTTCTCTTCTAGTCTTTACTCTGAGAAACAAATTATCTAGATGTAGAGCAAGAAGCTTTTGACACAGCAAGAATGCACAGTGAAAATATGTCTTAAATTTGTACATTGCTATTTTAACACCAACTTGGATTTCTGTCTTTCAACAGGGGCCAAAAGTGCTAACATTTGGTTTTTCATTTAACAATTTTTTTCTTCTGTTGGGGTTTCATTGCACATTAACACATTAAGCTGCTTCTCTCAGTGGATTACATCTTTCAGAACAGGCTATTCATATACTGGAAGTGAATGAATAACATTTGTTTTCCATATACCCTGACAGCAAACTATTTCAGTAAATTATATTCGCATTGGTTGTACTTCATATGCCTAAATGGCCAGGACCACTGCAGTAGACCTAGTCCCAGATTAGTTTTCATAGTACTATGCTGCTGACGGTTGATTCTGATCAATGCTTGGTCTATTTGTGCCTGTTTCAGAGCCAGCCTCCTGGCCCCAACATGATCAAGCCAGGTCCTTCCATGCTTCAGTCACTACCTCCACCAACTACCTTCAGCATGCCGACCCAGGGTCCCCCTCCCTCCCTGCTTCAGGCCCAGCTTTCTGCAGCCACTCTAGCACCACTCTTACAGAATCCCCCTCAGCCTCTCCTGCCCCAGCCACCCCCTAAAGGTAGGGCAGTTGAACCTCCTGAAAAGTTATGTGGTGCCAAATTTGTGCAGAGTTATAGAGGTAATATAATTTTTTTTTTTGCCTTTTGTGTAGATTCTGTATTTTCAGGGGGGTTGCTGCAGCCTCCCGTACGAATGATGCCCCAGCCACAGCCTGTGCGACGTATGGATCCCTCCCCTCGCTTTCCCAGCCGCAGTGACAGACCAGAGCTCATTCTGAGGAAAGATGACCGTAGGTCAGTAGCAGTTAATTCTGTAGGGTTTTTTTAATTCTTTTTTCATCTTTATCTGTTTTTCTCTTATACCTTATTTCACAATTACCCCTTTACAAATATAGAACTTATTATAACATGAGTATTATAGTATCTTGTAGAATAATGCTATCTGAGATTTATTTATTTGCAGACATAGCATATTAACCCATGTAGTTGTCAAGTAATTATGTAGATGGTCCTTATTTTATACCTGTTAAATAGCTATGGATATATTTATGGTTGCTTCCTAAGTCTGCTGTCACTCTTAGTTGCTGGTTAGCTTTCACTAAGTGTTTCTTGATTTGATTTTCATGTAGCCGTGAGAGAGAGAGAGAACGAAGAAGATCAAGGGAGCGCTCTCCAGCTCGCAAACGCTCAAGAGACCGCTCTCCTCGAAGAGATCGCTCTCCTAGACGTCCGCGCAGAGTTGTGCCTCGCTATACTGTGCAGTTCTCAAAGTTCTCACTTGATGGGTAAGTTAAGTATGTGAACTAGGCTGATGATTGTTTATATAATGAAACTGTAAATCTCCTAACAGTGTCTGATACAAATCTCCTATGTAAGCATCTGTTTGTGTACATGGATACTCTGCAGATACAACTGTGACATGATGGAGCTTCGGCGAAGGTATCAGAGCCTCTACATCCCAAGTGACTTCTTTGATGCTGTGTTCACTTGGGTGGATGCTTTCCCCTTATCGCGACCTTTTAGCTTCGGAAATTACTGTAACTTCCACATCATGCATAAAGAGGTGGACTCTTTAGTGAAGAACACAGCTGTACTGGACCCTCAAGATGCCAACCACACCTATAGTGCTAAGGTGTGAGGACACAAATTAATCTTATGAGTCTTTATTCAGTGTTTGGCATGTTTTTGGCTTTACTCCACTTTCCTTTTGCTTATTTTTGTTAAAAGTAGACAAATTTGTTTGTTGTAGGTGATGCTCCTTGCCACTCCCAGTTTGGATGAACTCTATCATAAGTCTTGTGCCCTGGCCGAGGACTCACAGGAGCTGAGAGACTCTTTCCAGCACCCGGCCCGCCTTATTAAGGTACAACCAGACTATACTCATACCGCGGATACATATACTTCACTAACTGTTGCCAGCTTGCTGTTGCATTTAGGCGTTTGTTTCAGTTGTATTAATCTACATAACCCTCTAATCATGGTCATATGTCTTTACAAGCCTGCAGTAATAGGCTTTGCTGATCACAGCTGTAGCTGAAAGCTTTCACAGCTGTAGCCTTTCCTTCTTAGACTGCTGTATAATGCCAAGTTTGTTTTAAGGCTTTTAGTAGGAGTTGACAGTGATGTCTATTCCACGAAGCTAATTCAGCATTGGAATAATCTCTTCTGATGTATACTCTCCTCGTACCAATCTTTGATTGCTTTTTCAGCCAACAATATCATTACTGCATCGTGTAAAGTACCTTACATAGCTTAATTTGTGTACTATTTACTGCATGTTTAATGTATGTGACCTTTTGTGTGTGTGTGTGTTTTTTTTTTTTTGTTTGTTTGTTTTTTTACTCCTCTGTTCTCAGTTTCTGGTTGGGATGAGAGGCAAAGATGAGGCCATGGCCATTGGTGGCCACTGGTCTCCTTCCCTGGATGGAGCTGACCCAGAAAATGATGCCTCAGTCCTTATAAAGACAGCAATACGTTGTTGTAAGGCTCTGACAGGCATTGATCTGAGTTTATGTACCCAGTGGTAAGTACAGTTCCGTTCAAACACTGTTTGATGCATCTCCTCTTTCCATGTGTGCATTTATCAGTACTAGGCCTGAGCAATACTAAAACATCCCAAAACAAACATCCAACAGTCTGTGACCCACTGCATGGTTTTGACAATAGCTCAAATGTCTGAGGCTTTTTTGGTTTAATTTAACTGTAATTCTGTAATTTTTATGTATTTCTTTGCTCTTATCTTTATTTTGCAATGTCCTTTTTGCTAATGTGTGTAGCAGTCCTGCCTCTTTATCTATGTGGTGAATGCATTTATTCTGTCGCTCGAAAAGCGGAGCCGGAGGAGGAGTCGCCACCATTACTTTCTGTTTGATATGACTTTTGACCTGTGTTAAATATCTTACATATTTAACTTGCTTTCACCGTGTCTTTGAACCTGTCTTTCTCACACCACGGGTGTATGTATGCTGTCCTACACAAGCATCCAGTTCAGACTCACAAATGCAATGGGGAGGGGCCTGACAGGAGGGAAGTGAAATGTCTGGATTGTCGTGTTTTTTGTTTATTTTGTCTGTCGATTTCCCCAATACATGGCTGCCGTTCATCGTGAGAATCTACTGTGGAGATCTGCAGGCTGTATTTTCACAAATCTGGGGCCATCTTACCACAAAGGGGAGGCAGGGGGATTGCAGCTGAATGAAAGTGTATTGGGGGATAGGCCTTGTGTGATGTCTGACAGAATGTTTCTTTCCAATTCACTTCTTCCTTTGCAACAGGTATCGTTTTGCAGAGATTCGCTATCACCGCCCTGAGGAGACTCACAAAGGGCGCACAGTTCCCGCACATGTGGAGACAGTGGTTTTATTTCTCCCGGATGTTTGGCATTGTCTTCCTACCCGCTCAGAGTGGGAAGGCCTGTCCCGTGGACTCAAGGAGCAGCTGGCAGAGAAACTCTTGGCTGAACGGAAGGAGGCTGATGGAGAACAGGCACTGAACGCTAATCCTTCTCTTCTCATTTCCGCTTCTCACAGGCACAGGAATAGACAGACAAAACACTCAAAAAACACACAAAAACAAACAAGTATCACAGGCATCATACAAAAGCCCCTTCTATAATGTCCCTGTCTCGTCCCTTTTCCTCCACCCTGTCCCCTCCTGCTTCCTTTACCTGCTCTCCCAGCACCGCCCTCACCCCACCACCCAGCCCGCAGTCACACACAGTGGAACAGATTAGCTCGTACTTTAATGGCACTGCCTCAACTGGTAAAACAGCTTCCAGCAGTTATGAAATGTAGTTGCAGAGTGACATGAAAATTCATAGACAGTTTTGCTGAATATGCAAAGTGTCTTACTTCAATTTCTACATTTTGATTGTGAGATTATATTTAAGATTTTTAAGACATGCTGGAATCTGGAGAGCCAGTTGTGATAAAATGTGTGTTTTTTAGAATGTTTTCTTTTATGATTAAATTTATATTTTAATTCAATATCAGCTGAACTTCAAAAAACTCCTTAAGTTCTGTCTCTTGTCTGTCCCTTTATTGATTTTACACTATTCTCGGATTGGACTGTACCTAGACTTGTGGACCTGATTTTTCCAGGGAAGTTGGTTGCTCCAAGGACAGTCTTCTTTGACTAGATGTTAAAAAAGGAAGGAAAATGAGTCAAATCAATTTGCAAATGTAGTCATAGGGAACCCGAACGCACATTGAGTTTGGAGACCATTTCTGAGTGCATCTTTCACATTTTACATTTCTTGGACCCACTGTCATTGATTACCTTTTTGTATTCCACAGAACTGGCATTGATTGGCTGATGGTTGGGGTTTGGGTCTGTTCTAAAAGCTAGAGAGCTTCCATGTATCCTAGAAGTGGACATTTTATTTATTTATTTTGTTTGTTTTTGTTTTTTTGTTTTTTTTAATTATTATTTTTACCCATTCGAGATCTCAGTTGGAGGAGACAATGAGAGACAGTTGTGACCTTGCTTCTTGCACGGATTAACTTTTGTTTCAGAAGCTCAGAAAACACATGAACAACTATTTAACATTTTATCGTTCTTCTCTTTTCCCCTGTTTCTCTAACCCAACAATAGGAAGAAGAGGAGAAAGACGATGACGATTCAAAAGAAGTCACGACACCCACACACTGGTCTAAGCTTGATCCGAAGTCCATGAAGGTTGGTTGCCTCTAACAGGCTAAGTATCCTTTTTGACTCTTTCTTTTGCTGGGGAGTCCGTCCATCTTCAGCTCGGTATGTGTTGTGTGTTTAGGTAAATGACTTGCGTAAGGAGTTGGAGAGCCGATCTCTGAGCTCTAAAGGGCTGAAGTCACAACTAATAGCTCGGCTCACAAAGCAGCTGAAAGTGGAGGAGCAAGTGGAGGAATCCAAAGAGCCAGAGAAGACCGAGTCTGTTGGTGTAGAAGAGGAGGAACCATCCAGAGTGGAGGAGGACCGGGAGGTGAGATATGCCCTTTGCACTTCCTTTGCAAAAATAATTGGTGTAAAGGGACTAAATTTATGGGCATTGTTTAACAAGACAGATTGTCTAAAGGAGGCTGACTCTTTAGAGTTATTTTATTTGTAAAGTCAATTTGATTCCATCTGTCCTCCTCAGGAGGAGGAGCGTAAGCGGCAAGAGGAACTGGAGCGGCAGCGCAGGGAGAGGCGATATGTCCTCCCTGATGAGCCTACCATCATTGTCCACCCAAACTGGGCAGCCAAAAATGGCAAGTTCGACTGCAGCATCATGTCTCTGAGTGTGCTGTTGGACTACCGGCTTGAGGACAATAAAGAGCACTCCTTTGAGGTTATTAATTTTTAAATGCCTTCATTAGAAATCCTTGCAATTATGTTGTAAATGCTTACATTTCAAATGTACCTTCTTGTTAAAGGAAACTACATTAGTTGTAGTTTAGTTTAGGAAACTAAATTAGTTGTAACCCTCTCATTAAAGGAAAATACAAAAAGTTTAAAGCATGTATGTTTTGCCTTAATTCAGTAAAACAAATTGTTTTGGGGTTGTTTTCCTGTGTTGTATTCTGATGTTCAGGAACCAGTCATAAATCTAAGTCCGTTTCCTCTCCTGGACAAAAGCATTTATGCTTCTGCCTTTCTGTTCAGGTCTCATTGTTTGCTGAACTTTTCAACGAAATGCTTCAACGAGACTTTGGCTACAGAATATACAAAGCTCTTGCTGCTCTTCCAAGCAAAGATGAGAGAAAAGAAAAAAAAGAAAAGGCAAAGAAAGAGGCAGAAAGAAAAGATGTGGAAAGGAGGGAGGCAAAGAAGGACAAAGAAGAAGAAAATGGCGAGCCTTCCACAAAGAGACAAAGGGATGATGAGGAGAAGAGGAGGGTGAGTGGAATATTCTTTTTCAAATAGGGAAGTAAATATTTTTATATATTTAAATATATTCTATAATGAACTATCCATTAATGCCTTTAGACCAGGTAGAACATACACTCTTTATGGAGAACCATCCTTCAGCAGAACTTTTCATTTCTAGTCTAATACAGCTGAAAGTTTAGGCTTCTCTTCAGGATCTTAATACTAGGTTTGTCTGAAGTGAACACTGCAGCCATAGTGAATTAACTGAAAAAAGAAATGGGAAGTCTGCTTACTATCAATAAAAGAACAGCCTTCCTTGTGTCTGTGTAACAGGATGATGACAAGGAGAGGATTCTGAAAAAAGAAGAGTCCAAAGATGAAGATGATAATGAAGATGAAAGTAGCAATAACAATGCTGAGGAGTATGATCCAATGGAGGCTGAGGATGCAGATGACTATGATGATGATGGTACACCTTACACTCAATTTTCTCATAGCTTTTCCTGACTGGTCAACATGTTGGAAAATCAAATTTTTAAACTGTAATTCTAACAGATAAGGATGATGAAGACTCCAATGGAAGGGACAGGAGGGATGACCGCCGGGATGACAGAAAATCAAAAGATAGAGCTTCTAAAGATAAGGTGAGTTTCATATGGTTTACCTAGTTATTCTGTTACCTCCATAGCCACTTCTGGTCTTATTGACACTGTTGTTTCTCTGAAGGATGAAAAAAAGAAGCAGATGGTGACCTATGACCGAGATCTGCTGATGGCTTTTGTATACTTTGATCAAAGTCATTGTGGGTATCTACTAGAGAAAGACCTAGAGGAGATTATGTATACCCTGGGACTACATCTCTCCAGAGCGCAGGTACTGTTGCTTACAGGCAGTGGAAATTAATACAGCAAGTTATGTTGTCATTATAGCGAATATAAGGGAAAAACATAATTCAGCATTCAACATTTTAGCTTTGCATCTTTACAGCTTATCATAATAAAAACTATATTTTATTCTTCATGTGCTTTCTTCATGTGTGTATATACATTTTATATTTTACCCATTTTATCCCACAGCTAATGTACAGTTTAGTCTGTCATGTATCAGAGCTAGTGCTAATAAGTATTATAAGTATAAAGAATTTGTTTTGCAGGTGAAGAAATTGTTGAATAAGCCAGTAGTGAGAGAGTCCTGCTATTATCGGAAGCTAACCGATAGACCCAAAGATGAACTCAGCCCTGTAGGGACTCCTGATTCTCAAATAGAAAACCTTTTGGGTAAGTAAAAATACCAGCCTACTGCAACTGAAAAATCTTGGTTAAAGGAATAAGGGGTGGCTGTCTCGTGACTCCGAATGTATTGCTGAGACTTAGCTCAACTTTAGACCTAGTTCAGTCTAAACCTGGATTTTCTGTCTCTCAACGGTGGATCATGTTCTACCACTCTACAGTGCAGCAGATGCTTACACTGCAGACCTAACATGCTCCAGGTTACTTTTTTTAGAACGTCCACAGATCAGCAACCCTTAGCTTCCCATTCATCTTTGCGTTGAACAGTCAGTTGGTGAAAAAAAAAAAAAATTTTTGCGAAGGGAAAGGAAGCACTTTGACTCCCCATGATAGCACAATGTCCTGTGCACACATGTAGGAATCCCAGTCTGTTAATGTAAAGTAGAAACCTGTTAACCAGTCATAAAACAAATTCGTAGTGACTGCAGTTGTTTGATCGTATGAATACGTGCCCTGCTTTGTGAGGCAGGTTGTCTGGGAATAGAATCAGCATATGTCTAACAGCACATGTAATTTGAGGATTCAGTACAAGCGGTTCATTGCTGTGAATTAACGCAGTCGATTACCTGTCTGCTTTAAAGGTAACCGACCTCTGCTGCCCTGTCAGAAGACAAAAAGAGAGGCAGAGGACGCTGGCTCTGGGAGTCTTATTGTTTATAATGGTGCTATGGTGGACGTGGGCAGCATGCTACAGAAACTGGACAAGAGTGAGAAAGCCAGAGAAGAGATTGAAAATAAACTCATGCAGCAAGACACTAAAATGGGTAAGGTTCGACCCGTTTTGGGTTGCATAATTCCTGTCTTGTGAACAGTTGCAAATAATTTTGTATGATTAGCAACTTAACAGATGGTGAGCTTTGAGAAGCTTGTTTTGGTTCAACTATCATTTACTGTTGAGAAACATTGAAACAAAGTCCCTGAAACAGTGTTTTGCCCTCCAGATGAAGATGCTAAGCACATGTCAGAGATTGAGTCCGCTAACCGCAGTCTGATGAGGGAGCTGGAACAGGTGAAAGCCAGTCTGAGGGAGACGGAGAAGAGCCTCAGAGCAACAGAGCAAGAGAAGAGCAACTATCGGCAGCAGCTGCACAGCACACTCTCTAGCCTCAGCACAGTCATGAAGGAACTGCAGAGTGTCTTACCTAATGTATGTACAACCTCACACCTGCTGTTTTTCAAATAATTGACTGTTTTTTAATATTTATATTTACCTTTACCAGACAATAAGTATTTATTTGTTTTACCTAGGGAGATCATCCTGAAGACAGTGAGCAGAAAACTCAAGCTAATGGCTCAGATGACTGAACTGCCTTTTGCATCTGTCACTTCAAATCTGTAAATAAGCACTAAATCCGTTTAATTTGAAGCTAATTTTTTTGATAAATGTTTCATTTACATTTTGTTTTTGTTGCCATGTACAGAATTTTAAAGACAGGGGAGACACTGTAACTCAATTTTCCTCCTTATGACTCTTTGATCTAGTAAAAATTTGGCAGGCTATTTCCTACATACTTAAATTATCTTCATGACAATAAATCAAATCGTGATATTTAAGTCTTGTTTTAAAATGTCATTGATTTCAAATTCTACAATTCTATCGAATCCTTCTCTTCCCGGTTGCAAGTCATTTGAATTTTATTTAGTTGCTTTTTCTGTCAACGTTCCACACAGTTTGTGCTAGTACGTGTGAGTAATTTCTTGGTTTAATTAGCAATAATGTTATTTATGTGTACAAAGTTAATAGATCTGAAACGTTTTTTGACGTCAAGACCTGGGCAGAGCTGCATAATGAATGCAGAGGCAGGCTCAGGGTGAATGTCTTTGTTATACTGATATAACAGATCAGTAGTTGCATTCTTTGTTTACTATCTGTCAAGACATTGCTAACTTGCTGCTATCCTGTTTCTTGATATGCATCTAAACTAATGCACGCATACTTGCTTAATTCTAACAGAGTTTCTGTTTGTTCTGTGACCGTTGTGTGATCTTAAGAGTGGCATTTTGTGAATGAACCTGGTTTTTTTTTTGGTTTGTTTTTTGTTTTTTCAAAGGGAGATTGAGGCCAAAAAAGTTCTGTTTCATTGTGAAAGAGCGGTTAACATAATTGACTTTGAGTCTGGCCTTGTACATTACGGAAAAGTACACTTCAAAATTTTTCGGACTAATTTTTTTGCAAGAATGTGTTACCCTGCGATTAAATCAGTTGACTCCCTCCTCCACCCCCACCCTTCTTTGAGCCAGTCATCTAAATTTAAGGCAGTGAGTTGTGAATGCTGAATGGGAAAAGAGCCAAACTTAGTAACAGTGAGCCCAAAGCAACCAAGTGCATATTATTTTTCTATTCCAGATGTGCAGTTATGGTTGTCCTGTGTAAAAATAAAAGTGGTTCTTTTAACATTTCTTTTTTTCCCCTCCAAGTCCTTTCTTCTTGTGGCTCAAGGATGGAAGTGTGATGAAGCTGTAAAACCACGAACCTCTCCTCTAGATGGCAGTGATGGTCTGATTGAGAACATGACCCAAAAAAAACAAATATGTCAAATAAAAGAACCAAAACTGCGTCCCAAACCACACACTTCTGTACCTCACATATAATATTACAAAATGTGTTGCTAATGTCTGTACTGTTTTCTTCATACTATGTAGTGAGGTAGCATGTAGTTTGGGACACAGCCCTAGTCTCAGGCACTTTAAAGTATCACAACAGTATATCTTCAGCTGTTCTGTCTCAAGTAAATGAGCTTGTATGAAAATATTTTCTAAGCTTTTTACGAGCTTTTATTTTGTGCTCCCTCCGAAGCGCCCTCTAGTGTCTGGTCAACCCAGGAGATTTTATAAAGTGGCAATGCTCATCACAAGTGCTCTGAACTTTCTGTTTTGTGGTTTAATGTAAATGTGTTTTGTAAAAAGCTAGTCCTCAAACAATTGCAAATCAAATCATTTTCTTATTAGAAACTTTTTTAATGAACAGTAATGGCTCTGGTCAGGGGCATTCAGGTCCTCAGTGGTCTCAGCCATGCAGGTTATTCAGAAACTTTGATTGCATTTTAATTCCCTTCTTCAGACCTTTATTGGTCTCATCATGAGCCTTTTGTGAACTGAACTCCCCCTGGAGCTCTGGTGGATGTCAAACCAGGAAGCTGTTTCGGATGTAATATGGCCTACTTAACCTGCATTCCACACCATGGGAACTAAGTGCAAGAGTTTAGCATAGTCTTTGTTATAATTTTCATGTGTGCTCATTTTAAATTCTGGGGGCACTTGCAGCAAATGCACTTGCACAAAACTTTTTTTTTTTGACAAATGTTTCCTTTTTCCACATTTTTGGCTCTGGTTTGACCATGTCAAGGCTTCGATTCTCTGCTTCCTGCTGCAAATGGGAAGCGTGTAATCTCCTGCTTAGGAGTGTCCAGTCCAGCTGACAAAGGCTTTTCATTGCTGCTCACAACTGATTAAAACAGTCTGTCTTAATCTCACAGTTCACACATTTCATTAGAAAATGATTAACCTGTTTGGCCTCTGACAGTTAAGCCCTTTACCTCCTTCTGGGGTTTTCCTTAATTCTAGAAGTCCTAAAGAAGTAATATGAAACCAGAACTGCAAGAACTGGCGTAGAGAAGTACACTGACAGTCTTACGTTTATACTATTGTTCAGTCTGTGAAAGCAATATGACATTGGAGGGCCGTGTTCATTCCTGAGCCACCCTCGGTGGTGCTGGGCTCCTCTTTGCTGCTGTATAACATTCCCCACCCTTCTGTAAGGGCTTGGGGTACCAAACTCCAGTCCTGGAGGGCTGGTGTCCAGCACGGTTCAGTAGTTCCCATCCTCAAATGCACCCACAAAGCCTGGCAATTAAACCAGGTGTGTTTGAGAAGGGAAATCACCGGCCCTTCAGGACCAGTTGGGCACTCCTGCTCTAGACATTGGAGCATGGCTGCAGAGCGTTAGTGAGGCTAGCGACTGACATCGGGTGATGAGGCCTGGTTTGCAGTCAGGAAGTTGAGGTTTTCTGGTTATGGTTCCGAATTGTTCCGTCCAACCGTCTGAAGTTCTTTTAAGACAGCTTGTGTGAGTAGATTACATGCTTCAGATCGTTTTTTCCCTTTCATATTTCACAGAGACCAGTAAAGGCTAGCCATCAGCACTGGTCCAGCGATCATCGCCACAATGTCACTCTGCAGTCCAGCTGCAGCAGAGGCAGAGAAGAGTGTTGGGAAATCAGAGCGTGTGCAGGTAACCGCACTCTCCCTGGGAGACAGAGAGCTTTTGTGTATCCACCTTCTCTCAGTCTCACAGGCCCGGAGAATGCTTGCACATTAGAGAGCCACAGGACAATCGGCTCATTTAACACAGGCTTCGTGTGTTTTTTTCTTTTCTGGGTGGAGAGTTTAGATGCCTCTGTTGAGACAGCATTAGAGAAAAGATTGGGTTGCAGCCTGTCCTCAATGATACGGCCGATTCTGAGATGGGAGAATAAGAGGTTTTCAGAGGTTTTCTGCATGTTCCTTTATTAGTTTTATAAAGCAGAACACACAGATACCACTAACAGAACTAAAGGCATGCCTTGACTATCACAATGATGTCATTTTCCTTAGAATATACACCTATTTAATAAAGAAGTTAATGGGCAGTTACAAAAAAGTCAAAAGCTCTGAAGTGTAACTTGAACATTGCTCTGTACTATGGATAAGAAAATACTCATTGTTCACACACATTCTGCCACTAACAGTGTTTTCTGAAGTAATTTGAGTGCTGAAAGTCGCACTTTGAAGGTGCCGATCAGCTCAACAATCATTACGCTTCCTCTTTTGTGTCTCTAAGGCTATTGTCTGATGCCGCAGGGCTGAGACCAGCTCTGCTCCTTTGTCCCCTGCCAGGCTCATTAACCCCCGATCTGTGTGTTAGATCTCCGTCTGACCCGGACCCCCTCTCTCTCCTCCCCCTCTGTTCACCTACAGCCATGCTTTCTTAAAGCAGGCCCCACACTATGTGCAAACCCATCCTCCCCATTACTCCATAACAATGCTGTAATTATCACAACAAAGATGAGTCGTCATCCTTGCAAGGCCGTGTCTGCTCCGTCATGATAGCCTTTCATAATGTGCCAAGTTTCTCTGTTTATTTGTCATTTTATTGTCTGCTTGACTCTCTGACAAAAGCGGCAGCATGAATCGTGCTGCAGTGAAATCATGTGCCCATAGAAAAGCCCTCTGAAGGTGATCACATAAAAAGCCCACTGAAGGTGATCATATGCTGAGAGTCAGCTTGGTGGATTACTTTTTGGACTTTGTTGTCACTCAGCTTACATTTAACTACATTTATTTTCAGTGTTAGAACAAATTATGTATTTCCAAAAAAAAAAAAAGTTCACAAGAGAAGGAAAAATATGAACTTTTAGTGTAAAAATGTAACATGGCTGTATTTTAAGACATTTTGTACCATTTTAAACATAATGTTAGCAACATTTGTCCTTTTCAATTTACGTAGAAAAAATGACATAACTGGAGATGCAAATACAACTGAACTTTTTGAAGCTGAACCCTTTAGATTTTGTCAAATCTAGCACTCTATTAGCTGTGGGTCCTTTTAAATCAAAGCCTCTTTCTGCAGGCCCTCTAGTGGTAGACAGAATGGAAATAGACTAGGATATTTTTCATTAACATAATAGTGGTTTAGGACACTGCTGGATGTCTAAATGTGAAATGTGTGCTGCCAGTGATGATCTGAAAACAGTTTTCCCCCCTCCATAAACCATACAAAAAAACTGCTGCAATTAAAAACAGCATTTAAATGCAGAGCTTTTTATGAAACCTTTGTGAGGAAAAGTTAATCCAACATCTAAACCTGTGCGAACACTACTGCAGATCATCTGAGTTGTACTAGACAGTCTGTAAACAATTTAACAATATCCTCAGATAATTTATTGAGGACTATCAAAATCAAGCATGACAAAATAGACTTCTTGAGTTTGAATTAATGAACTGATGTGATGATTCCAATTTATATAATACTCCGCTGCAGCAGTTTAGACCACCAGAGATAAAAACACGAGGATGCCCCAGAGCCAATACTTTGCTTATTATCTCTATTCTGGTTCTTCTAAAAAACATTGCAAAATAACAGTGTGACATATTACTATTGAAAGACTATAAAATGGTGTGCTATAATAGAAATATTTAATAGAAATAACCAAATCCAATCTGTGATTGACCAACTTCTTCTTTTTTTTGTTGTTGTTTTTACAGACTTGAAGTACATGTGATGTGGTAATTCAAGCGGAAAGCAAAAAGATCCAGCGCAGCAAAAGTTAAACAAACACAAAAACCGCCCACTTATGTGATGTTTGATACTTTAGGTCAGTGATATATGAGAGCAACTATTGATGGCCGTCTTTAGCTTTGCCTTTCTTATCTAGCCTGGGCCCCTGCGGTGTGTGAAGGGTCCTTATGTGTAGCTCTGCGTCTGCTCAGCCGCCTCAGAAGCAAGCAAAGTGGTGTGGTTGTTGAGGAAATTATTCTGTTTCCTGGCTTGGAGGCCAGGGAATACAGGGTTACAGTGTGAAAAACCTGTGCAGTTGTTTTTGCCTGGCCCCTGGTCACCCCCCACTGGGAGCACCGCACCCCTGTGTAGTCTGGAGCTGGCACACAGGCACACATGCCCTGCAAACGTTTACACTCACACAACACTCCTGCAAACCGGGGACACACTGGACCCGCAGTGAGGGATTCTACTATTACTGACCAATGGCATTACTGCATAATCTCTGACGTCACAGTGACCCAACTTTTATGATTTTAAACTGATTATTCAGTGCTATATATATATATATATATATATATATATATACACACATACATACATACACACACACACGTTTCTGCTGACAGCTTATTCTGGGTTATATTATGACTAAAAAATAAACATTTTTAGGTTTTGGTCCCAAACAGAAGAAGGGTGCGAGTGAACAAGGGAGTGAGGGATAGAGGGAAGGAGGTGGTGCAGAATAAAGAGGCTGAACGAGTGGGGCAGTCGGGATTACAAGGCGAACAGGAGAGATTGTGGACGCGGGAACAAAAGAAGGGAAGACGAACAAAGAGAAAAGATGGAGGGGGTGGGAGAGGACTGGAAAAGCAAGCAAAGACTGTGGAGAGACTGAGGAGGAAGAAAAAAGAGGAGAGCAATTCTACTCTTGTCATTTTAAACTCTGAAATGTTTAAATTGAGGCACATGAGAAGTGAAGTTGCCTTATGTGTTAAAACTCAACAGGTCCGCAGAAAAAGAAAAAGAAAAAACTCCAAACACCCAATATTTTCCCCCAAAAGTCCAATTATGAAGTTTGTGTGATTTTCTGCACCAAAAACACTCCTAATTTTCCAACCTATATTCATCACATACAGTTCAACATGCTGTTACTGTAACTGGGGCTTTAAGACTTGTTTGGAGATGAGCTGTTATGATTGGCCGCTGAAAGGCCTTGCTCCAAAAGCAGACTGAATTAAAACACTCCTCATAACCTAAGAATGAATGGGTGTGGCTAAACTGTTGCAGTTTGAATGTATGCAAATGAGTTGTCTTTTGAGACATGAAAAAAACTAAATTCAAAACAGGCTGTTCAATCAATCGTTTTAAATAATATTCATCTAATTTTGTTATAGATAAATGTATTAAATGATACTAACCATGCTAACTGTTGATTGATTTCGTTATCTTGACATCATGTCAAGAGATTGCTGCACTTATCGAAATAGCACATTGTTAAAATAAAGGTTTTTGTTCCCTAAAGAACCTTTTTTGTAATTGTAACGTGAGTGTTAAGAACTTTGGTAAGGTTTAAAGAACCTTCTCATGATGTCAAAGTTGTTGGAAGAACCTCTCAACCATAACATTATTCAATTTCATTCTCATCTCATTTACAAGAATGGTACTGATAGCGTTATCCTACTGGTCACCAACCCTCCTCCTGGAGATCTACACTACAGGCGTGACATTTGGACACACTCTTGAATTAAAAAATGATACCTGGCTCTTTCAAAGATCATTAAACATTAGAAATACTTAAAACAAATGACTGGTTTTAAATGTTTCATAGTCAGTAGTGGCACATTATTTGTGTAATAAAGCTCAAACTACTGTAGATACATATGAGATCTGTCTTTAGTGCACTAACTTTCACTTTGGGTAAAAAACAAAAAGAAAACAATAGTATCACTCAGTTCTTCAACATCACACAATTCCTTGTGGTTTATGTATCATTGGACAAAACTGATTTTAAGCATTCTTCAAAATTATGACAGTCCAAACAAAAGCAAAAAGTTTAGAGAATGTTGTCTTGGCCTCCCCAGTTTCCAGATCTTTCTCCCATTGAGCTGCAGAGACGAGCTGGACCCACAAGTTCCAAATGAGCATCCAGCACATGAGACAGAACTATTTCAGGCTTGAAAAGGTGCTGGGAGGTTATTTCCGAAAATTATAGGAAAGGATGTGGTGAATCTGTGCTGCTATGATAAAGACAAGGTGTTTTTTTTTGTTGCTGTACAGAAACTTTTGCATCCATTAAACTGCACTTACTGTATGTATTGTTACACTTCAGAAACCAGTCAGTGACATTTGTTCTACATAATTCTAATGTTTTTTCTTGGGTGGGCCCAAACTTCTGGCCTGCAGTTTGCTACCATGTTTAGTTCCAACCGGCTGCCCACTCCACTTTACCCAACACTCCAGCCAAAGAGCGACCTCTGAAAAAGTTCATTAGCCAGACCATGTGCTGCAGATTGTGGAACTAGACATCTAAGGAAGGGCTGGTGTCCACTGTTGAATGGTAACCTTTTGAAAAAAACATTTGCAGCACTTAAGAACGTTCTTAACTCCAATGTACATCCACAGATGTTTCGACATTTCTGCATTTCTGGTTGAACTGTAAACAACGTCATTCAGGGTGAGTTTAGTGTGAAATGGTTCTTTGTAGAGAAATGATGTTATAAAGATTTCTTTATGGTGGTGGAAAATAGGACCAGACATCCTATTAGTGGGGGGCAATTGTTTGACTGAAAACACCCCTGACGTTTCAAGGAGTAACTTGTTTTATGTCATGGACATGAAAAGAATATAGATGAATTTGGGGGCAGGTCGTTACAGGGAGTGAACTCTTGTTTATGGTGGATTTTAGTGGAATCTAGCAGTTTAACAAATTGTCACCAGGTGTGTATTCTCACGACACTATATAAAGAGGGTGAAATCTTAAAAATGTTTTTGAAGTCTATTTTGCTCTGTATGTATCCCTCCACTATTAATAGCTCTCAAAACTGCAGTAAAATGCCATGCAGCACATTCATAACCATTTCATGGAAATAACGTTCTGTGAGGGAGCTTTTAGAGGCAGATGTCTGGTTCCATTTACCACCACTGTGAGCTTCCCTTTAATGGAACGTTGCACTCCAAACCTACTCTGAACAACTTTGTTTACATCTTATGCCCGGTCTACACTGTACGATTTTGGTCCATTCCCAGACGAAAGATGAGAGTTGTGTTGATTTCTTTGGTCTTTGTTCCTAAACGGTGGTCCCGTGTCTCATGGTAAAGATGGCCGCCGTCACTGCAAGCAAAGACAGCCTGCAATTATTTCCTGACAAAGTCAGAAATTTAGGACGACCATCTCAGTGTGTGTGCTGCTATGACCTACGTCTACTGCCCAGCCAATAAAAATGCAGCATGAAATGACTTATTTACCAGCGCAACACAGAGCACAAAATCCAAACAGCATGGAAGAGAGTAAGGAACTCTGGTAAGTGGGACACTGGTGCGCTGCCTCTTCTTTGGATTTTTCTCCACAAAAACATTAAAATCACAATCGCCAGAGCACAAGACATCTTGTTCTATTACCACAGCACCAGCACAGACTGATGACATTTTGTTCTTCTGTACTAACTTGCACAGTTTACAATTCAATAGTGTCGTCATCATTCATCTTGAACCCTTCACATGCACCACCGCACACCTCCACCCCTTCACACACACACACACCCACCACCGCACACCTCCACCCCTTCACACACACACACACACACACACACCCCACCACACACCTCCATCCCTTCACACACACACAAACACACACCACCGCACACCTCCACCCCTTCACACACACACACACACCACCGCACACCTCCACCCCTTCACACACACACACACACCCCACCGCACACCTCCACCCCTTCACACACAACCACCGCACACCTCCACC
>JBBPCX010000154.1:13842922-13865266 GCA_037974365.1 Hydrocynus forskahlii | reverse complement strand
CCCCACGAAAACCTGCCGAGACGTACCGTACAGCTGCGTGCTGCGCGCACTCACGAGCACAAAAATCAACGAACTTTCAAAATAAAGGGACTTTAAAAAAACTCCGTTAACGCGAAAAAATAATTGTCGGTGTTAAAGTAAATAATGCGTTAACGCGATAATAACGCGTTAACGTGCCCAGCCCTAATATACATACATATACACAGTTTTAGCTAATTATTCAGTGTTATTCATATACACACTTGGGTAATATATGTATATATTATATATACTCTCTTAACTAAACCCTGTAGTGTATGAAAATCTCTCATTTTGTGGTTTTCTTACAATGACAACAAACAACAATATGTAGGTTACATAGTTATGTTGATGGAGTTAAACCAGTGTTACTGATTATAAACTTTCAGAGCTTACAGTGTGCTATCATGGTCCTCCACTTTCACTCCAATTGTATATTACACTGCACATTGTCTGAGTCAGTTTAATGTGTGGTGTGATTTGGAATATTGAAAACTGCAGCGGTGCAATTTTGAGAGTAAAATCGTTCCTGCTTAGAATAACTCCTCAGGCACTTTTCCATGTATGCACCAAGCAACAATGGGAACAAACACAGGAAAATAGTTCCTTTCCTTTCAGTCGCCAGGCTGCATCTGAGAATTTGTTGACAATTCTCCTGTTGAACTTGTGCAAAAGAGGTCATCTCACCACCAGTCCTTTAATCTGGACAAAAGAAGGGTCTCACAGAATAAGCCTGGGGTGTTCATTTGATAGGAGCGGGTTAAGGAAGCGCAGGATGTGTAGATGTGGGTATTTGTGTCCCTGCTGCTTCTTTTCCCTCGGCTCCATGTCCAACCTTATTACCTTTTAGCTGCTGGGACTCTGTGGGTTTGTTTGAAAAAGCGGCCTCTCTTTTATTCGGAGTGAGTAATACTATACAGTGACCCAGATCGCTCTCTCATTGATGTGCAAAGAGCTAAAACAGTGCAGGAAGTCCAGCAGAGGCATTTCCTGCATGGTTTGAGTCACCCTGGTGCAGGGTCACTGGAAACAGCAGGAGATCCTTTAAAATGCCCGCATTTTTAATAAACACCGATACACATGTCGTTTGATGTGACTTTTTTACAAGGCACTCTGGTTGTAGAAGTTTCTTTTTTCACTCTGGCATATTGCATAGTAAAGCTACTACTGGCCTTGATGTGGCAGTGAAATAGCAGATGACACTCTGCACAGTCTCTAGCCGGGCCAAAAGTAGAACCGGAACACCCTGCAACTCAGTTAAATGCTCTGAACATCCTGTAACGTGTTCTATTGATACCACTAAAGGATCCCTGCGAACTGAAGGAAATACAGTTTTCAGAAAGACTGAAGATTTTTGAAACATCTATAGGACTGTGCATATAGTTACAACAAATTAAAGAGAAACATAAAGCTAAGAACAAGTTATGAAAAAAATATATTCAAATTAACATATTCAAATAAGCATGTTACCTTCTACACCTGCGTTTTTGCATGTTTGCCCAGCTGAAGTCTTACTGGCCTTCCCCCTTCATGGTATCTATCACTCCTCAGGCTGAGTTAAACTGCTGTCATATACCTCTTTCACCCAGCTGTGAACAGCATTGTCAAGGCCTAGGTGGGACACTGTTCTCTTGTTGTGTGTAACTATAGTGGGATCCCATTCTCTACTGTTCTTTATCCACCAGCACTATTCAAAATAAAAAGACAATCTGAAACCAAAATGGACCTCATGTTTGCACATTGCCATATTAAGCCTGATTTGTTTAGAATACCTAATTCTTGTTTTCCCCTCATTTTCAGTCAAAATGGTGTTTCTGTTCTGCCATTGAAATGATGTGTTTCTGTTCTGTTTTGAAGTTTTGTTTCCACATATGGACTGTATGGACTAGGGAGTATACAGTGTGTTTTGAACTATAACAGTGTTTACATTCTACTATAAACCCAAATTAAGTTTTCCATGAGATGTGCCTTTTCAAGTAAAACACTGGCTGTATGTGTACCGGCCCAGTGAAATTGCAGCATAATTGTTGGATTCTTTTTATGTAAAAATGCCAACAAAATGTACCATAAAACCCTATTCTCTTTCAAACACATACTAAAACTGTCTGTAGAAAATGATGAAAAGCTGTGTGTAAGCATGCCTTTTTGGAGACGTCTGTCCATTTACTCTCCATAAGCATACACAGGGCCATAATATAGAGCACTCTGAGTCAGATGACTATACTCTAAACAATATAGCCAAACACCAGCTTTTATTTCTGTGCTGAATGTAAACCAGCGTGGCGCACAACCATCAAAAGCTTCTGAAATTAAGCACTTACAAACATTTTAAGGCTGTCTGTGAAAAATAATGAAGAACAGTGTGCGAATGTGTCCTTCAGGAGGCCAGGAGAGACTTTCCTTTTAGTTTCAGTAGCACATTGATTTTTCTTTCTGTCTTAATAGCACTTTGGCTTATTAGTGGCCTTTTATACATCAGCACACACCATAAAGATTTAACAAGGAGCAGTGAACAGCGTCTTTGATCCAGTTTACAACCCAATACTTACACATGCACTCATAATAAAACAGTAATGAGGGAGAGACGCCTCACTCAGGAAGAGCAAACTCACTGTCCAAGTACATGCACTAAATAAAGCAATTCAACCAGATCTCCTTCTGGAAAGCTTCATGAATTTTGGATTTCGTGGCGGAGACTCACTCACTTGCTAAAAGTCACTTAGACAAGACAGAGATGCCAGGAATGTTAATCTTTTTTCTCTTGGAATTAGAGGCGGATGATTGAATTTGACAGATTTGCTGAGAATTTGTTTTAAACACATGTTTACAGCTAAAGCCCCTGTGCTCATTAACCTTAGGGGCCAAACACAGACTGAGCTTAGTCTCAGACTGAAAGGGAATTTCAGTGAAGAGTCTCTGTTGATCAGGCTTACTTTCTATCTCTAAAACAGTCCCCAGCGGTAATTACATCCATGTGATAATCACGGGTCAGGTTAAGTCACAATCTTTACAAAGAAGATGAATGAAAAAAACGTTAATACTCCTATAATCTAATAATATCTAATATATCTTCACTAATAAAACTAATGATATGTTTACATCTAGTTAAAATATGTGGTAGTATTGTCTTATTTATAATACTTGTGAAGTATCATGTAGTAAATTAGAGTATTTGTCTGAATTTGCTGTAGGATTCTTATAGAAATTATGCAGAAATTATCATTATAAATCTTTATCATAAGGGGCATTGACACAATATACAGATTTGTAAATACCTCTAAAGTGTAGGGATGCACTATGCACTATATCAGCCTTGTGGCTGCATTATAATCAGACTGCAACTCAATGTTTGGTGTGAACTCCTGTTTGGTATGAAGCAAAAGTGCATCAGAAGCTATTCTGATGGGTCTAAAGTAACCCGATTTTTGTGTAGTTTGACATTGGTTGTGTAATGCATAATTACCCAACACGTTTGAACGATTTAAATGTAAATTTCATACTTATTCACATTTCCACAGCAGCTCCTTGTGACCAATTACTACATCTGATTGACAATAAATCTCATTTTTCACCAGAAAAAATACTGGTTTAAACTGCCTTCATATTTATTCTCAGAGAACATATGAACTGAGGAAAAAGTTAACAATGAACAGTAAAAAGTAAACTGGTGCAATTTACTTTATGTGTGGGACTTCTGGTTAAAATATCAGGAAAAAAAGGTTTAAAATGGAGTTGATCTTATCCAGAGAACTGGGAGTGGCCTAGCTCGGGTTATTCAGAATAACCTTCTTCTGCAGACACTTACATGTTTGTGAAAGGTGATGTCAAATAAGACGCCAAATACTGCTCAGTCGACGTCAGGATGCTGATTGCACTGAAGGTGCATTGTCTGGACATTTTTCTGAAGTGGCTGCAACCCATCACATCTGCCTCCAAAAGGGTGATTTATGGCGGGAAGGTGTGATGTGTATACTTTACATATTCAGAGGAAACTTAATATTCTGTTCCTGTGCTGGCCCCTCATCTTATGGTCAGACTCTGCAGGCTGAGGTGATTCTCATCAGCCACAGCCTGTAAACCATGACATTCAAAACATGCACAATGGATGCATTATGTAACTTTTTTTTTATTAATGAATAAAAGTAAAATCAACCCTCTAAAATCACATATATGTACATATTGCTTCGAGTAAATCACAACCAAATTCTGCTTCTCTTTCTGAGTTAAAGATCTGTTTCCAAGACAGGTTTCCGATCTGATTTTAAAATTGAGATTATAAATAATTTAATTTAAAAAACCTAAATTAAATTATTTTATTAAATCAAAATTACAAACTGAATTAATGCCTGCATTACATTATGGTTTACATTATATATGTTTTGTCACATTTGTCTCGAATTATTTGCAATAAATAAATAATTTGAATAGAAAAATATATAGAACTAATCTCAAAAACAAAAAATAAAACAAAAACAATCCCACCTCAGGAATTGGCCACCATGATAAGCATGCAGTATTAAAACTCACCTCACAATGAGTGCTCTGTACACTTGTTTCCTTGTCATGAATAAAACAATTATGAATGCAAGAGTAAAATGAATCAAAGACATATAATCTAATTTAATTTGCTCACAGAAAGCATCCTCTTTAGTACGAACACACAGACTTTAGTATGAACACAGACTGGGTTATAAACAGCTTGCCTGGCTGCACCTGCCCTGCAGTACCAGGCAACTACGTCATCGTGTGGGATGGTTTTTATTGGTTCGTGGTGAGACGTCGAGCGCTGTGTCCCCGCCCCCTCCTGCACCGTCATCGCCCGTGGTTGCCGTGGAAGCGAGACGGCCCAACAGAGCCGATTGAGGAGAGAGACGAGAAAGAGGGTGTTCGTCTGGGCTGCAGGAATGAACTAAACTGAGGTGTGTTATGAGAGAAAACCGTTCTACTTTTGTTTGAGGCAGAGGACAAGGTGTTAAAATTCGTATTCTGACCGAAAACGACAGAGAAATGTCTCAGCAGCAGCGGGTGGTGCAGCTGTCAGCCGCCTCTCTGGCTGTGGTGTTGTGGAGGGAGGAGGACGGCTCGACTGCTGGAGGAGGCAGCAGCTCCGACTGCACCAATGGGCAGGAGATCTTTATGGATTTTAAGTCCCAAAACCTGCGCAGCTTCTGGAATAAGAGACTGGTGAAAGCCGTGGCTGAAGTGTACTTTCAGGGTTGGATGGAGAACTCCGTTCTGCTCATTCAAGGGAACGGCAGTCATTTGGAGGTGCTGAGGGAGGCGTGGATGCGCCGGGCGCTGAGGTCTCCAAAGGGCTTCACCATCAAAGCCGTGGGTAAGTGGCCATAAGTCTCTTGGGTTTGGAGAAGACGACCGTAAACATGTCGCTTCTTCAGGAGGTGACTTTTGCTGTGAACTTATGGATGAGAGCAAAGTCTACCTTCAGGCTGCAGGTTGGGTTCCATGTGAAAAAATCTTCTAGGTTTGTTTACATGGCTGTCATAAACCGTCCATATGTCTTTCTGGAGCTTCTGGAGCTTCAAAAGACTTGTACACTGTGGTTATGGAGCACGTTTTGGAAGAGTTGCATGGTGTTTTGAAACTCCAAACATATAAACAGGCCTTCAAGAACAGCTAATTTTCATCTTAAAGAGCGGAGTTTACTCTTTTGATGGATTGATTACAACTAATCTCATCTTTATGTCTTTGTGGAGCTTCTGAAGCTTTATATGTTAGACCTGTACAGTGTGGCCATGGTTTTAGAGGAGCTGCATGGTGTTATGAAACTCCAACCACACAAATACGCCTTCAAGAACAGCTCGTTTTCATCTTAAAGAGCAGAATTTTATTGTATTGATGGCTTGCTTATACCTAATCTCAACCCATTTGTCAGCCAGTGGTTATAAAGAATATACTGTACTTGATGGACTTATGTAAACATATGGAAACCACTTTGTATATACTTTGAATAAACTTCGTAAAGAGATATTGAAAATAGACTCAGAATAGTCCATTGAAACTTCCCCCACAGTGGTATGCTTCTCCAAGTTTCTAGATTCAGTAAAATGATGGTAGCAAAGTGTGGGCCCCTGAATCCAACCTGAGCAGCGTTTTTCTCGGAGATATCTCAACGTGCTTGAGGCACAACTGTGCGTGCAGCATTACTGTATTATTTCCAGATGACAGGAAATATAATTTCGGGTTGAGAGCGGCCTTTAACCCCCCCACCCCACACACACTCAAAGATCAACCCTGCACACCCACATGCAGGCCTAGATACACATATCCTGTTGAATGAGCTCACCCTATGTAAATTCTTCTCTGAAACTAATCAGAGAAGTTAGAAAGCTGAGCAGGTTTACCTTTGAGGATTCGTGGCCTGGGACTTCACTGCACATACGCAACAGTTGAAGTTGTTTTTACTGCACACATGTTGAGGTGGCAGGTCTTTGGCCCCCTCACACGTGATTGCTGCTGCTGAGTGCCTGCGGGTTCACCCACACAAAGCCGTCACTGCTGTGTGAGATCAGCCATTTGCTCCTGCTGTCAGGGCCACTGAAGGTGGAGGTCAGTGTGTGTGTGTGTTTGGAGGAGGTGCACAAAGCTGAGGAATTTGAGGAGAAAGACCACACAGTGGGATTGGATGTGTCTGTGGGAGACTTCAATTCATTCAGGGCTGGGAAGGTTCAGACACATAAACACACACAGGTTTCTTGTGTTCAGGCCAGATAAATCTGTTGTGATGCTGGGATGTGAACTCAGCCCTAGTGTCACTGCAATTTACTACCCATTCACTGTGACCCACAGAGCAGAATCATCCTCTGTCCAGTGGTGCTTCACTTTTGACCATTTTATAGCTCCTGATCCTGGACTCCATAACGGCAAGAAGTAGGGGTTGATGCTGCAGCACCTGAAATTTGATGATCCAAATTGATTACATCCAAATAGAACAAAATTAATACATCTCCACCCCTCTCCTTCCAAAACAATTTGAACATCCGATGTGTGCCAATCGTTCCTTCAGCTGTAGTGGACTCTGATGCCTCTTCTATGCAAAATATGGATACTCTGTTGCTTTATTGCACTCTGAAAGGATTTTGTTTGGTCATATTTTATATCGGACTGGTTTTCACTGAAGATAAACACATTTAAACTGGAGCATCTAACTTTGCATTCAATTTGAATGTTGTTGCTCTGTGATGATCTGTCACGCACTGAAAGAGGGATTTCACGTGAACGTGATGTAATGCATGAGTAAGATAAAAGTAAGATAAAATTGTTCATGTAATAATAACTAGTCAATTTATTGCATCACTTACTTAATCTGTTGAAGTAATCTGTTGGATTTTATCTTTTTAACCTCTTGCGAGGGAAATTTGTCATCATAAACATTCTGTGAAGTCCAGCCTGTTCCAGGCCTGTGTTTAGTCAGCAGGAACTACTTAGTGCTGGCCTGTGGTTGTCCATCAGCAGATGTGATGATGAATTAGTCCACCTCCCCTCTTTGTGTGCTGCTGATTATCAGTGTACATTAAGTGAAAAGATGGATTGTACTCTGGGGCCTCCGCTGGTCGACCTGGCAGGGTGAGAATGATGAAACCCTGTTATTTTTTTCGGTGGAGAAAGCCTGTCTTCCATGATCCTCAAATTGACCTTTTCAAAGGAAAATTCCACAGATTTTTTAAAATTACAGCATAATTAAAAGGTTCAGATGTAAACAAAACCATTCAGAGTGGCTTGATGTGAAATTATCAATTGTAGAGGAATCTGTTGGTTTACGGATTTGATGACAGGAACTGAAGTTCACCATGTCTACGCAGTACAAAATAATGCAAGTATAGTCATTTGTATTTACAATTTAACCATTAGATCTACATGTGCCTTTACAGGTTTTGATATGTAATGCTGAAAATGGTAAAATAGTACATTAAAAACTGCCATGATTGTGTTTTTAAAAATGCTTTAACATAATCTTAAAACTGTTATAAAACCATGTCTCAGCCTCAGCTGTAATGCAGCATATTTGTAACCATTTCATGTCATAACATTCTGTAAGGTCATTTCAGACACATTTAACTAAATATTAAATTGTGTATAACTTTGAATAGAGTGGTTTGTTGTGATTCTGCTCTAAGTTCAAGTTGTTTCTAGGGTGTGGTGTCTCATAATTTACTGCCTCTTCTGAAATCAGTCCTTACATTACAGCTGCTGGAGGACAGAAACGGCCTGAATCTAAGTTTACCGTTGGAACAGAAACTGTGCAATTCAGGACTCATGAGATCTTGATTACATCAAGTTTGTTGTGTGAATGGCCTATGTATTTCTAAAATACGCTGTGTTGCCTAGAACAGTGGCTCTCTATTAAAAAGCTAACGGAGTGCCCAAATGCTTTTTCTCTTTTTCCTAGGGCAGTGGCATTGAACTGAAGGAAATTCACTGTAAATAATTCAGAGGAGATCTGGCCCACATTTGGAGTATAAAACTGGTGGAATTCCAAAATAAGTTTTTGAGGAATAAGTATAATCACACGCTGTACATCACAGTGATGTGTTTTGACATGCTTTAATACTCTGGAGTGGAATACAGTCTGGGCAAGGCCATCCCTGTACTGTGGGCTTGTCGAGTGAAATTTGAAGCTGTACTCACAATGGTTGACTGGGGCCTCTGCATTATTGAGTGACTCCAGATCGAGCTCAGAACCGCCACAGGGATCTAAAGGGTAACACATTTATGCAAAGGTGTACTGGGCTGTAATGAGGTGTCCAGTACCATCAAGCACTGTTAAGCTCTTGTTGTTCAAGGGACTTTGAACTGAAGGTTAATAACTGAGTAATAAGCCTGCAGTTTAACCCTTAGAAGTCTTAGTTAACAAAACATAAATAACAAAACCATGGTGTAATTCAGTATGTTATTTCTCATTTGTAGCTCCCTGAAACAAGCAGAAATTCTGCCAACATTCTAAACTTTGAACAACCACACATTTTTTGTAAAACCAAGGGGAGATACTTTATTATGATGAACTTTATTAAAAGTTATTGCTGGGCACAGTCTTGTTTTATAAAGAGACACCATCCTTTGAAATTTTGTCGCATTTTTGTCTTTTACATCGAAACAATTGAAAAATACTGGAAGTGCATCATAAAACGTGAATATAAATGAAGTGTAAAAGTACATAATCAAGCCACTGCCTTTTATCAATCCAGTTTAATATAATGAATAATATAATGTACATAGTTTAGCAATAGTTTACAATAATTAGCTGGTTTAGAATGTTGTATATAATCTTATTGAAGTCATTGTTCCCTTTTTTGGGTGCAAACAACAGGAAAGATTGTGTTGTAGTAATCTCTATAATTGAGAAATTGACCTCTGACTCTGGTTGTCTGAGAGTTGGCCTGCTTGGACCCAGTTGACTGTTTTGTAAATTACTTGCACAGGACTGAACGGCGCTCATCGATGTGGGCCACGTCTTCTGGATCGCAGCATATTAGTCATGACCCGGCTTCATGCTGGACTTCTGTATCCAGAGGGAGCACCCTGTGATGCTTGTGCATTGAAGGTTGCCCTCTCAGTTAACTGGGCACCAAAGGTCACTGCCCCCTGTCCTGTCCTCACAGCGCTCAGTGCAGACCTCAGCAGATAAACACAGTGGTTCCAGGTGTGCCCCGTACACAGTCGAGGCCCAGTTCAGCCAACACGCGCTTGTAAAAGAACACAAGCCTTCTTACACTCATTAAAGCAGAACTTGCTTTCCTTCCAGAAATTACGAGATGAGGACCACTTTGAATACATTTATGCCCTTAACACGTCAACTGAACTCTGAATACTGAAAACAGTGCATTCTGAAGCACAAGACGAAAATATCTGTATTTGTCTAGATCATTTAAAGCAAGTCATGAAACAACGTGAACGTTGGAGAAATGTCTAAGGAACAAGGGTTCTGTGGATATGCAGTGTTGACAGACTGAGTATGTTGGATCTGGTTTCTGAGAAGGCTACCACTGGAATGTTTTCTTGCGGTAACCAAACACCAAACCAAAGTCTACCACAAGCAGCTGTGTGTGGTGCCTCCTTGACTTCACCCTCTTTCTCCAGTGAAACCTCGTATCGTTTATCCATCAGTGTAGTTAAACAACCTTGACGGCCAGCAGATGGATGAATCCGAGACATGAGTTGTGATAGTCAATGGAGTTCTGCTTTGTTTTCAGAGCCACGGCCTGAGTTTCCTCTACTCAGGGTTGTTTTTTTGTTTTTTTCAAAATTGCACCTCTTTGTATGAATTCAGACCCGGATGTTTTGAACACAAAAGTCTATGAATGTCAGTATGAATGACCAAGTAGCATTTCTTTTGCCAAAGATGTTGGTGACTCTGAGAGTAGGAGAGTAGGGCGTTTGTGTGAGATGCTATGAAAAAATTTTTCCTCGCAGGATGAAACTGAGTCTGGCTCCTTTTATGAGGTCTGATATGAAAGGCGACCTTGCCCTTAGTTCTAGAACGTGACCTCGATCTGAAAGCATGCTGGACATCGTTTGCTGCATCCTTTTCCCTTTAGCCAGGAAGGCCACTTTTTAAGTCATCTGAGTTGACACATTTATGGTCCATGAGCAACCTAAGACCTGTGCTGATAAAAACAAATGAAGAGATTAGCTTGCGCCCTTGCTGGTTTTAAGCTCTGTCCACCTTTTGTGAAATCCAGCTCACTTCCATTTACATGCCACAACTCATGTGGCTTCATCAAGCCCTGATGTAAATGTACTTCGGTGGCGATGCATTTTGACTTCTTAAAAGGGTATCCTTATTTTGATGTTTATAGTATAGGTCTAGTTCTATGCTTTGGTATGACTGAAATCAAGATATACTGTGCTTTTAACTTTAAAGCTGCTTGGGATTTAGACCATGATTAAACTGTTGCAATGGCAAAGGCTCCCCAGTGTAAGGATAACAAACCCTTAATCTGGTGTAGTTCAGTCTTACTTAGAGGAAATGACTCTCATCTGGTGTGAATTACTGTCGTGGGTCTTGATTAGTGGTGTGTGTGAGTGCAGTAAATGTGGGCTGCTCCAGCTTCTGGAGGTGAGACCAGTCTGAAACACCTGGAATGTCTAAACATCTCAGGGAGGAAATCTTGTGAAATGAAACCCAAGCATTTCTCTGGCCCCTCTCTGTCAAACAAGCGATTCTAGAGGACAGGGACCATCAGTGTGGGTAAAAATGCAAAACATTTTGTGAAATTGATCGTGGGAATTTGAGTCTTGTTTTATTATGAAAAAACTAAAGAAAGCCTTTTATGTTGAACCTTTGTGTTGATTTTAAACGAACTGGCGCATAAAAGGGGAGAAGTGGAGAAGGAATAAAGAATATATTCTTATCTATTTATATGCTTATAGATCTTAGTTTATTTTTGATAAGGATGTTGGTTTATTTTTGAGTAGTTTGATAAATTTCCAGTGGGTTTTCTCTCCGATTCCAGAGCTTTACATTTCCTCAACAATACCATTTGTCAAATGTTTAGCCCAAGCTTACAAATGTCCATGGCCTTTTGTGTAACATCATGCCAGATGTCCTGTAGCGAAGGCTAGCTGTTTTGAACCACTGACTGGAACTGGCACGTTGATGGCAGTTTTGTGGATTTCTTCCAAAAGAATTGTCAGCATGCTTGTTGTCACAGTATAGAATATATGTGAATATTTTAAATTCCTTTTATACCTACTGTTCATGATGTCCCATTGTGTGAAGGCACTACAGCTGAGAAACAAAACACTTGAATCACTTTGCTGGTTTTGCCATTTCCTCATGGGAAGATGGGAAGATGGTGATAAGCGAGCAGACTAAATATCGGTCTTTACATGCCATCTGAGTTTTCCTTTTACTTTCCTGCGTACAGATGTCCTGTATTGTGAACTCCAAAATATTTATTCCTTGTGTTTTGGAAGGAGGTAGACTGATTCGAGTGTTCACAATCATTAGCATAGTTAATCAGTCAAAAAGCACTTAGAGAACAGTTGGTTCCCTTTTTACTGCATGAAATGTAGTCATAATTGTAGAGAGGGATTTGTGTCACAGGTCTTATCAGTAGGACTGTGTGCCGGAGTTTCGTTTGTTAATCAGTGCAAAGGTCCATATAGTGAGTTCCAGTTGCCCACCTTTTTCTGAAGTAAGTTCAGCTTGTGCAGAACTGCCAGACGTGTTCACACAGACAAAATGCGACTGTAGTAGGAAGATGAAAATCTGTGTAAGTCAGTATCTACAATGTAAAACACCTATCACTGTCAAAACTAATGATGTCTAGTGAACTACACAAAGCTTCATAGTTCAGTCTGCCATGAACTTGTGAGTTCACTTCTCCTCCACAGTAATGGCCTCATGCCCTGCTAATACAGCAAACCGAATTACAGCAGACAGGTGAAATTGGTTTATAACTTGTAATACAAGCTATGCTAAGTTAAATCTGGTCTGATGTTTCTGTTTCAGTGGTGCATCTATTAGTAAACATGTTCCTGGGTGAATGGGCTGTGCTGAGGAGCTCTTTCAGTCTGTTTATAGCTCCTTTTTTACTCCCCTTTCCCAACACCATGGCAGCCAGAACAGCACTGTCTCGTAAAAGCTGCTGAATGCTGTTGCAGGAACCTGGCACCTACTAGTGACATTACAAAGAGCATTAACAAGTTACCCCACAGTACACAATAAGACCAAAACTGATCAGCAAATAGGCCGTGGCAGCATAGCTGTAGTAAGGATGGTGCAATGTGTCAAGATACAAAACATATGTCACTATATATATATAGTGACAAAATCATCATTTTTGTCTGGAGTCTCTTGCCTTCGATAGGAAAATCATTCCGTTTGAAAAAGAATGAATGAATTATGATAGTGGAGTAATGAGCTGACATTAAGTCACATACACTGGTTGTACTGGGTGGGTTTAAATGTTGTTGTTCAGTGTAAATAAAAATGTGTTTTTACTGAAGAAAGGTAGTGTCTGGACTGCCTTAAAATTTTAATTCACTATGCTTCTTAAAATGAACAGAATATAAAACATTATGTAAACATCCAAACATTTAGTAAACCAGTTTTATTAGCTTTTTCTGGAGCCAATAGCTGGGGAAGCGGCAGTGTGTTTCCCTGCTGTCTTTCAGCAAACCAAATAGTTAATTGCAGACCAGACGAGGCAGGATTTATCGCTTGCTTTCTTCATGTGTGGTGCAGATGATCAGACTCCTACTGTTCCACAGTGAGACTGTACCAGGTGTCCAGGTGTCATTACAGAGCTCATGACAGCTGGACTCAGGCTGTGACTAAGCCAGGCAGATATTAAGAGAGTTAGAAATAAGACAGGAGATTAAAGCAGTGTGATAAAATCTTGCTGTTAGTGGTAGAGGAGGTGGGTGTTATGTTGGGAGTGCCAGTGGATGAAGGATTATGTGGATTAAGATTTCAGTTAGATAAGAGTCCAGAGTGCCCGAGAATGCAGGACTTGCCCACCTTAAGAACATATTACAGTGATATTTGACCACTTGTTTGACATGAGAGAAAACAAAAAAACACTGTGTGGGGGTGGGTGTGATGTTGAACAGACATCATATGAAAACTATTTGACAAACCATACGTTCCAAATCCTGTCCTCATTCTTTTTGTGTCAAGGTCTCCTTTCAATGCTTCAGGGAATTGTTTCAAGTCAGGACACGCTCAGTTGTGTCTCTCTAACCATGGACAATCCAAACATGTGCAGTAGCCTGTAGATGGTTGGACACCATGTGCCTTAAGGGCATCTTGGTTAGTTTAGGCTTTCTTCACCTCCTCCCCCTCAGGGAGAAATCACAGCCTTAGAAACACCCTGACTGCCCCAGCGTTCGCTTTTGTTCCTCACCTGACCTCCCCGCGGCCGCGGGAGGACTGATGGGAGTTTGCGACCGTGATGAGGAATGAACCGCACCACATTAAATCCCAACTTTATTAGCACAAGGACTTGCATCACAGGGGAGTCTAACCACCGTGTGTAAATGTGTGTAAGTGGGTGTGTGTGTGTGTGTGTGTGTGTGTGTGTGTGTGTGTGTGTGTTGAATCAACAGCAGCAATTACCTCTGCGGTTTTCTTGTGTGAACCCCAACTCCCACACACGACTGAATTTCCTCTAGTTTAAAGTGAGTAGATGAGTGCCCCCCATCTGCGATTGTTTTTTTCATCCCAAAATTGAATGGCAGCAACTTAAACAATAATTAAACAATTCAAAGTGAATGTACGCTTTCAACTAGCCTTAGTTGCTGAATGGCCAAGCATTCAACCTTTTCCTTTTGGAATAATTCATACTTAATGGCTGTTTTCTGGGCTATTCTCGCAAAACCAAACAGCAAAATTACAAGGCAGACAAGGAATGGTTTGGGTCGCATGATATCAAAAATAAACCCAGTTACTGTAAATAAAATTCAGGTTGAAAAAATAAGCCACAGTTCTCCTTATGAAGCTGCCTTTATAACTACAAGTACATTTGCTTCAGCTTAGTAATAAGATTAAAGTAAGTAAAGTTACAGATGATCAGCTGCAGTCCTTCAGTCATCTGTAGCAATAAGGATCCAGTTATTTATCAGTTGAATATGCATCTAACAATAGTGTAACGCCACCACATCAGCATGCAAGACCGTGCGACCCTTTATTTAACAAAGAATGTCAGCCCTAAATGGAAGTCATCAGTGACTTTTGCCCCAGTCTGCTGCCACCCCATCTTTGCTTTTGCGGCATGCTGCTGAGTTACCATGGAACCTGGCAGGGCATTCATGTTGTATGTGACAAAGGTCTTAATGTCCGGAGGGCCGCCTCATGTTACAATGAACACAGACTCTTGTCCCCTCGGAGAGAGGGGAAGTTACATTTACCCCCACGGGGGCAGTCACGCCCTGCCACCAGTTCAATTAGAACTTTAATTCTCAGTCATTGTTAGTTTTTCCCACCTGGTTTCCCCCCACCTGCCTCTGTTGAAGACACAAAACATGCAAACTAAAGTATAGATACATTTTAAAACATTTTCAGTTTCACCATGAAAAATGTGTCTAGATATTACATTTTATGTTTCATTTTAAACATCTTTTCTTCTGTGGAGGAGTTAAAGCATTATATATGTTCCCATATTTTCCCCAATGATGTGAGGACACATATACATGACTTTCAGAGTTGGGAGAGTTTTATGTGGAGTTTGTACATTAATCTTTCCTCTCTTTCCCGTCTCAAGGTCCACTCTTGAGACAGAGTCCAGACAGAATTTGCCTCTGGGAAAGAGAGAGAAAAGAGAAAAGAAGGATCAGAGAGCCATTATCTCTAAGCAATCTAATACAACAAAAGACTTGTTAACAGGGCCTGTTAAAGTAGCTACTCTCCATTGCCTTCCTACTAAAGGAGATGCTGGAACTGTAGTCAGTTGATACTTATGTTGGAAGAGTGATTCAAAATGATGAATGAAGAGAGTCAGTAAACGTTTATGAGGAAAAGGGTGCCTTTCTGACTATCTGGCATATTAAATTAAAGCATCTTTGTATAATATACTACTTAATAAATCTAAAATAATAAGCAAACATAAATATACAAATAAATATAATAAGTAGCCTAAATTTAGTGTGCTCCCTCAAGCAGTTTTGTTTTCTGTAGATGGGAGTGGGGAGCATGGGGTGGCCTCATTTACCTTCTAGCCTGGTAACAGCAGCTGCCTGATTAAAGTTTTATTTTCTTCACCTCTGACTTAAGTGCTCCAAGTGTGTGATGGCTGGTTTGGTTAAAAGTGTTTTCTTTAGTGCCTCGTGGCTGATATAAGAAACACAGTCAGATAAGGTTTCTGTAGATTACTATATGGTGGGCTGTTCCAAGTGTCTCCTCATTATCTGACCAGGTGTGAACATTGGTATCTCCGGACAATCCCATCTGGAAAAATTACGCATAATTGTTACAAATGAACTTGTGCTGAGTGAGTAGTGTAGCATGGTTTTAACTTTTTTAATTAGTCTGGAGTCTGTAAAAAAAAAGAGTCTGTAACCAAAGCAATGGCTTTAAACGCATGGATCCACAGTTAATGATTAGCTAATACTCAAAGAAACCAGATGTAGTTGTAGATTAAGACCCGTGTTCTCTTTGGTTTTATAAAAATTATGTGTTTAAAACAGCACACGTCGAAGAAGTAGAAACAGAGGGTTTTGTTTTGAATATCAAATCATTTTGATTATTAGTTTAAAATAATCTTCTAAAGTCTGGGTATGGGTCTTAACTGCAGAAAACATTTTTGTGCTTTTCTTCTTCCATGGACCCAACTAGCCTACTTATCCTTTGAAAACAGTAAAAAAAATATTATTACACTACTGTTCTAAATGGCTATTAGAATATTATTTTTAACAGGTTTAGTTGCCTTTTATAATGGTTTTGACTTTTCATTCTTTATTTTCTGTTTCAATTCTCATTTCTTTTGAAAAACTCCAGAATTCTTTCATGTTCATAAAAATGTCACTGACTGATATTTTGAAAGATTTCCCTGTAATTAAGCTTCATGCCTAGTGTAACAAATCACAACTCATTCACGACTGGATTTAGCATTCTTTGGTGTTTTAGTGTCTTTATGTTCTAGCTCTGAAGTTCAAACAGCGTTTTATGTGGTTTTATGTCGTCCCGTGTCTAATGCTTAAAAACACAGACAGTTGTTCAGACATGGTTTTTAATGTGTCTGTTTCAGCCAGGTTTGAAGACTGTATGTAAAATGACAAAAGCAGACTGAGAGTGAACATGTTTACCTGGAATCGAGTAAGAATTTGAGCATGAATATTAAAAAGTATTTCATTTGTGTTTTTGTGTTTTTTTTTCCCTCAGGTGACTTGTCCCCAGTGCAGATGTCACCTATTTCCCAGTCACAGTTCATCCCTCTGTCTGAGGTTCTCTGCTCAGTCATATCTGACATGAATGCTGCTCATATAATTGTCAACCAGGACGCTCTGATTAAACATATGATGAAGGCCCATCCAGGTATTATAAGAGAGAACATTATTAATTTTTTAACATTTTAATACTTTTAACATCTTTTTACCCCATTCAGGAAAACAGCAACATGTTTTTCAGTTCTTTAGTGTTACCCTTAACTTTCCTGGGTGGGGACGTTGTTCATATAAGTTTTTTCTGTTTAATGTTTTAGGAATGACCATTCCCACTCAAGACATCCTGTACAATGCTCTGGGAGCACTCATTAAAGAGAGAAAAATTTACCACACTGGAGAGGGCTACTTTATTGTTACTCCTCAGACATACTTCATCACCAATTGCATGGGGAAGGAGAAGAATCGGTGGACAAGTGATAGTGATCATCCCTCTCCTCCTCCTATTACCTACCTGGTGAGCAACGAAAGCTGCATGGATGCCTCTGTTGAAATACCTGTCATGGCTCACTGCAAGTCCTGTAGTTGCTTCACACCCCAGACGACAGCTCCTCCATCTGTCCAGGACCAGTCTATCAGTATAAGTGAATGTACTGGAAAAAGCCTCAAGTGGAACAGAGAACATAAGCCCACTGTCCAGCATCAGTCCACTTCTACTGCAGCGGACTACCAAGCCAGTGAGCTCAGCAAGTCCACAACTACTAGCCGTAAGGACAAGGAGAAACCAGGACGAAAGTTTGGCCTCAACTTATTTCGTCGTAACACAGGAAAAAAGGAGAACAAGCCGAAGAAGGAATATGCAACCTTCTCTGGACAGTTCCCTCCTGAGGAGTGGCCGGTCAGGGATGAGGACGATCTCAATAACCTTCCCAGAGATCTGGAACATGCCATCATTAAACGGATCAACCCTGAACTTACTGTGGACAATTTGGTTCGCCATACAGTCCTGATGAAAAAATTAGAAGAGAAAGCAGAGAGAATGACAAAGACCCTTACAAGTGACAGAGGCATGTCCACAGAGATCCTGCTCTCTAAGCAGAAACACCATTCCTCCAGAGCCGGAGGAAAGAGGCCCATCTCTAAAGCCACTAGAAGCAAGAGAAGAGGCCCCTCTGCCAAAGAAAAACAGAGGACAAAGAGTAAAGATGTTCCATGTGATGACGATTTACAGGGAGATGATCACATTCCATCTTGCTTCAGGCCTGAATTAGTTCTAGATGAAACTGAAAATCTTGAGGATTGTACTGCTGTGGATACAAAATGTGTCTACAAGAAACGCATAGAGAATCCATTTCAGTCGCTACCAGTACGGGATGTAGTATCAACCACCAGTCACAAAGAACAAAAGAGGAGAGAGGCCAAGACCTCTAGTCGTCGAGAGCGCGCAGGTCACAGGTCCAAATCCTGGGACCCCCATCGTGCGAAAACGGTCACTGAGGAAGCGGAGAAAGCCCAGATTCTGACAGACAGATCCTGTGAACGGCTTCACGAGAGAGGACTGAATCTAGACTCCATCATGGATTCTAAAGCCATCAAAGAGCTTCCTGGAGATTACAGTTCTGTCTACCCTGAGAGCAGCACACTGAGGATAGAGGACAAAGTCAAGCTGAGGGACAGCAAAGTCAGAGGCAGACAGCTCAGAGATGGAAGTGGAAAAGAGATTAAGCATGAGGTTTTTCAAGAGGGGGATTTGACAAGTATTTCTGATCAAAAACACATGCTGGACCTTACTTCACATCCATACAAAACAACAGAATTACCCCTGTCTTGGCCCAAGCCTACAATTCAACGTAGACTGTCTCTCCATCTACTTAACAGTAAGGAAGAATCTGAACACTGCCCTGATCTCCTGTCATCACACCAACAAACAAGCAGCCTAATGGTGACTGACACTGAAAGCATGCACAGAGACACCAGTCATGTAGACAGGGAAGTGTACATCGATGATGAGCACCGCATTTACCAGAAAGTAGAGGAGCATGATGATGATGGCTGCAGCTCGCTCTGCCTGAATGAGGAGTGCGTCAGTGAGGTCATTCACCCGGGCACAGCTCGGTGCCGTGAGCCGGTCTGTTTGGATGGGGACTGGGACAGCACTTTCATGGATCACGTTTCACCTCTTCGTCAAGACCCCTTACGAGCCAGCCAGAGGAAGCATGAATACAGGTGGGCGGCAGTCGAGCAGCAGCCTGTTCTGTCTCACCTGCTAACAGATGCCATCCCCAGCCGACATCACGAGCCCAGTCCAGGACACCCTGAACCAAAAGAGGCCCTGGACAGCAGTATCTTTGATTACTGTCAGACGAGCGAAAGGGACTCAGACACTGAAACAGTGCTTAAGTCTACAGATAAAATAGATAACCAGTCCAGCCTTTGGACACGTCACCCACAGGTGAAAGACTACAATCAAGGCCAGTTTGAAACACCAGAGGACGTTGATGACCTTCAGTGTGCAAGCATCAGTCATGGTGACTCTTCTATAGCCTGTGCAGTGGAAACAGCAGAAAATCAAAACAACACTGCAGACAGTGGGATTGACTCGCCAAGGTCAGTGACTCGAAATGGTTGTCAGTTTGGTAACTGAATGAAGCTGGTGGTCACTTCTTAATGTTTACTGTTTTGTTTTATAATGTCTTTATGTAATAATAAAATTACATAGTAACTTTATATGGATAGAAACATAATATAATTACTTGTTGGTTGTACTAAAAATGTAAATGAAATGTGGTGCCTGATGGCATGTGGGGAAATGTGGTGCTATTTATAGTTTTGTCTTTGTTCATTTGCAGAACGCGCATGAGTCTAACCTCGAGTAACTCATTGATACTGAAAGGGTTAAAGGGACGTGGTTTCCTACAGAACCTTGAAAAGCTCCACTCTAAAAGCAACGGCATTCATCCTCAGAGCTCCCTGCTTCAGCTCACACCTGTCATGAATGTGTGAACAGCTGGGTGGAGACTCCAAACACTGTGCTTTCAGCTCGTTCAGATGCCTCTGTATAAATGTGTATATATATCGCTATTATATGTAAATATCTTTTGTCCCAGTACTGAGCAGTACTTTCAGGCGGCATTTTTGGTACTTGAAGTATTGATTTAGGGTTTTATAGTTTTTTCTCTTGTGCTATTTTAGTACCATGATCCTCTGTTGACAAAGAGGGATATGTTAGTTAAATTAACCCTTTATCCTTTAAATTCCAAACGCAAAGACCCATGTAAACAGTGACAAAAAAATAAACTGTACTTACATTTCTTGTACCAGTTTTGTCATGTGTATTTCTGTTTCTCATGAGGAGGGCCACAGAGGCCCAGACCTCAAACCTCATCTAACACAGGACATGACGACAGTACATCAGTGATTTGTTTAACCCTACAGGACCAGTTTCTCAGATTTAGATGAGTCTAGACAAAAAAACTATTCTGAGACTAGTTTAGATCACTGTTGTATGAGAAACAGTTTTAGACAAATAGCATGTATGTCGTCGCTGATGGAACAAAATCTTCTGTCTCCAAAAACAAAGCAATTTTTACAGGAGCAGGAAAAAATTCAGTGCAAATTAATTGAGCAACTGTTCATTTTAGATTGTTTCTGTTGGTCAGTTCATCATGGCATAGTGTAAACAAAAGCTGGTATTTTAAAATTATGTAAAAAATATATATTACAAAAATGGTTTTTAAAGGGACTACATGTCTGTGTAAGGGATTTAATTAAGCAGTTTAACTGATATGTACAAAGCTGCCTATTCTGTACTTTGAAATTTTTTGGTTTCACAGTATATATATTTAGTTTCTATGCACTTTTTTCACTATTTTCTGTCAAATGTAACATGACTACACAGGTTCTTGCAACCAAACAGAGTGACTGCATATGCCTCATTGATACTAAGAATGTAACATGATCTACATTGGTAGTAAAAGTAGTCAAGTAGGATTTCAAATGTGTGAATCATGTGTGAAATTCACCTTGAAATCGCCCTGACAAAAGGTGAATACACGAGCCTAGCGAAGATTACATTTGTTCAGACTGGGACGGCCTGTTTCTGACTGGTGCAGCTCTCAGCTCTGCCTCAGTGTTTACCTCAGTGTTCACACTTCATTACAGCCACACACAGTTACTGGAGGACACACAAAAGAAGGCAGAAATGTGGCGCTCTTAGATGTCGACTCTCAGAAAGGTGTTTGTCGCTCTCAAATTTCATGAGCTAGGTAGACAAAAAGACAACACACTTCCTTATTTCTTTGTTCCTGAATAAAACTACATAGATCTGTCTGCCAGGAGTGGAGCAATAAGAGCTCTAACCTGTAACAGGTTAAACTAGCTATGGCCCATACATGTCATTCAGTTTACTTGGCAGAAATAGAATAAAAATAAAACAATAAAATAATGGAAGAAATGTAATACATAGAAAATGAACAGAAGTGCAACAGAAGTTTTATAGAGAATAGTGTAGTTTTAGCACCTTTTTAAAGCTACAGTCAGTGAATACTAGTGTCTTGGTTTGAGGGTCTTGCTGTGAGAGGCTGGGCTGCTGCTACTGCATTACATTATATGCACAAAAGTATTGGGACGCCTTAACATTACACCAACAGGGACTTTAATGACATTGCATTCAGATACATAGACTTTAATATGGACCTGGTCCCCTTTTGCAGCTATAACAGCTTCCACTCTTCTTGGAAGGCTTTCCTCAAGATTTTGGAGTGTTTCTGTGGGAATTTGTGCCCATTCATTCTGTAGAGCATTTCTGAGGTCAGGCACTGATGCTGGACAAGCTGTTCCAGTTCACCCCAAAAGTGTTGGATGGGGTTGAGGTCAGGGCTCTGTGTGGTTCAGTCAAGTTCTTCCACACCGAACTCATTCACCCATGTCTTTATGAAGCTTGCCTTGTGCACTGGGACACAGACATGCTGTAATAGAAAAGAGCCTTCTAAAAACTCCACAAAGTTGGAAGCATGGCGTTGTCCAAAAGGTCTTGGTTTGTTGATGCATTAAAATTCCCTTCACTGGTAGTCAGGGGCCTACCACAAACCCTGAAAAACAGGTGTGTCCCAATACTTTTGTTCACATAGTGTATTTTCTCGACTCTTTTTTTCTAAACTGACCTAAACACGATCCTTTGGCCCGTGGGGAGAAGCTGCCCCTTAGAGGCCGCTGGAGGAAAACCACGAGCCGCCACAGAGCTCCTTCTACTGGAGGAACATCTGATTCAAGTGCTGCGTTCGAGTAGTTGAAGCTAGAGTTTAGATTCTCTGCCCGAACCCGAACACGGGCCGGGTCGGGCCGATATTTCCTGTCACTGTCCTCGGGCCGTGCCGGGCCGGGCCGTGATCAAGCGCTCGGAGTGTCAGTCTACGAACGCACCCACAGCTGAGAACGTGTGTTATAACGGCCCACGTGTTAAAAAACTGTCGGGTTTAATCGGGCTCG
>JBBPCX010000154.1:13830507-13842822 GCA_037974365.1 Hydrocynus forskahlii | reverse complement strand
GGCTGGGCTCGGACACAAGGTGCACGGGCTCGGGTAGGGTCGGGTTTCATTTTTTGGGCCCGATCTAAACTCTAGTTGAAGCACCTTTTCTCACCTAGCGTCCTTGATTTTGATTGATCTGGGATCAGTGTGGAGGGACGGTTTCATCAGTGACGCTTCAGGTTAGACACAATAAAGTAAAGCAGAGAAGAAACCACTCAGCTAATTCGCCTTAACCCAGTCCATGCCTTCCAAACGTATAGGTTGGTTTCCCGGACAGGGATAAACATAGTCCTGGATTATGAAGTCCTGGGAATAGAGATTTTCCATTGAAAAAGAAAGGGTAGTCCAAGACTATGCTTAATCCCTGTCTGGGAGACCGACCCATAATGAATTAAAATTCATATTATATCTGTTAAATTTGCCAGTTTTCACTGAGACTTTATGTATTCTGTTATGAACAACAAACCTTTAATATATAATCCGTTTTACAGCAGTTGGTTATGATGATACACTTACATTGACAAAAGTATTGGGACACTCCTGTTTTTCAGGGGTTTGTTCTGAGCCCCTTACTTCTAGTGAAGGGCAATCTTAATGCTTCAGCGAGCCAAGACGTTTTGGACAACGCCATGCTTCCAACTTCGTGGACACAGTTTGGGGAAGGCCCTTTTCTATTCCAGAATGACTGTTCTATGCAGTGCACAAAGCAGGGGCGTCACTAGACCCCTTTCACTGGAGCACATGCCCCAGTATTCATATGCGGTGCCCCAGTGAAATCTTACGTTCAGCTTTCAACAATTAACTTGGGTTTAATTTAGTCTGACAATATCCACAAAAGAGTGGATGTTTTCCAAAGTGCTGCAGCGTAGCTTTCGCCACACACAGAAGCAAAATTATGTGCATAGACAGATATGCCATTTCTGCCATAAAACATGTCGAGAATGTTCGCATATCCTCATACATGATTTAATAAATCTTTACATTTTTACCTTTACCTGTAGTTGTTTCAGCAGGATTTTGGCAGGGACAATGTCAATGAGCTAAGAAAGGGTTAGCTGGTATAGCACATATTACAGCTTAGTTCATATGCAGCAAGCTTAAAAATGATAAGAGAAATGGAGGGTGGGTGACATGTGCCCAGGAGTGCTTTATGTCGAACGACACCCGTGGCACAAAGCAAGCTCCATAAAGACATGGCTGGATGAGTTCCTTGTGGAAGAACTTGACTGACACGCACAGAGCCCTGACCTCAACCCCATCCAACACCTTTGGGATGAACTGGAACGGAGATAGCGAGCCAGGCCTCCTCGTCCAAGATTAGTGACTGACCTCATAAATGCTTTACGGCACACTTTACTACATAAACACTCCAAAATCTTTTGGAAAGCCTTCTGAGATTAGAGGAAGTTGTCACAGCCGTACAAGGGGGACCATCGTATTAAAGTCTATGTTTGAATACTATGCCATTAAAATCCCTGTTGGTGCAATGGGCAGGCGTCCCAATAGTATTGTCCACGTCGCGTGTGTTTTTGTTTGTTCTGGTTGTACTGTTCGCGCCGGAGCGCTAGGTGACAGAAGTGTGCTGGTTTTGAAGATTTGTTCCTTTCGCTCATGCGCTTCAACACACTTGGCGCCAGAAGCTCTGTGCGGACACACACAGTCTCACACACATACTCGGAGAGAGGGAGAGCAGACCGCAGCCAAGCAGTGCCGACGCAAGCAAGCGGAGACATAACAGGCCCAACGGCTGTGCAGAGATTCTGCAAATAACAGTCGTTGTTTTTGCTCTCAGAGCAAACGAAACAGGTCAGGAAAATTCTGTACAGTCATGTTTATTTTCGTTTCCACTCTGGGATTATGGATGTTATCCTTTCCATCCATGGTTTGAGGGTAAATTGTGCAGAGTCTGGCTAAGACGGCTAACTAGCGTGCTATTTAAGTTATTTTGCCACAGACTTTAGCTTTGCCCTGTTTCTTTATCACAGATAAGCTCGTGTTTATTCTCTGCGCCTCCATTAAGTATCGAATGCTTGTTTAGGAGTGTTTTGATCGTTTTTGTCGTCTCAGTGGGTTAAAAAACTGTGAGCACGTCACTAAGCTTTCTGTGGTAGCAATGGCGGTCCTGCTCTGTTAGCCTAGCTGCCTGTAGCCATGTTGGCTCGCCCAGCTAAAGAAGCTACTAGAAGAAATTTCGTCGTTAGCTAGCATCGTCCTCGCCTCTCCTGGAGCCCGTCTGGCGTCTAGTGTTACCTGCCGTCGATAATAACCGGTGTTGTTCGTTTTTAATGTATTTTCACCACAAATGCCTCGTGTTGTAGGTTATGTAAGATGGGGGACGCCTTTTCCCGGGCTTTTTGCGAGGCGTTCGATCTCTCGTGGTTAGCCATTTTGATAGCCAGCCATTTTAAGCCTCGGCTGTTTTCAGTTCATTTACTCGAAATAGGATATATGTAACGTTTTTCTCGTCACTGGAGTGATTTTACTTCGCCACGACACCCCTGGGAGTCCGTGGAGGTTGCTGTTATTGTAATTGCTCCACGGTGGAGCTGCGTATTGAAGACCAGATGCGTGGCTACATGCCTCAGAAGGGCGGAAGCTAGCGGCGGCCATTTTAGAGCTAGTTAGCTCTCCAACCTCAGACGAACAAGATGCCCCCCTGCTAAAGGAGGACTAATTCAGCCAGCAGGCTCACTCACAGCCTCCTGACTGGGCATCTGGGACCAAATATCACACTGATAAACAGTTCTTATGTACGATATTTAACTTAAGATCTTGTCTTAATGTAGAATATGCACTAAGAACTAGCCCAATTGCTAGTTAGCCAGCTAGTTAGCCGATATTGCATGCTTCATGAAGCTAACTAGCAAGCTATATAGCCAGCTAACTTAGCCCACCTCAGTATCCCTGTGTTTACATTCAGTGTGGAGTTAGATGTTACAGGCTGGAAAGTCCTTTCCTTCAAAAGCTGTAGGTCCACAGCAGTCAAAATTCGTACTGTACAGGCTTGTGATTTAAGTCACAGTTCAATGCCGGTGTGTAAAGTGCAGACTTTGTATTCTCAGGTATACATAGCCAGCATAGTTAGCACCAATAATAACTGTACATAGGCTAACACTAGCCAGATTGTAGCAATACAGAAAACTGCTAACTAGCTTAATGGTAATAGCCAAATAGCCCTATTTGTTATTACTCTTATGCCAGGTGATATTCCTACTTTATGACTTTTAGAATTTTCGTCGCCCCAGGCACTGATAGATTTGCTTTTTTGACATCTGCTCTGTTGTCTGCGAGCAGCACCCATAACACTTAGGGCAGAGTTTTGTTTATCCATGTTCACTTAGCACATCAATAGTTCAGGTGTTGGCCTTACGGGCAAGCCTTTTGCTGTAAACTTCTGTTTTACAAGTGCAGGTCCAAGTAGTCATACTCTAAGTACACCTTGCCAAGTTCAGTTCAGTACAAAGGTGAAATCTACTTAGTTTGTCAATGTTAGTATCCCACCTGTGTCTCCTGTAAATTGTGTGTAGTAATTAACTTGTCATTGTTGCAATAGTCTTTAAATAGACAGTTTCTAAGTAGTTGTTTTGTTTTGTCTTCAACAGGCAGGAGACCGCCTGCTCGGGCTGATCAGGCCTCACCCTTCTTTTATTCTGGGGTAGCGGTGCTCTCAGAGCAGCGCTAATTTTCACTAAAGTTTAAAAACGGAAGTCGTCAGGCTGGAGTGCGTCCTGATGGCTGAGTCAGAGACTGAGTGTGACACGCCGGGCCTTGACACACTAGGGTCCGAGTGTGTCATAGCGCACACGCAAGTGGGTGACTTGCACTATGCAGCAGAGACTGAAATAATGACTCAAGAGGACAAAAGGCTTGACCTAGAAGCCATTCATGGAGATCTGGGAGCTGTGACCTGTGTTGATACAGTAACGGAAACGGATCATGACTACATAAAGTCTGAGGTGCATCATGACCCACATTACTTTGGAGCAGACATGAAGGGCAATGAGGCCCTGCTTGGTGAGGTGCTCTTGAAGGCAGAGATGGGTGGTGCTGGTGTAGAGCATGTGGTGAAGGTTGAGTCAGACCATGGAGGAGAGCTAACGGTGGAGTCAGAAAATGGCGTTATCATTCACGAAGCCCACGGTCTGCAGTGCAATGAGTGTGGGGAGATATTTGGCAGCATGAATGATCTGCACCAACACTTTGAAATCCATAAAGGGACAAACCCCTACATTTGTATTCATTGTGGTGAGAGTTTTGCTATAGAGGCAAGTCTGAGAGGGCATATGAAGATTCACACGAAGGAGAAGATCTATGTTCCCACTGGTGTGGATTTGGTGGGAAAAGGTGTTATTGATGCATTTAACCTGAAACCCCACCAGATGATGCACTCCCCTGAAAAGCCACACAGGTGCTCTGAATGCGGCAAGAGTTTTGCTGCAGCCATCACACTGAGAGAGCACATGAAAATGCATTCTGATGACAAGCCCTACAAGTGTACCCAGTGCAGGAAGAGTTTTGTCCGCAGACGGCATCTAAAGAAGCATCAAGAGCTGCATGCTCGTGAGAAACCGTTTAACTGCCCCCAGTGTGGTAAAGGCTTCGCTACGTCTTCTAATTTGAAACAGCATCAGAAGACCCATGCTGGTGACAAACCACATAGATGCTCACAGTGTGGCAAATGTTTTGCTGCAGCAGCCACGTTGAGAGAACATCAGCGAATTCACTCTGGTGAGAAACCCTACAAGTGTAACCAGTGCCGGAAGAGCTTTGTGAGGAAACGCCACCTGAAGAAGCACCAGCTCGTCCACCAGGGTGGTAAACCCTACCGATGCTCTCAGTGTGACAAAGGTTTCAACCACTCTTCCTCCCTGTCAAGACATAATAAAGTTCATCTAGAGGCTAAGATGTATCCTCCTCCTGACAAGGAGTTCCCCTTTGACACCTCTATGAAGATAGGAATGCACACGGGTGTAAAGCCATACAGCTGCAACCACTGTGAGAAAAGCTTCAATCACTCGTCATCACTATCTAGACACCAGAGGACTCATTCTGATGGCAAAACATACAACTGTGCCCACTGTGGCAAGAGGTTTAATCATTCCTCTTCTCTCGCAAGGCACCAACGTGTTCATTTGGATGAGAAGCCATCCTATAGTGCTATTCCATCAGGAAAGGGATTCCCCCATACTACCATCTTGAAACAGAGAATTTTGCAGAGTGAGAAACCCTACAGATGTTCTCAGTGTGGAAAAGGGTTCAATCATTCTTCCTCCCTGTCTAGGCATCATAGAAGACATGTGGATCAGTGAGCTTGCTGTTGTATATTGGAGGAATTTTACAATCTGTCCCAACATAGTTTCAGGCCAGCTTTAAACAGTGGGTGAGTCTGTCTTCAGAAAAGATGTAAACAAAACCTAAAATTTGATTAGGGCCTTTACAAGGATCTTGATACAACACAAAGTTTAGAACTGATACTGACCTGCCTAATGTGCATACAGAACTTTTTTAATTTGACTCCTGTATGATAATGTAGACAAACTTGTAGCAATTGTCTGCTTAGTGAATTGGGCCAGTTATGCCCATAGCATCGTTCTTGGAGTGGATTAGCACGGCTAGTTTTCAAAACTGTCGAGAGCATCCTAAGATGTACCTTTGTGTTATGGGCTTTAGGCATAATTGGTGACCAAGTAAAGCAGATTTTGACTCACCTAGTCACTCCCCAGTCCTTGTATCTTTACCTACCCTGTCTTTATGGGCTGTTTAGAAGCTGGTATAATTTGTAAATATATATATATTTTTTTTTTTACATGTGTATAGATAAGTAGTGTGCAGTTCTTCTACCTATTGAGCTCCCCTTCCTTTTTTTTTTTTTTTTTTAATATTTTTTTTTTCCTTCTTCTAATGTATGGTCCAGTCAGTCTTAACCATCTATGATGTAAAAAAATGGCATGGTGCTTGAGTGTATTCCTCTAGCTCCATAAACACAGCTGGCCAAAGGCAGGTTAGTTTGAGTGAAATAATGACTTACGGACCGATTTGAGCATACCTAATTTGGCAGATCATAAATCACTGTATACTACAAATTTGGTGGAATTTGACAGTGTTTCCTCTAAAACATTGCTATACTGGTTTCCTTTGGTACTCCACCACATCACTAATGGGTAAACTGTGCATATTTGTGTACGAACCTATTCCTTGCTATTGCTATAGAATGACTTCAATCATCCATATATATAGCCTGTAGTTAACTTATATTCTGGACACATGCAGCAAAGTATCAAAATTTAGTGTAATAGATTGTGTATACTTATCAATACAAATAAAAAAATATATAGCTTGCTCTTGATTCAGTTTTTCAAAATTCCATGAATATATGCTTTCTACTTACAGTTCTGTGTATGGAAAAAACTTTTACAAACTGATGTATTTTTTTAATATGGTTTGGGTAATCTGAAAGGGAAACGAAAGGAATACTGTTTTTATGGGAGTGAACGTTATTGAATTTTTCCTTTTTTTTCATTTGAATAACAATTGTGCTTCATCTCATAGCATAGGCTTATTCATTGTGTTAGATAGGTGCCTTATTGCATGCTGTGTAGAAATGTATGTTGAGCTGTAATAGAAAAAATAAGAGTTTTGGCTCTGCCTCCCTTCTGTTCCTTTGCATACTAACCAACATATTTTACTTTTACTTCAGGTAATTTGTTTTGCTTCTCTGTATATGAATATATGTTTACACTGTTACTGCTGTCTTTTAATTTCCCTGTCAGCTGGCCTCATTGTAGAATAACTAGAGGTTTAAAATGAGAAGTTAAAATGCAAATGATTCATAATTTGGTCACCCTCTTTTAAGTGGTCAGATCTTGTTCCATGTCTCTTCCCCATCTTTGAGTGGCACACATGGATAAATAAAAGTTCTTGACTATCTTTTACTTGTTTCTTGGCTGGGGTAAAGTAGCTCATTTTAATTTACAATGTTTTAAAATTACAAAGTTATTGGTGGTTTAGAATTGTTATCTGGCAGCACTGCTGATACAGTACTGGATTTTCTATTTACCTTACTGACAAAAACATCAGCACTCATTTTCTGAAATGTTTTGTGAATCTGGACTCTAGTTTGAAGCTGATTTTTTTTTTTCCTAATGGTTTGCCTGGAACAGTTATCTGATCAGCTCTGCTGCAAGAAAGCAAAACTTGGTTTTCAGACATGCTCCCCAGATTTCACCCATGTTGCTTTATGATGCTCTCATAGTTTTAATTTAACTAATTTGTTTATGGTAATAAATGCATTTTATGCTGGCTATCGATATAGATAAACACAATGTGAAACCATATCCTGGTGGTTGGGGAGTTGCCCCTGAGGTACCCTTGAGCAAGAACCCCTCCCCACATTGGCACTGTGTTCCTGACTGCCTGCTGCTTCACTTGGTGCATGGGTTAAATACAGAGGACTATTTGGTGTGATTCGCACCGTTTGTTGTGCTGTGGTGTGTTCATGTATGACAAATGAACACTACACACCATATACTGCGGACTAGACTAGTCCTCAGTCCTGGAGTAAGTTAAAGTGGCCCATTGTAATCATGGGAACACAGCACAGAAAACAATGTGAAATTCTTTGTGTTTAACCCATTCACCATGTGAGGCAGTGTGAGGGGCTGGTACCTTGCCTAAGGGTACCTCAGTGGTGCCACTGGCAGTCCTGGGATTCAAACCCATAACCTTCTGATCACAGGGGTGCAGATCCCTAGCCACCAGCTGTATCACTGTTTTGCACATTTTTAGAGATTTTCCTTCCCTCAGCACACCTCCAAGCAGCTACTAAGGAGCAGGGTAGTGGCACTGCACCACGACTAAGAAGCAGTTGGCACAACAAAACTTGGACTTCAAATTTCTAGGCGTGGGGCACAAGCATCCCGGCTGATGACCTGGGACGCCTGTGGGGGGCAGTGTTGGAGCTGCATGAAAACAGCACCGTTAACAAGCACGACACCCCCAAACCCCCCCCCACCCCACACACACACCCACACCCACACACACTGCTGTCAGGCATTAATACACTTGAGGCACAATATATGGACGAAAGTATTGGGACACCTCTTAATTCGGGGTCTGGGCTAGACCCCTTCCAGCGAAAGGCAATCGATGCTTCAGCATACCAAGATTTTGTGGACAGTTTAGGGAAGAACATTTCTATTTTAGCATGACTGACCCTGTGCACAAAGCAAGCTCCATTAAAGACATGGATGGAAAACATCCAAGAAAAGTGGAAGCTGTTATAGCTAGCTGCAAAAGCTATGTATTTAAAGTCCTTGTCGGGGTAATGGCCAGGTGTCCCAATACTTTTGTCTATATAGTGTACTTCAGGTTTGGATCTGTGAGAGTCACGGTGAGAACCACGGATCGAGCAGAATAAACCAGCCCACCAGTAATGAACAAGGTCGTCACATTAATTGGTCTCACGTTCTAAAACAAAACTGAAAGAAAAACATTAATTTACGTCGTTATAAGAGTATCAGGCTTGCTGATTTTATCTTGGCATGAAGAAAACTTTAACGCTAGGTCGGCACTTTTCTGTTGTAACCATCAGCAAAACACATCGTCAGTAACGTAATACTAGGCTAATTAACTAGCCTTAAAAAGTCCCCCAATGTCACACTCCGCGGAAATGCTGTCAATACCACATCACATGAGGCGGCCAGTTTCACCAACCCAACTCGAGAGACGGGGCCAATTGACAGTACACTTAATGGACGAAAGTATTGGGACGCCTGACACTGCATTCAAATACATAGACTTTAATATGAAGTAGCCCCCCTCTGTGCAGCTTCCGCTCTTCTTGGAAGCTTTCTACAAGAATTTGGAGAGTTTCTGTCGGAATTTGTGCCCGTTAATTCTGTAGAGCATTTCTGAGGTCAGGCACTGATGATGTACGAGAAGGTCTGTGTATGGTGTATGTGATATATGCTAATTAGGGTCATCAGTGTTAACTGAAAGGTTGGTGATTCGAGCCCACCCAAGGACGGATGATCGTTTTTTGGGGCAGCTGGTGGCCTAGTGGTTTGGGAGTTGCCTGTGCGATCAGTAGGTCCCAGGACTGCTCGTGGCACCACTGAGACACCCTTGGGCAAGGGACCATCCCCACACACTGTTCCTTGGGCGCCCCCTGTTGGTGGCTGCCAACAGCTTCACTTGGTGTATGGGTTGGAGCCAGGTTTCTCAGCCACTGGGGCGCGGACCACAGATGGGCCGCGACGGCTTTTGATTAGGCCGCGAATCTAAAATCGAGACAGGCCACTGGTCCGCAATTGGTTATTTAATATCATCTAATGTGGCCAAGTGGGCCTTAATGTTGAAAAGGTTGAGAACCATTGGGTTCATAGAGAAAGAATTTCGCATTATTCACACTATGTGCTGTGTTGTGCTGTGTTCACACATGACTTTAAGGGACCACTTTTCTTTTGATTTTAAATTATTTTTAAGAGACTTACTTTGAGTCATGCCGACAAAATCTTTTTCTCTCCTCCATTCACACTGAAAAAATGTTTATCTCTTAATTCTGAACAAACTTTCAGACCACCTACACGTTAGAATAACTTTTATTCTTTAGAATACATATAGTATCTTTTTAATGGTAAATTTGCGTGTGTGGACATAAACTGTAGTCTAATGTTTTTAAGACCTTTTTTAAAACATTTATATCTTCACTTGTTGGGATCTGTTTACACTTTTGATATGCTTTTACAATTTAGAATTTGTTGTGTGAAGTTCTGTTTACAAAGTGATGTAGGCTATAGCTGATGTATAAAATTCATATATGGAATCATATGATGAGAGTGTTAATTAACTGGTATGTTGGTGGACAATGGATGTAGCACACCGTCCAGCTAGGGCTCTCGCTGCTTTTAATTTCTGTACTAAATTTAATTTTCATTTCTGTAGCTGTGTGTACTCAAATGACTTGCAGGATTGTGAACCAGAATCAGAGCATAAATTGAGCTGTGTATTTCAGCCCCCATGTACTTTGAAGTTAGGCAGAAAAGAGCCTTCTACTATGTGAGCCTTCTACTCTCAGTTTCTGAGAGCCTTATTAGGTGTTTTCTCAACATTTTTAAGCAAAACTGCAGGTTCGTGACACACAAGACAGAGGTCAATACAATACAGAGGAACATGCAGTACCTGGTGTTGGTATAACTAGACACTATAATGTAATGCTCATTCGCGGCTTCAGTCATGGATTTTTTCCTAGAACCTAATCAATAATTCTTCATGGAAACTCCTGCAAATTCGCGGAAACCACAGGTTTCCTCTGCATTTTTTGTTGCAATATATAATATTTACATTTACGCTTACGTTTATGGCATTTAGCAGATGCCCTCATCCAGAGCAACGTACATCAGTGCTTTAGTAGTCCACATCTGTTCTTCACTCCTGTACAGCTATACTTAAATCAACATCTGCTTTTAACCAAGTTACTGCTAGCTAAGTTACACACCTTAACAAACCCTGCCAAAGAGAAAAAAACAAGTCAGAGGTTAATACACACGTAAGAAAAAACAGTTAAGAGGGTAAGTGCCTGAGGGATTTTTTTAAATATACACCAAAAGATATATAAGAGATTAGTGAAAGGAATGGTTAGTCACCAAGATGCTCCTTATAGAGGTGGGTCTTCAGACGACGCTTGAAGACAGTGACTCCACAGATCTGACTGCAAGAGAGAGTTCATTCCACCAATGGGGGGGCAGAGACCGAAAAGAGTCTTGATGTATGTCTTCCTCTTCTTTTGAGCAGCTGAGGATCAAGACTGAAGCTCTGAGAGGACGAGAAGTGACATGCTGCTTGATCAGTGCAGACAAGTAAGGAGGTGCAAGTCTGCTCTTGGCCTTGAAGGCAAGTGTTAAGGTTATTAACATAATGCGAGTGGCCACAGGGAGTCAGTGAAGGTTTCGTAGTAGAGGCATAGTGTGTGAGAATTTAGGCAGATTGAAGACTAACTTCACAGCTGCATTCTGAATCAGCTGAAGTGGTCTCGTTAACTTCAGTGAAAGTCCAGCCAGTAGAAAGTTGCAGTAGTCCAGTTTAGGGATGACCAGAGACTAGATGAGCAACTGTGGCTTCAGTAGTGAGAAAGGGTCGGATTCCTCTGATGTTGTAGAGAAGGTATCTGCATGTTCTGGAGAGGTGGTTCTTCATCTAGCATGACACCAAGATTTCCTACCTTCTTTGAGGGGACGAAGAAACGGTGAGGTCATGACTTGGTGATGGACTCCTTTTGATGAAAAGCAGCTCAGTCTTGCTGGTGAAATACTGCTGCACTCAGAGGCGAGAGGTTTGAAAGAGGCCAATTCAAAAGCATTAATATATTTCTCCTTGCTGCTGATTGGCTGCTGCCCTGTGATGCATCTTTGGCAACTGCAGTCCAGTTTTTCCCCGTGGAGCATCTTGAGTGTTCTCGTGTTTTTCGTTTTGTTCTTCTTAAAGCCCTGTATTTTTATTACTGTTAATTAAATTAATTTATTACTGTATTTATCTGCTTATACCAAAGAAAACAACAGCACATACCAAAGAAAACGCACATGCATGAATTACAGTACAGTCTATATAGGGGTAACATCGGTATTTTACATTCTAATACTGTGGAAGACAGCAGTTCAGTGTTCACTGTGCAGTACGGATACGGATTTGCCGTGACATTTTTTAAAGTGTAATGTATTAAGCTGAGTTTAAAATGAAATAAAACTGTTTTGGGAGCATATTTAGGGTTTACACAGTAAAAATAGGCATTTTTTGGCATTTTTTACCACATCACAAATTATAGTTTTTTCCACTATACACGGGTGCTCTTGGAATGTCGAGGGTTTACCGTACCAGAGTTATTTCAGTTTCTTCGAGTATTGATTTATACAGTGATTTAATAGCCACTAAACATTCCATCATTGTTCTCTGACACTTCTTTAAACACTGAATAGACCATACTGAATTCGTTCAGTAGAATTTTAATAACATTTTACAAGTCATTCAACTTAATTGGCTGCACTATTTCCTATAAACCAGTGGCATGCAATTTCAGGATGATACCAGCCTAGTGTGGAAATAGTCTTTGTAGGAGGAAAGGAAGTGAAAGTTGCTCACACGCTCTTAAAAAGTACAATGGTACACAGCATTCTCATCAAAGACCTGCAGTTATTTTTTTATTCATGCACTAGTTACTCTGCTGCATTCATTACATTAACATTTTATAATGTAAAATATAACTGAAAGGTTATAGTGTCGATCAGAATCAGTGAATGCAGGTCTATGCGTAGCACTGTGTCTCAGGTGACTCCTCCTATT
>JBBPCX010000154.1:13812761-13830407 GCA_037974365.1 Hydrocynus forskahlii | reverse complement strand
TTACCTGAAGTGGAGTGGGAACCCCATGAGTAACATGGAATTCTGGGTTCGGCTCAGAAAAGCTCTGATGAAATGAATATGACATGCCCAGCTAACTTTTCTTTTTTGAATTGGTAGCACATCTTGAAACAGAATTGCAAACATAAATAGAAAATGCAGATATGATGTACAAATATTCTAGTTTTATAATTCATTTTTTGATGTAACAGTGCAGATTGCCATATTACATTAGTATTTTATGTTTTCTTATTGTGTGAATAATGTGTGTGAGAGACCTTTGTGTTTGTGTGTGTATGTGTGTGTATATAACTGAATAAAGTATTATACATACAAAATTACTGCTACTCCTGAAAATGAACAAATGAAGTGTTGCTAATCCTGGTCATGCAGAGGTGAAAAGTAGTGAACTAACGGATGTACTGCCCTTATTGTCTTGTTTAACAGTAGTGGGAAAACTTAAAGTTAGAGCAGAGATCTCGCTGAAAAGTATTGTAATACCAGTTTAGTTGATCTCCTGATCTGTACAACAGGTTAGATAGAAAGGTTATAGTTTCTGTCATTCATGTAGACTACCAGCATTCCACAAAGAAGAGCACTAGGCAGGGTGGGCTGCAGTACTTTTAAAGCTTTTAAAGACAAATGGTCCCTATAGTTTTCTTTTGAAAATTATTAATTTTGTTGTTTTGCTGCATTACCAACATTTTGAACAACCACATAACTACTTTTCTACTCTACTTTTCTGTTCAGCACCAGCCTGTTACCCTTATGTGGAATGTATTTACTGTGGCATGTTTTTTAAAACTTCAGTCTCCACCCTCCAAAGCTTTTCTTCGAACCATAGTCAGTTTTCGTCATCTGCCACACCTTTCCAGTTTTTTCTCCAACAAGGCATACTGGTTTATCCTAGAGTTTGCTCATTGCTCACATTCCCTCATATAAAGCCTGTGACACAACAGTTTCACTGAAACTGCTTGGTGAATTTACACTGCGGGAGCTGCAGAATGTCTCGCCGCAGTAGTGTGGCTGATCGGGGCCGTTATGGCACACTGGGGAAGTCCCAGAGTAGTGATTCAACGGGGAGATACAGCAGCCTCAGACCCAGCAGTCAGAATGGTCATCGGAATGTACTGTGTGACTTCTGCCTGGTCAAGAAGATGAAGGCTGTGAAGTCCTGTCTGACGTGTCTGACCTCGTTCTGTGAGACCCACCTGCAGGCCCACTACGAGTACCCAGCACTGATGAAGCACAAGCTGGTCTCTGCGACAGGGCAGCTGAGGGAGAAGATCTGTGCTGAACATGACAAACTGCTGGAAGTCTTCTGTCGCTCTGACCAGGCATGCGTCTGTGTCCTATGTATCATGGAAGAACACAAAAAACATGACATTGTCTCCGCTGCAGCCGAAAGGACAGAGAAGCAGGTGAGAAATGTTTTTTTTTTTTTTCTCACTTCTACTTTTGCCCTCTCTACACTTATGTAGGCTAGTGGTGTTTCTGTTTTTGTTCTTGTATTGCACCACGGTCCAGGAGGAATGTTGCTTAATTTCACTGTGCACCGTGTTTATGGCTGAAATGACATTAGACATACCTGGGATTTTTGCTGAACTATTGCTTGAAGCGTTTGCTCTGGTCCACTCCGGCAGAAGCAGCTTGGGGCTAAGCTGATGGCCTCTCAGCAGAAGATTGAAGAGAGAGTGAAGAAGTGGCAGAATCTGACGGAGGCAGTGGAGGCTCTAAAGGTGGGTCTTTAATGGAGGCGGTGGGACACTCTGTACCTCTTTTTTCTCCTTTCTGCCATAATGTGTCTGCAGCTCATGTAAGCTGTGGTTCAGCTCCTCTGCTGTTTTTGCACAGCACTCGTCTCAGAGTGTGCTGGAGGAAAATGAGAGGATCTTCGCAGAGCTGATGCGAGCGCTGGAGCGGAGATACACCGAAGTGAAGGAGATGATTCGAGCTCAGGAGACAGCTCTGATGACTCAGGCTGAGAGGCACTTGGGCCGCATGGAGGAAGAGATCACACTGCTGAAGATGAAACACAATGACCTGGAGAAGCTTTCACACTCTGATGATCATATCCATTTCCTGCAGGTACTGGGCATGTAAAGACCACCAAAAAACAGGATTCTGACAGAGGCTTTTAAATGTTATGTTAATAACAGTTAAATGCGTGTTAATAACTTTGAAAGAAATGGTCATGCAATATAATGTGATGGAATGAATAAAGAATGTAATGACATTTTATAATGATGTAACATAGTTCGTGAAAACTACTGTACAATGAAATGGATATTTTAATCATATCAAATCTCTGTTCTGGCCACAGAGCTGGCAGTCTCTCTCTGCACCCTCAGGGTATGAAGACCTGTCCAAAGTGTCAGTGACTCAACAACACTCTTTCGATAAAGTGAAGAAAGAAATCTCGGAGTTTAAAGTGCAGCTGGAGGATGTAAGTAAGGAGGAACTGAACAAGATAGCATCTGCAGGTTGGTAAACTATTTCTTTAATCATCTATTGGCAGAAGTGTGTGGGGGCACCTCATTTACTGTTTTTGTTTTTGTGTGTCCTTAACAGTTAGGGAAGTTCAAATTCTGCACACTCTGGAACCAAAGACACGGGACGACTTTTTACAGTGTAAGTTACTTTTTGCCACACCAAGAATAACATCTTAAAATTCCAAAGGTTTAATCAAAACACAATGGATGAAAAGTGAGGTAGGGGAACGCTGCAATTCTGGTTTTCAGAACAGGTTTACAGGTAACATTTTCCATTACACATGTAGATCTCAATGCAATAAAAGTGTCATTCATTCAGCCTGAAGAAGTCAAAATACAGCTCATGTGAGTGCATGAAAGACCTCAGCAATAATCCACATGAGACTAGTGTAAATTAATTCTTGCTAGTAAATATATACTCTCAAAGTGCAGATAATCAGTGGTTATTTGATTCACTGTTTGATTCACATATTTGAAAAACAAAAGAAAAAAAGAAAAAAACAACTACTGCAACATGTCTCAGCAATGTGCTGCTGGCTGGGACTCGTTTATTTTTCAGGTAGAATTCGAAAATTCAGGTGGCTCACACCATGTTACAGTAAATCTGTCCATCAAGAAAGAAAGAGTGGGTTATTCAGTGCGATGTAACAGACCGGTCATCTTTTGTTCTCTGAAGAAACTCTCAATGGATGTTATTTTAAAGTGGATGTTTTAAAAAATTGATGTTTTAGGTTTTAATGTGAATAAATGTTTTCAGATTTTTTGGAACCTGCACATAATGTAAACATTTTATGCCAACTAGAAACCTACATCCAAACCATTTAATTTTAAGAAAATTGGATTTTGTATTAGTAGTTCATCTTCACATGTCTCAAAACAGCCATACTTCACAATTAATTGACGCAAAATATATAAGTTCTGTTTCACTCACGTGTATTTATGGATACTATTCGTCCAAAGGTTTGTAGACACCTGCTTATTTTCTACTGTTTCTTCTGAAATTCAGGGTTATCATAGAGAATTTGTCCTTCAGTCTCTACTTATCTGGGAAGGCTTTATACTACCTGTTAGAACATCACTGTAAAGATCTGATTGCATTCTACCATGAGAGCATTAGTGAGGTGAGGTTGCTGATGCTGGATGATTAGTTATGGATCCCAAACATCACACCAACTCAAATCACGGGTACTCGATGGAGTTCTATCACACACAGTCTGCCAGCTGCACAAACCCGTACCGGGGTCTTCATACCCCTCTAGCTTATGCAGACATTAGGTATGATGGCTTCAATTTGCGGCTGCTCCAGAGCATCCCATTCAATTGGCAGTGGTTTTCTATGGAAACTATACAAGCTATGTGTGCACAATTGAAGCAAAAAAGAGAAGTTTGGACACCAAACAGGTCTGGGCTGTTCAGCTACATTTGGGTAAGGCAGAGAACTTGTGTAAAGTTGATTTTTCAGAGAACCATTCCTTCAAAGTGGCCGAATTCACAAATTAGAGTAGGGCTTAAATGCTTTTGTGGGTATGTGGCATATTTACCGTAACATGTAAAAACCTAAACTGTGATCCATAATTTTTTGTCCTGTTGTCTGTGCAGATTCCTGTCACCTTTCTCTGGATCCTGTAACAGTACACCCTAACCTGCAGCTGTCTGAGGGGAACTCAGTGGTGCGCATGAGCAGTGAGGCCAAGCAGTACCCGAAAAACCCTGAGAGGTTCGACCACTGGCAGCAGGTGCTGTGCAGGGAGGGCATGTCTGGCGGCCGTTATTACTGGGAGGTGATCTGGGCCGGTACAGAAATCGACATAGCAGTGACCTACAAGGAAATTAGCAGGAAAGGCAAAGACAACATCTGCAGCTTTGGCTGGAATGATAAATCCTGGAGCCTGTACTGCTCTGAGTCCAAATATTCTTTCATGCACAACAACAAAAGCACCACTATACCAGTGCCCACTTCCTCAAAAATTGCAGTGTATTTGGACTACAAGGCTGGACTGCTGGCATTTTACAGTGTGTCAGACACGATGACTCTTCTCCAGAGGGTCAACACCTCCTTCACTCAGCCACTCCATGCTGGATTTGGAGTCTGGGGTTATGGAAGCACTGTAAAGATATTGTAAAGGTTTTGTATATTGTATACACACACACACATATATATATATATATATATATATACACACACACACTTTACTTCTTAAAAATAAAGGTTCTGAAATGGTTCAACGTTCTAGGAAAAACTTGGAATACAACATTTACACTATGCATAGGTTCTTTACACTTCAGAAAGGTTCTACACACTGCATTTACACAGACATTTTTCACATAACCACACACTGAAGAGTTTCTTAGAGAAGCAAAAGCTGTTCTCAAACTAACCCGTTCTGACAGGTTTCTTTAGGAGTGCAGGCCTACATTGTTATTTAATTAAGAATATTTAATAAAATGTATCACTGTACAGCTTCTCCATTTCTTGAAGATACCAGTGGTAGTGGTACTAGTGTAGTGGTACTACTACAGCAATCCACTAGGTGGAGTATTTCCATGCATTTTGTAACAAATTGAAAACGGTGATTTTCCACATCTCTGATTTGGTCTTGGAGTCACTGCATGGGCAGTTCCTCTGTGAACCCTGACCCCGAGTTGTTTTTTACTTTAATGGTTGTTGATCCACAAACGTTTGTAAGGAATGTGTAACATGTGAGTTTGGTATAAGATCTGTCACTTTTATTCATGTTCAGAACGCTAAATCCTGCTGAACAAGGCTCTGACGGTCACAAAAAAGTGAATAAATAATTATTTTATGTATTACGCCGTGCTCCCTCGCTGCCATCTGGAGATGGTTCTTCCAGGCCGACTGGTATTTTGGGAAACTAAACAAGGACTATATTGTTTAAGAACATTCATTGATGAAACACTTAAACCCTTTCTTATAAATACAAAATATACAAAATGTCTTAATATATTAATATAATAATTGAGTGTTGAAAGTAAACCTTGTATCTCCAAATAAGTAAGATTAATGAGAGGACATGGAAAAACACTCCTGACTTTCAATGCAAGTCAATGAAACCAGGTCACGTTTGAATTTTTGACCCTTGCTGTTGGTTCATTCATCATGAAATTTTGATACAATATAAAAAATACAAATGTACAAAACTGGAGATATGAGATTTAGTTACAATAGTGCTGGAATACCTGTATTTCAAGAGGTCAAACTTTTTATGAAACTTTGTAGTTTGCACCCAAGCTACAAAGAGATTTACTTGTGATGTGTAATCTTTTATTTAGTAGGCTGTCTACTCCCTGTGAGCAGCCTAAGAGAGGGCGCAATCTCAGTTGCATGTGTTTTATTCATCTGAAAAGCTGCTCCTCAAACAGTAATGTGTTAAGCAACTGCCTTGGAGTAACCAAGTTAAATCTGCAATGATGCCTGGGATCCAAACACTCACTGAGAGTTATTCTGACTGCAAAGGAAATGACTACTAATTTCCTTGACAGTTTTCTACATTTCTGACTGGTGGAGCAAAGAGGAGCTTTCTTATACACTGTTGTCATGGCGTAATTAACGTAGCTACAAGCTAATGGAGACCAGTCCTGCATGGTGCAGTAGATAAGAGATGATTTCCCTACTACTGTAGATAAATGATTTGTACATCAGATCTGTACAGAACTGCAGACAGGCTGATATTCTTATATGTTTTATAAACCTGGGTGTTCCAGACCTGTACACAGTGACCAAATAAACCTGCTAACAAACACAAAACAGACTAATAACTTTAGGTTTAAGATTTTTTAAAACTCTGAGATTAAGAGTCAGAGAAGTCACGCTAACAGAACTAAGGCTCTCATATCTGTAACAGCCGATCTGATGTTTGGGTGCTCCTGGGGAAATTCCATGTGAAAAAATGGCATATTTAATACAAATAACACTTCTGCCCGTTCTACTGCATGGGTACCGCTTACTGGCTGAATTTATTATAAACGTAAAATATCAAGAGGTACAGCATATTTAATAGTTCTGAGTGTTTTCCCAATATGTTAAACTCAGCAAATAAATGGAAATTGTGTTCAAAAGATTTGTACAGATATGCCACATTGAAAAGGATGATGTCCCTAAAATTAAATGTGTGAAATTAACTTGATATGTCATCTAAGACCAAGCTCTCTGGTGAGAGCTACAAAACCTCTGCAAGAAGCCCTCTTCTTTTTTTGTTGTGTATAACAAAACTTGGTTTTGTTTCAATTCAAACTGGTCTCTTCTTCTTAAAGCAATTACTGTTTAACACATGAGACCCGCAGTAACTTTTTATGCATCCTACACAAGATGAGAAATTTCTGGCTGGACTTTTTCACTGTGCTAAGAAGTAAACTTAGCTTTAGTTCATGATCACTGTCCTCTTTAGAGGTTCATTGCAGTTACACTGGTTACAGTCAGGTTTCAGTTTGAGGGGAGATACCAGGCGATAACTTGGAAAACATGAAAGAAAAAAACTCCTTGTAAAATGTACATTTTCCTCTCCTTTTCCATCTCCTGCTGTATTTTCATCTAATATACCACCAGAAAAAATAAGAGACCACTGCACTGTTTCTCAGGTTTTATCTTTTATAGGTGCAAGTATGAACTGAACAGCCTTGCCCTAGTTTTTAAGAACTGCTGACAATATCTCTACTAATTTCCCATTTAAAATATCATTCTTTAAAGCATCATTTTAAAGGAAATGACAACACATCAAAAGCAAAATGATGCAGTGTTTACAGAGCTTGAATAATTCAAAGAAAACAAATATCTTGTTCAAAATGGCAATTATTACCTTTGATGTATTTCTAGTAGTGTTTTTGCCATCCAGCTGGTCACATTGCAAGAAGAGAGTGTTGATTACAGCAGTGTTTTTATACTTTTCCTCATTAAATAAGATTTGATTCAGGTGATCACTAATCAGTACCTCATGAAGCAGAATGAGGTGCTTGTGAAGGAATTTCACAGACACTGGCATGGAATGCCTGTCATACGCATAGAGATGCTGATTTAAAAATAAATTGTAGTGGTCTCTTATTTTTTCCAGAGCTGTACCTGTAGAGTTCTATGTAAACCAATGTATATTCCAAGTCTTAGGATAACATCATAAACTATTAATACAAACTTCATTGTGTGTGAACTGATAGGACCCCAGTGGAATACTAACTCCATTTCTGGTAGAATCTTCTAGCAGCTCTTAATTTTAAGCCTTGGCTTCCTAGCTTGAGGTACATGTTATTTTGTAGATTATAAAGCATAAATGTATGGTGCTTTGAATTAGAACGCCTGCCAAAATGCTGTAAATGTAAATATAATTATGACTCTAGGACAGTGTGAGTGAGAGCTCCTTTTCGCTCCACTATTCACAAATGTAGAGAACTGAATATCTGAATATCTGAAGTTTGACTAACCAGCATTGGTGCTGTCAAATGGGTTTGGGTTGACCAGTATGAGGGACCTGTTATCTTGTAGACTATAAAGCATAATTGTATGGTGCTCTGGATGCGATTGTCTGCCAAACGCTGTAATTATGACTCCACTACAGAGTGTAATTTTTGCTCCATTATTTAGAAAAGTAGAAAATTATCATTTGGAATATCTGAAAATATTCAGTGTAACTGAGCTTCACTTGCAAGCATAAGTGCTGTCACATGGTTTTGCGTTTACTAGAATGAGGGACATGTTATCCTGTGGACTGCAGAATCAGAATCAGAAAACTTGATTGATCCCAGAGGAAATTGCTTATGCTATGAGTGCCAAGACATACGGAGACACAGAGACAAGAACTATATAAAATATAACTTCTAAATAAATAAAAAATACAAATACCAATAAAAAAAAAATCACACATCTGTGCGCTAATCCAGATCGTCTACCAAATGCTGTGAATGTAAGTGTAACCGCTGCATAAGATGAGAGGTGTCTGAAAATGTTCTTTTCGAGCAGGAGGCCCGGTGAGGACCTGGAGCTGGGTCTGTTTGCTGGAGGTGCAGAGCTGGGGGGAGGAGCTGCTCCAGCTGTCTAATTTGAGCCCAGCAGCAACAGCCTAGCGCCACAGAGCAGCCAGCCCACCGGCCAGACCACCACAGCACGACCGGGCTCTCGCACCAGCCAGCCGGAGAGAAAAACACATTTCTGGGTGAAAAGATTGCAGGGCGTTTCAGTGTTGCTGGTGTTGTCGGTGGGTTCTGCTGGCAGACAGCAGAAGGCGACTGTAATCTCTCTCACACACCGGGTCACTGGAGATCTGGAGTCTAACAAAAGGTGGGAGAGGGGGAGAGAGAGAGAAACACCGCTGTCCCTCATCAGAGGAGGAAGGTAAGGTAACTGAAAGACCTGGAGCTCACACGCTAAAGCTAGACCTCCTTTCAGGACTGTTCAGAAGTTGCTGATGCGTTTCGTTCAGCCATTTTGCATTGGGGGTAAAAGTGTCTGGGAATAAAAAAAAGTTCGTATCTCGAACTGGATTTAACCTTTTCCAGCAGAATCCTAACTGAACTCGGTAGAAAGCTGAGAGGTGTAGTCGCTCCTTTTGGTCAGTTTTCCAACCTTTTTTCTCCACTTCCAGTTCTTATCTCGGACATGAACGCGTCGGGGCTCGGTTCAGGACCTTAAATGCGAGTGGATGAGCAGCGGGTGACAGGCTGGCGCAGGCGGAGAAAGAAGCGAAGCTGTGCGGCGTGGCTGTGGAGGAGAGCCGGCTGGAGACGATGTCTCTCTGGATGATCTTACCCGTCAGCCTCCCTGCCCTCACCATCACTGGCATATGGGTCGTGTGAGTATTCCTGTCTTCTCTGCTCTTCAGGCTGCACACAAACACACGCACTATACATACACACACACACACATAAATGAAGTTGGTCCCTCCTTCGCAGCTATAACAGCTTCCACTCTTCTTGGAAGGCTTTCCACAAGATTTTGGAATGTTTCTGTGGGAATTTGTGTCCATTCATTCTGTAGAGCATTTATGGGGTCAGATACTGATGTTGGACGAGAAGGCCTGATTTGCAATCTCTGTTCCAGTTCATCCAAAGGTGTTGGATGGGGTTGAGGTCAGGGTTCTGAGTAGTCCAGTCAGTTTCTTCCACACTAAACTTGTCTAACCATATCTTTATATACCTTGCTTTGTGCACTGGGACACAGTCATGCTGGAAGATTCCTTCCCCAAATGTGTCCACAAAATCGGAAGCATGGTGTTGTCCAAAATGTTTTGGTATGCTGAAGCATTAAGATTGCCCCTTTGGAAGTAAGGGGCTCAGGCCAAACCCTGAAAAACAGGTGTGTCCCAATACTTTTGTCCATATAGTGTGCACACTACATGTCAGAGTATTATCGCTTAGGATACATGTGCCTGACTGGAAAGTGTGGCTTCAGTCTTAGGTCACCGCTCAAGATTCTTGACACTCATCTTGATATTTTGTTTTTCAAAAAATACTGCAATATTTTAGCTTTGAATATACAACACCTACATTAAATTTGATATTTTATAAACTGCGTTACTGAAACAGTTTTATATTATTAAAAAAAATTATACTGCAGTATAATAGCTGTTCATTTCATAATCCATGCAGTAATATTTTGTAAGGGGTTGCACTGTTACAGGACATAAAAGACTCATCGTGCTGCCTTAAAAAAATATTGAAAAGTATTAATACGCTTGCCTTTTATTCAGCATTTCACACACTGCACTGCACTACTACTCCTAATTTATTTCTTCAAACATGCAGTTCTTTAAGCTGCAAAAATATTTCCACAATTTTGAAAAATGGCAACTGCCAAAGTTTTACCTGTATGTATTAATGCACATTTAGTGTAACAAAAATATCTTTTCATGTGAAATATATTGATTTGAAATGAACACAGTTACATATGTAGTACATCTTTACTGATCACAGTGCTAAGGCTTTTCCTCTCTCTGTGTGATTTAAAAGGCCTGAGGAGCACTTTAGTCTGAGGAACATTTCACTGTGACTGTCTAGAAATGAATTATACAGCTTGAGCGATTTTTCTGATCTTTCATTTAACATATTATGTCTAGAAGGCCAAGCCCATTGCTCCTAGTTAGTCATGTTGCCAAGAAAGGTTGTAATGTAGTGACTATGGTCTGATTTGCTGGTCAGAGTGCCAGAAGGGACATCATTATAAACTCAACATGGGACTTATGAATAGGTAAATGTTTATGTTTGGGATAGGTCAATCTGTGAGAGACAGAGATGTTGTGGAAGAGGTAAGAGGGGCATATTGGTGATAAGAAGGCAGTGATGAAAAGTTTGGGTTAGACTGAGAGGGCTGTGGGACTCTCCACCTGTTCTGTGTTGGAGTTTTTTTTTTTTTCTTACTCTGTGATCATAGCGTTGGAATGTGGGCCCAGGAGGCACACGCTACATGTAGCAGTGTCTTTTCCCCTTTATTTAAGGTGCTGTAGTAGTGTGCTGTCATCCTCTCTGCTCAGGCCAAGTTCCTTCCTGAGGAATGCTTGTAGGCGCCCGTTTTCTGAGAGCACTCAGAAGTCCCTTTCCTCCCTCGTCCTGCAGGCCCCCGAGCATGGCACAGTAGGGATGGTTACATAAAGGTCCCACCAGCCTGGGAGGAGGCCCGGGAACCCAGGGGTGGAGCTCATGGCCACGCTTTCCACACAGCATCAGCTGCTTCTCATTGGGTGTGAGAAGATTCTAGGAAAGAGTTGGTCTTATTCTTTCCATGTCTCCCCTGGTGATGGCCTGGGAGCTGTTCCCAATAAAAAACGTGGACTCACTTGTGCTGCTCCTTAAATAGATGCTTCCACCATGAGTCTTGTTTTCCTTGGTAAAAAAGGCAACTGTAATTATGATCCAAAGAAGGATTTACCGAGGGCCCCAGAGCTTCAAGTACAAATATAAAACCCTGTGTTCTCTAGAAAAGGGTTTTCTGACCTTGTATTGTTCAGAATGACAGTTTTCACAGCAAATATTTCTGGACAAAACGTTCATGGTTAGATGCAGCTTTAGTACTTTGTCTGTTCATGGAACATGATCCTCAGTTATGGCGTGAAACAATGTTTGTTACATTGAATAATTCAGTGTTCGCGTTATATTATTCAGAACTGCCGAGTTTCCATGGCAGTGTTTCCATTTAAGTTTTATGTTTGTTCGGCCTGTTAAATGCGAGGAGGAAAATGTGGTTTTGTTCCCGCCAGGCCCTCGGGCATACACACTCTTTTGTTTGTGAAGCTGTGCCTTTGCAGTTGATACTCAAATGCTGTCTTTAAGGCTTATCATCTTTCTGAGTCACTTGGAGGGCTGGATGGGGAATTGCTGAAACGAAGCCACATATGCCTGAGGGCTTGCTTTTGGCTTACACAGTAGATGAGAGACAGATGACCTTGTGATGTGTTTGTTGGTATTTGTTGTCACCAAAACTAGCTTGCCAGTTGCAACTTCTAATTAGGCGTTTTAATTTTACACCATGTCCAAGTCGTAAATCTTAATTGTGTACGCATGCTGAATCTGTAGATCAAGATTTTTTTTTCATGCTGCTTTTTTTTTTTTTTTTTTAGAACAACTCCATCGTTTAGTACACTGTGTGTACAAATGAAGTAGATATGCTTGTTATAGGCAACATATCAGTATTATGATTTCACTGCTGCATATTGCAGTTGCGATGCCTTTCACAATATCGGTGGACCTACATCATTACTTTTCTGGAATTCAGAAGGCTTACAATCTTTGAATATTGTTTCACTTGAACATTTACTCCCCCCATCCATACAGTCCATTGATGGAAAATAAGCTACAAAACAGCCTGTTTTCAAATCTTACACATTTAAATATCTCCTTATTCTGGCTACAATAGTTTAGCCTGGCCCATTCGTGGTTTAAAAATGAGACTTTTGGTGGATTACACAAAAACCTTGATTCGTCAGAACACCTGGTAACTCACCTGGAGCTGTGATTGGTCAGCATGTCAAAAATACTGTGATTGGTTGGAAGCTCAGTTGCATATTAGAGCCTACTGTAGCATTTGCATATTGTAGAATATTGATATATTGCAATATCAGTATTGCAGTGGTGATACTGCGATAACAATTAGCCGATTATATTTTGTGCAGTCCTGGAATGGAGCCCTCTTCTCTGAGCGAATTGGTAACTCTAGGGTGAGATACAGGTTTAATGGGATCAAGTTGGAGTTCAGGCTACTTATTTAGCCCCTTCACCTCTATCACTGTGCTGTAGCTCATAAAAGATTTTACTAAGTGTCTTCTGCTTTGTCATGCAAAAGTTGTTTTATTATGAATGCCATTAGGGCTGTGATTTGGCTGCAGGCACGAGCTGAAGATGAGTGGCATAGATGACAATAGCTATGGTAAAATTTGTAATAATGAAGGATCAGTTGTTTTATAATTGTTATACAGCATTTAAGCCTACCACAAATGAGAATTTTGTATCAAATGTGCTCTAATATCTTTTTACCAAAAAGTGGAGCATTTTGCATAACAAATAGAGCCATGAAACTGTGCAGTATCATTCCAGCTCAGCTTTTTTTTATTTTTTTTATTTTTATAAAATACAAGTACAGTGAAGGATGTGGCCCCTATAACAGGAAGATGTATTTTGGACTGACAGAAAAAACAGCCGTAGGATTGATTTTGATGCTTTTTTTTCCTGGTAATAGAAAATAATGCTGAATGACCTCATAGCATTCAGGTAGATGTGGTAGTTGTGTCCAGTAGTCCTCTACCCCTCATCTGCCCACCTCCTCCCCACTATTGTTAAGGGTGACCTGGTAACGGTGTGTGTGATTATTCACTACACTAGTTGAAGCAGATGGCAGAATGTTTGTTTACTAAATGTAATTTCACTCGGGGTAATGCTGAGCGCTGAGCTGGGCTCCGGAGCTGCAGCTCGCTGTGTACATACATACATGCACACATGCACACACAGATGCAGCGAGAGATGGAAATGGCCCTAATTGGCGTTTAGCCTGTTGCTGACCTTGCACACTGTCGGAAGCAGTTACGCTGGACAAACGCGAACTGTGTGTGCTGGGCGGCAGGGATGAGCGCTGACAGTAGCCTAGTGTCCGGGGTATATTTGAGTTTTTGTTGGGTGACACTACGCTTCTTCGCTGAAACTCCATTTCTCTGAAGGTCTTGTGAAAGTGATGGTACAGACGTTCGGGAGCCAGCGTTTACCCTGACTATTATCTGATGCCCCTCTGTTCACTGACATCCAGCGTGGGTCACTGTGATTCTGACTCGGCGGCCCTTTGACCTTGTTGCATCAGACAGAGGACTAAAAAACGGCCGTGGTGCTGGTGTGAGCTCACGACTGAATTTAACTGAAACGAAAGGCCAGTTAAGTCATCTTCCCATGCTTTAGATTAACAGTACTGTGCAAAAGGCAATAATATTTAAAAACTGTGTTATTTTTTATGTTAATGTTACTAAATATGCAAAACAGAACGAAAGAGAATAAATACAAATAACATTATACAGTAAATTGTAATTTTTTGTATATCAAATGTGTTCTCATGGAAGTCTGTTATCACTTGTAGTTACAAACTTGGTTTGACTCGATCAGTACTTAATTAAATTAAATCAGGAGCTGCAAATGGACTTTCACAAATCCAAGCAATGGCTGGAGGAACCAAGGAGATATCTGGAACCAAACCTGTGTTCTCCTCACCTACTTTTTTAGAAACAAAACAAATCTTGATACTTTTTGCTGCTTCCTTGTTTGTTTGCATTTATTCTAATGTTAACTTTGCTAGCAGAAAGACACTTTGAGGAAAAAACACACTGAGAAAATGGCTTTAAACTATTTGCATAAGACCTAAGACTTTTGCACAGTACTGTAAATTATTGCCATTATTGACATTCTTGGATCTAGATTTAAGTTCTGAAATAATTCTCAGAAATTCATGGTTAAATTGTGTGTAAAAAGTATACAGAATACTTTGAAACAGAAATTGCTCCCTAAAAATAGCATATATTCATATCACAAATCTGACTTCCTGAATTTATTCTCTTATCAGGTATGCTATGGCCCTGTATAACCAGCATGTCTGTCCTGTGGATAACTGGTAAGATTTTGATCTCATGTTTGTCTTATGCTTCAGTACAAATGTTTGCCGACTGACTACATTCAAATTTCATTTAGTTCCATTCAGTATTCAAGTCTGTGATGTTTCTCTTCATTTCACATAAGCGTTTGGTCGACATTATATATCACTTATAAAGGTCCTTAAATAGTAAGAAAAGTATTTGCTTTTACCACCTGAATTCATGTCGTACTGTAGCTTAACTATAACTTTGTCAGTTTTAAAATAGATAGTGCTGGAATACAATTGTTTCACCCGATTTGGACTGAATTAAACTTGATTTGAAATGAAGAGACTCTCAGATTCATGCACTGTCATCTGTCTTTAATGAGTTATGTATTGAAGGGGAGAAAGAATGCTGGGTTTGTTCATCATGGATGGGCAGGTTAGAGAATGCCAGTAACAATTAATCAGACACATATGACACAGGCAGACAAAGTACAGGTCTAAGGTGCCTAAGGATGCATCCATGATTTAATTGTTACTGTGGTCAATCATTACATCATCTTCCCTCATGTAAACGGGATTGACGGATCTACATCTGGGGGGTTTAGAACATATTTTATTCAAAGGCTGCATTGATATCCCTGTTGCTTTATGTTCCTTAAGCGTACCTCTTTAGTTTTGCACCATAAGCAGAGTTGCTAGCAAGTGATGAAAGCTTATGTCCTTAAAGACAGCATCTCAAATAGACTTAAAAACAGCAGAAATTTCTATTTTAAAGCTAGATTTTGGTCTAAAAAACAAAAAAAAACTCCAGACACGGCTTATTGACTACATTTGGGATAAAGGAAAAGCTGTACATTTTATTTTGCACTGAGCTCTTCCTTTACATCTGCTGTGTAGTCAGTAATTTGAAAAGATGCAGTGGTAAGCAATAAACCATGCACACTGAATGAAGCACGTTGCTGTGGCTAACCGACAGATAAGAGGGGAAAAACGTTTTTTTGTTTTTTTGTTTTTTACTAATCTAGAAGTCATGTGCCCTGAGTGATGTTTGGACGTTGGAAAAACATGACACCCTTTTTTTGTTAAAAGCGTGTCAGACTCTAGAACATCACTTTTGTGATGTAAGTGTAGAGTGTCTTAATTCTCAATACGCACATCATCGTACACCAGCTCTGCACAAATGAGCCGTTTCAAATGAGCTGGGCTTAAATGGCACCTTCAAACAAATGCAGGAGGCTGCATTCTGGGAGAATGTTATGCTCTAAAACCAACTGTGCTTTCACAAAGCTTTCTTTTTGGACTGTTTCATTATGTCCATAGTGAAAGACAAGCATGCTTTAAGTGAAGGGGAACCTGAGTTTTAAGGCCTGTTTAAGTGTTCAAATTAAGGTTTTGTTTGTTTTGCTGGCCTGGCTGTCAAGACGTGTTCAGTTTGGGTTTTAGTAGAACATTTCAACACAAATAAAAAAAAATTTTCTTTGTGTGAAGGGCTGGAATGCACCACCCGACAACAACTCGGCTCTTTCTGTGTTCGTAGCCAGGTGGTCCCATCCAGTAAAAGATGTTTAGACCTGCCTCTGATTGATGGCTGTTGAAGGAATGAAGCTCAGGTGGCCAGGTCCACTATTCTGGAGGTTTAACCACTTCTGTATGTGTTTCAGGTTGTATAATCAGTCATGTGAGGAGGACCTACCCATGCAGAGGGGGCCAACACTATGCTGTACTCTGGACAATGTGCCACTTATCAGGTCTGTCAACAATATTGTGTTGCTCTTAGCCCCCTATCCCCCCTTTTGTCCCCCACCATGTATATGTGGTCAGCCATTAATGTAGTTTAGCACTTTTAGTTCCTTTAGCTTCCATATGACCTTGTGAAGAGTCTGTATTTGCTTTGAGAGCTTGTAGCACTGAGGATCCCCGTGCCATGAAGGTAACCAATTACAGCAGTGTCTGCTGAATGAGCTGAGAGTGAAAGGCCAATCAGAGCCTTGCCAGCTACCTCTGTAAAGGAGGGGGTGCAAGCAGGGTAAGCTTTTAGGCATTTGTGCCTTACTCTTTGGCACTGTGACTGAAAGGGTCTCATATATCCCCTTAGAAAGTCTGATCAGAGGCTTCTTGGATTATGAGGATTTTTTGTCCAGTCATACATGAGCCATGCGCCATGAGTGCTGCCTCTTCCTGACACTGTTTAACGTCTGCATTCATAATAATCTGTGGCCACTAGTTTATTTCTGCTTTTTTGCTTTTTTACTCCTTCTGTTCTGCTTTTCTTCTTGCTTCTCCTTTCTCTTATTGATGCTTTCTCCAACAGCCTCTTGTGTGAGAGTTTCATAGCAAGAACAGAAGCGTGGGGATATTGTAGTATAGTGTAGTGTGTCATTGTGTTAATAGTAATGATACACACATTTCAGGAATCCAAATATTTTGTGGGTTTTGCACCATGGTACATTACATATTTGACAGAAAAAGAGGGTATGCAAGCATTTAATTTCCCTTTGATATTTTTATCACTTGTTGAAAGCATAATTAACGCAAACACATTTTTAAAACACAAATACATTAAATCATCAAAGAAAACAACAAACAAGCAAACTAGCAGTACAAACCTTAATCCCACAATATTATAGTGGATAGTGTAGTGTCAGTGGTGTACTCTGATCAGTGTAGTGTAAATAGTGTAGTGTGAACAGTGTAGTGATTTATTCAAACTGAGAATGTGAATAGTGTAGTGATTATGGTGTATCATTGTTTAATTAGTGTAGTGTGAATAGTGTGGTGTAGTATTAATTTGTGTAGTGTGGTGAGAATAGTGTAGTGTGATATCAGCGAGGTGTATCATTGTTTAATTAATGTAGTGTGAATAGTGTGGTGTACCATTGTATAGTTAGTGTAGTGCGATGTAGTGTGAATAGTGTAGTGTACATTTTTGTATATGTAGTGTACATAGTGTGAATAGTGTGATGTACTGTTGTGTGAACAGTGTTTGTGTAGCATTGTTTAATTAGTGTAGTGTGGTCTCATTCGTGTGGTGTATCGTTGTTTAATTAACGTAGTGTGAATAGTGTAGTGCGCTGTATGCAGTGTAGTGTGAATAGAGCTCTGTGCCATTGT
>JBBPCX010000154.1:13773382-13799392 GCA_037974365.1 Hydrocynus forskahlii | reverse complement strand
ATAATTTTATTTATTTTTTTTTTTTTCAGTCTGCTTTCTCCATGTCCACCTTAGTGAACTTTAGTAAAATTGCCATAAGAAGAAATGAACACAACACTACACAAGTGCGGACAGGACAAAATACAGAGATACAGAGAGAGTGAGTGCATGAAATACACAAGAACAACAAAACCACAAGACAAGACAACATTTAGTGCAGTCGACAGCTATAGTACTAGTTTGAATGAATACAGTTTAAAGACCGTTTCTAGCAGTGGAGTCGTTCAGTGTGTAAAAATGCAGAATGGAGGTAGACAGCAATAAATTGTGCAAATACTGCAGCAGTAGGATAGTGAATGTATTAAAAGGTGGGCATTTACACTGACAGTTAGGGTGAAAATTGTTTGGTAGTTGTAGTATTTCAGTAAGTGCATCTGTTAGTGCTCCTGGATTTATCATCACAGACTTGTAGCCTCTTTATTATTCTATCTATATACCTGTCCACAGATGGGTTCTGACTGCAGTTAATGAATGATCAGATGGCTCTTTTGTGGTCCTCCTGTTTTCATTGTGAGAACTCCTTAACCCCTTTGTCCTCCAGGTGGGGTGTTTTTCGTTCAGGAGAGTTTTGTCCTGCAGCACGCCTCGGCCATCTTTGAGTGGGTATTCTGTGTCATCATCATGCTGTTTTATGGCACGTTTGCCTTTGAGTTTGCTGGCATATCCAGTAACACCATGATGGTCCTGGCCAGAGGAGGCACGTTAGGAAGTTCCAGCAGAGACCACAAAATGGAGTCACTCGGTGGAGCGAATCAGCACCAGCCAGAGAGTATGTCCATACTTTAACACCTCAAGGAGAGAGAGGCACAGGAGAGGTCTGGACCTGCCCTTCTCTCTCTCTCTCACTCTCACTCACTCACTCTCTCTCTGTATTTCTCTCTCCCTCTCTCTCTCTCTCTTTTTCTCTATTTCTCTCTCTCTCGCTCCCTCATACATGCACACACATGTACGACAAGTGTGCGGAGGACAACACTAGACCAGCGAAAGCAAAACTGAAACCAGAACCTGGATTTCTCCTGGATTTCCTGCCTTGACCTGAATCATGCCAAAGGACTCCACTCAAATTTTGCACATTGACATGGTAGAGAGACCAAATTGTTGTCCCTTCACTTGGCAGTTCCCCCTCAGTGTCAGTCTCTGAAGACCCATAATCAAAGGGGCTGTAAAAGCAAAGAAGATGGAAAGAAGCAGTGTTATCGGGACTGTATGGGCTGGAAGTGGTGTGTTTAGCTGACTGGGCATTTGTGCAGTACAGTCAGAAACACACATGCCTATAACCAAGACTGGGCATTGAGATGAATGTTGCTGTGCCAGTTCTACACATTTCAAGACATTAAGAAATGTTTTAGCAATGCAAAAATATGGATTTTATCTTTTTTCTTCATTCAGTGGTGTTTAAGCCACATTGCCTAAACATATGCCTTTTTGTTTAGATTTTTTGCTTTGCCTACATTGCAGCATTGCATCTTCTTTTCAGGGGGACTATCGTTACCTTTGTGCCTTATAAAAAGGGGCCAAGAAAAAATGTCTAATAAATGTAACAGAAGTCTGTATTGGTTACCATATTGTAAAGAAAGCTGTCTATTACCTGTTCCGTTCCATGCTTATATGCAAAGTACTTTTATGCTACAAATCAAAGAGTCATTGAGAGAGTCATTGAGTATCATTAAGATCATCAAAATCTTAAAGGAGAATTTCACCAATTTCTTGAAATTTCTGCAGATCCAGTAGCTGAGACAGTCATTCGGAGTGATTGCTGTGAACTGTAGGGAAATAACTGATCTGGAACCAGGGTCTGTTTTCTGCAATGCAAATTTAGCTGTAAGCTAAAGCCTTTTTGTTTCATGTTTTTTTAAGTGCATACAAGAGCTTTGGTGCTACTGGTCAAATTCTGTGTTTTTCAAAAAAGAAAAATGTCATTATATCATCACAGAGAACAGTTTTAGTGCAGTTAATAATAGTAAAATAGTGCTCTAATAACGTTTCTTTGGGAACTGTTTTTCCTTATACCGCCTGCATATACCTCTCAACAATGAATGTATTAAAGTATATTTTAGGCCAAAACTATCAGAATGTCTCCGGCATCAGACAATGTATTCATAACTAATTCATGTAATAACTTTATATAATAGTTTTTAGAGGATTCGACCACTCCAGACATCTGCTTCCTATACCTACTTATGTGAATTATTTCCCTAAAATATTTCAAATTAAACCACTCGAAATGACTTAGTTCACATCTTAATGATTTAAGTATGGAGAAATTTTGTGAAATAACTGGAAATCCCCTTTAAGTAACACTAATGTAAAACATTTGCGTATTGCAGTTTCAACCTGTCTGCATGTAAATGTGGTTTTATGCTCCTGTAGAGAGGTTTGATGGGAGGTTGTTGTCTGTTTACACCTTTATGTCAGTCTTTAAAGAATGGGGTCTATACCAAATCCGCTTTTCCTTCCAAATCTGCTTTTCCAACCAAAAGATGGATTCAGTCTACCTAATTTGAATCATCTTCAGGCTTGTGAGCTTTCACCCTCCAAATTTCACTTTGGCAATAACTTGTGCGTACGGATGTAGCATCACCATTGATTTCTAGATCTTTGTCCATGGTTTGTTCTTTGTTTATGCACCTTGTATTTGCTTGATTTGTTTGTTGTCCTCATCTGTTCCTATTGGTCGTCAGTATACAGATTGTTCTGAGAAATTGCTTCTGTATGGATTACTGCCAGTTTTGATCTGAGAACAAAATCTTAAACACCCTCAAGAGCCCCCTCATGACAGACCTTCGTGTTTATAAAGCTAGTCTCGGTTTGCAGCAGGACTGCAAGTTCGTTATTTAAAATATATAGATCTACTCATTTATGCTTATACCAGTTGGTAGCAGATTTAAGTGACCTTAAGCAGAAAATAAAGACACTAGTTACACATTCGCTTTGTTCATAATATAAATTACATCCATCATGTGTTCTTGATTATCAAGGGATATATTTGTTTATCCCTCATTATTGCCAAATCTTCATTTAATATATTCCCTTTTCCTTTTTTAAAAATTTTTATTTTGTTCCTCTGTGCATGTCATGGTCTCCAGTCTACACCTCAGGAAATTTTGTTACAACACCAGCTTGGAGTTACTGCTTTTAATAACTTTAAAAAAATAACTTTAAAACTGGTTGTGATTTAAAGTGTTTTCAAGTTTGAATTGGTTGAATATTTGAGATGAATGAATGTTTTACCGTGAAATTGACATGTTCGGTGTATGTTCTTCATGTTACTGGCGGGCTGTAGGTGTTTCACAAGGTTTAAAAAGAGTCTATATGTTCATGATCCACATATCATGACTAGTGTTGCTTTGCCCTCAGGATACTGATTAGGATGGATGTCTCAGCAACAGAAGGTGACTTGGAGTATCACCTTTTACCTTGATTTATCAGTGATGACTTCTGAGGACACACCTGGCTATTGGTTAACTTGGTCCAGCTCTCAATGGTGTTGCTTAAACTCGCCGTCATAGAACATTCCTACTAAGTCCACAACGTACGGTCATTGTGTACAAGCGTAAACACACAAACACGCAGTATTCTCTTACAGAACAGCCTCTCCCACCGTCAGGGGGGTGAGGGGGTTAGCAATGTGCTGGCTAGCAAAATGCACCTTCCTGTGCCTTTATTTTCATTACACCAAAGACCAAACTGGTTCCTTGTAGAAATCAAAATGATATATTTGATTGTACTGTACATTTGCCTTAAGTTGTACAAAAAATAAAGCAAATCATGTATAACTCTGCTGGCTAAGGTACAGATATTTTGTCAAATGTAGTGTACGGGAGGTCCTCGGGTTACGACACAGTTCCATTCCTACGACAGTGACGTAATCCGAATTTTGGTGTAAATCAGAACACACCCTTAGCCTAAGTCACTTACCAATCCTAACACAGTTGTAAAATCGTAGACTAGAACATAACACTAAGCCACAGAAAAAGGAAACGGACATAAATATACTGCATTTGTATGCCGTGCTGTACTGGGGGACACCAACACCGTACTGCGTATTCTTTCGCAGCGCGCAAACGAACTAGTTCGTCCACGTAAGTACAGCGCTAATGGCGTAAACAAACACGTCTCAGTTTTAAGTATTTAGTGGGCTTCATAAACTCGGAATGTTGTATGTCGAGACTGTCGTAACCCAAGGACCTCCTGTAGTTTTCATGGGTTTTGTTTGCTTCACACACTATTGCTAAAATACTGGGACTGTGGTTTATGTATTAAAGGGTTTAAAAATTAATATATCTTAATTTGGAATTGACATAACTCAGATTTGTGAACATATCACTCAGTGAAGATTATGAGGTCTCTCACATGTACATTTAAACTAGGGCTGCACAAGACATTGCATTTTATTTGTTATGGTGATACTGGTCCCTGCAATACTGATTGTAATACTGCTGATCTATCTCTGCCCTTTTGAAGATTATGATGTGCAAATGAGCCTCTAACTAATCAGTGTTTTCACAGAGTGACTGATCACAACTCCAGGTTAATGTTACTTGTTTACGTAATCCAGCAAAAGTCCATTTATTTTGGCCAATTTTTAACCATTAAATACACTGATTTGCTGAGGTGTTTTTAAAGGGCCCATGTTGTACATTTCTGTGGGTTTGTTACCAAATATATAAATAATGCGTCAGAATTTATTCTTACATGACCCAGCATGTGTTTTTATTATTGTATCTTTAAGATATCTGTCAATAAGCTCTTTTCTGATTGGCTGCCCTGTATGGCAGCTCACCAAAAAGGCAGCACAGGGCTATAACTTCAGCATGAATGGGTGGGGCTAAACTGGTATAGGCTGAATAAGGAGATGTAGGTAAATGTATTGTTTTTTTTACCTCACAAAAACTATGATTTGTACAGGGGCTGTTTTTGAACTCTGTATGGTTGTGAAAACGTACGTTATGAGTCTTTAACAATAAGTGCATACTTACACAATCACGATATGTAGCTGTATAATCGCAATACTAATTTTTTTCCTATATTGTGCAGCCCTAATTCTTAAAAAGTATGAAATTATTGTGAGAATGTCTGCAGACCCTTTATATAGTTCTTTGTAGTACTTTTGAAATTCATAACAATAAATCTACACTGCATGTTGTGAATGAGTTAACAAATACACTGTTATGGAAGATGACGAAGGATCGACTAATTGGTAAAACCTCTTATTCAGCAAATTGACCGTAAGACGCAATCATCAAATCACTCATTTAAAATGATGCTCTAAGCTTTTTTGGACATTTACCTACAGCCTAAGAATGTTATGAAAAACTGAGAGTATGAATACTGAATATTACTATAAATGTGAATTTCATGAGACATATGACCTTTGGCACATTTTCCTGATTTATCTCTGCCTTTTTGAATGGTTTTTAGTTAAAGAGGAGAGTAAGAGAACACTCTAGAAAGTTTAAAGAAGTGACTTTTTTCAGTAGTTTAATTATTCACGATTATTTACATAATCAGATCACAGATTTTGAAGACACAGATTTCTCGGACAGAACCCGTCTGGTTTGCTAAAGGAGTAGCACCCTTCAGGAGAACACGTGGACACAACAGAAAAAAAAGAGTCCCACTGGGGCAGGAGCAGATCTCAGTCTTAAAATATGATTTTGGGTTGATAATACACAAACACACATACACACTGGCCTCTGGTGAACAACACTGTTCTTACACCACAGTGGATCTATACATGTAAACAGGCAGGCGTCATTCACTCTTGCGATCAGTCTTGCGCTACCTCAATTACACCATTGATGAATGAAAACATTCCTGGCAAATGCTTTTGTCCATCTTGCTACCTATAATAGGTTTATATAATAACATTAAAGCCATACAGAGGGTATAATACAGATGGATTTCCTAGACAGGGATTAAGCCTAGTCCTGGACTACATTTTCCTGCTGAGAATTCTGTGTCGTCCAGGACTCCATAAAAAATAAGGCACACACATTTTTCCTTAAGGTGTATGTTTTCTGCAATATTTCAGCATCAAAAATAGCCTCTCTAATGCAAAGCTTCCAATGGTCCGCCAATTAATGCCCACTCGTCACAGCATGGTATTTAGTAATCCATAGATCTGTATATTACAAACTCAATTTACAAAAAAAATAAGAATTAAAGTAAGAATAAAATCAAAATACACCCTATCAAAATGCATCAAGTCCAAAAGAAGCAGATCTTTTGGGTGCTGCTGATAAATAGAATGCCAAGGACAGAAATACACCACGGTGAGCCAACTTTGGTAGAATCAATGAGGCTATGGCTGGAGGAATGAACATTAATTCCTTTAAATGACCAGCTGTAACAGGTTATTACTGGTCTCTGAAATTCAAAGCGAATCCAAAAAGTGACCTTTCTAAGAGTGTCAGTGTGAATATGTGATCAAGAGTGAGAAACACTCTAGTGAGCACTTGCCACAGCACCAAGTGTTAAGACTTATGTGTAAGAATTTGAAGTTTATTCCTGTTTTATTTAAGATATTTATTCAGTGTGCTGGACACTAGTGAAAAAAAAACAAAGATTCCCTGCTAAGTACTGCCCAGAGGGTGAATACAACACCACATGGTGGGTTTGTTTCAAAGGCAGTGACTTTTACGGCATGCGTTGTCAGTGAAAGTGAAAGAATGCTTGAAATGCATCCGGTTAGAACCAAAATGCCACAGGACTGTGTGCTGAAAAAGAACGTGTAAAGTAGTACCAATTGTTCTCTGTTATTCTGAGGTTTTTGGAAACATCTCCACCTGCTTGTGGATTTAATACTTCAGGCTTTTGGGCACTTCCCAGGTAAATTCAGAGCGGCCAAAGTGGCCGTAGCAGGCCGTGCTCTGGTAAATCGGACTCTTCAGCTTCAGGTCCCTGTAAATAGAAAATTATTTACACTGTTCAATATTTCACTCCATTTCTCTAGACAGAGCAAATCTACAAAATCACATTCAGCGCTGCAAAGTAATGTATACTGTGTTACAAGTGTATACTGTGTTACATAATGTTCTAGGGAAAACCTTAAGTTACTGTTCTTCACAACTACATATTTTTTACAAAAATTAAATAATTAAAAGATGCTTTAGGGCAGAGGACCCCAACCACTGGGGCGCGGACCGGTATCGCACAGAAAGATAGAATAAAAATATTTTATTGATTATCAGAGTCTGAAAGATCTTTTATTTTGTCTCGGTCACATGATATGGTACATAAAAAATTTAGCCCACAAGCTAGCAAAAATGAGTAAAAAACAAACGTTGTATTTACTTGTATCTATACCGGTCCGTGAAAATATTGTTTTACATGAAACTGGTCTGTGGTGCAAAAAGGGTTGGGCGCCTCTGCTTTAGGGAACCAAAAAGGGTCCTCTGTGGTATCACTTTAAAGAATCATTGTCGGTTGGTGTAGCTGTATTGAGGAGGTGCTGCAGGTGGTTATGTCCACTATTTTTGGAACTTGAAAAATTCAAAGTATGTCTGTTAGAGTTTATGTTAATTGCAGCCTCTTATGCAGTCTCTTCATCCCTCAAGAATAGCTGTGGATAGTAAAAATGGACAATGAAACTTTAAATGCCTCTGATAAACTAGTTTTATTCCTAATATGTGGGTAAGTTGGTCGAGTAAATTTGAGTGTATGATAGCATTGTTTCCAGCAAGGTTAAAAGGTCTAAGAGCATTTAACATCCTCTCGAGATTTAGCCAAATTAATGTGGTAAAAGCTACATGTATTGCTTATTACTTGGATTATCCAGATGAGATTGACTTATTTGTAACTAATTCAAATCAGTGCAAGTCTCCACATTAAGTATTAGCCCTTTTATTTTCAGAATTAAAAAAAATATATATATATATACAAATAACCACAACTTTTGTAAGTTATAATGCAAGTTAACATTTTTGTTGGCCCTTTCATGGTGCAGTTTTGACACAGTGTAAAGGTCAGCCAGTAATCTCAGACAAAAATAGAGATACAAGGTTTGTCTCCAATGGTAATGTTATACTGATTTATTTTGGGTTATTCTGCATTTATTTGGGATCTTTTTAAACATTTATTTCTAAAACAAAAACTACCAACAAAAAGTACTGATGGAAACCCTGTTTGATCACCTGTTTTAGTTGAGTCATGTAGGAGACAAGATGCATGTTTACCTAACAATGACGCCAGGCCGAAGGTCAAAGTTCTTGTTGACGATCTGAAGCAGTTCTTTCTCTGTCTTCTGGGAAGAGCCATAGGTGAAGAGCGAGATAGACAGTGGATGGGCCACCCCAATAGCATAAGATACCTGAACAACAGGAGAGCAAATACTGCACCTCAGTCAAAACCTCAAGGTAGACCATGAAGGTATGAAGGTACTTTGGTTTACTTTTTTTACTTTTGTACTTGTAAAAGTACAAGTAAAGAACAGATAAAATAAGGAGTTTACCCGTCAGATGACATTGGTTATCATGAGTCTTTCAAGCCCTCTCACCTGCACCAACACTCTCTTGCACAGCTTGGCCTTCACCAGAGATTTAGCCACCCAGCGGGCAGCATAGGCTGCAGAGCGGTCAACCTTGGTGTAGTCCTTCCCAGAGAAGGCTCCACCACCATGAGCTCCCCATCCACCGTATGTATCGACAATGATCTTCCTTCCAGTGACTCCAGCGTCACCCTAAAAGATAAAATGGATGTTCTCACTGTGAGCTTCCTGGTGAAGCTTGATAAGCTACTCAATCATTTTGTCAACAGTAATGCTTTAATTCCCTGAGAGTTATCAGTAAAAGCAAAGAAAGGGACAAAAAGAAGTTCACCTGGGGACCTCCAATGACAAAGCGACCACTGGGTTGCAGATGGTATACGGTCTTGTCATCAAGATACTTGGCTGGCACGACAGCCTTGATGACCTTCTCTTTCAGAATCCTCTTCTGCTCGTCCAGGGAGATGAGATCATCGTGCTGGACTGAGATGACCACAGTGTGCACTCGTAATGGGATCACAGCTCCATTCTCCTGCTTGTAGTGCACAGTGACCTGTAGGTATAGAGAATCAGAAGATGGTGCGTGCAGGATCAGTTGATCTACACCATTCTCAATATGAGAGAGTTCTCAGACTGTTTGAGAGATCCACAGATCCAGAATCTTGATAAGAATCTACAGGGACATTGCTGTACCAGATCAGCCACTTGAGGGCCATACACCACAAACATTGAACCCTCGGAATATTTCCGGATCTCCAGTATGAAAATGTCAAGAACTCCAAAATAGCGAGAAGGTCTCAGCTTCCAGTGAGGATGCCGTCTTGGGTTGCTGGTATGTTCTAAAGGCCAGGCTGTAACTGACAAGTGGACAGCAACGTCCAACCAACTGCGAGAACCATGGCCCCTGAACGTCACTGTGAGGGTCATTTTTACCTTGGGGCATAAGAAGATGCCGCCAAAAGCTTCTCATCTTGCTCAATAGGGATTGCTGCTATTGGTCAACAGAGTGGTGCAATGACCACAGCAACTGATAAGATGTCAAAACACATAGTCAGCTGCAGTCAGGACCTTTACACCTGGACGGTTTAGCTTTAAGTAGTCTCTGGAAACACCTGCATCGCAATCTCCCTTCTAACCTGTGTTTTCGAGTCCGGACGCAGCCAAGGAATGGTGCCGTCACGACGGAGTTCAGCCATCTTGGAGTTAAGTTTGTGGGCAAGGACGATAGTTAGGGGCATGCACTCCTCTGTCTCATCTGTGGCATAACCAAACATCAGACCCTGCCAAAGAGGAAGGTATAGAGTTATTCTCCATTATGGCTACAGTTAAAACTCAGTTCTCTGTTGCTCACTCTTATTTTAATCTCTTCTACTGAGTTATTACCTGGTCTCCAGCTCCAATGTCTTCTTCATGCCTGTCAACGTGGACTCCCTGTGCAATATCAGGAGACTGCTGCTCCAGAGCCACCAACACATTGCAGGTCTTGTAGTCAAAACCTGAGAGATAAAGCAGGTATGAGAGAGGAATGAGATGACAAACTATTCAACAGAAAAGTAACAAGTGGCTAGAAAGCTTCATAACTGTGCATTCTTACCTTTATCAGAGTTATCATAACCAATGTGTTTGATGGTGTCCCGAACAACTTTCTGGTAGTCGACATTAGCCCGGGATGTGATCTCACCACACAGTAGCACCATACCAGTCTTACATACAGTCTCTGAATGAGAAACAAATGCGTTCACAACATGGAAATAAATCTTTGCATCTGATCAAGGCAGAATCTTGGTTAGCCATGACATATGTCTGGATCTTTAGCATTAGGAGTAATCACTGGTGTCTGTATCTAAAGATAAAGGTTTTAGTCACTGTGTGACAGATGGTAGAGTGTCAAGGACTTGGAAGGAAACTTTCAAAATGTGTTGTGTTATAGAATGATTTATTATTGCTCAAACTGTAACTGTTTTCACATTTCAGTGATATTTTCTGATCACTTTCCATTGTTTTCAGCTTAATAATCGCCATTAAAATAGTACCATCCATTATAGACTTACCACAGGCCACCTTGGCATCAGGGTCCTCTTTCAAATGTGCATCAAGCACAGCATCACTGATTTGGTCGCAAATCTTATCTGCAGAGAGGAGGAAAAATAATTACATGTACTTATTTCAAGCAGTCTTTGCTGTCACCATCTCTTTGGGGTTTGAATGTATTTGGCATGAGGACAAAGTAGCCAATGTGAGAAAAGTAATGACTATTGGACCAGAGTGGAATTTTTCTGAGCAAGACATTTTACTACACATTGGTTAATGTAACTGATTTCATGTTTGCAAGCTATTGATGTAGGCCTTGGAAATGAGCACACAGTGCAATTTAACTCCTTATATTCCCAGGCTTATTACATACAGGCGAGGGGGACTGCAGGACAATGCCCTCTGCTTTCAGCTGCACTCCATCCCATTCTGCACTGAGGCAACAACTTATGTGAGTTACATCAGAAACACTGACAATAACAAGCCACACTGGCCTCAAAAGCCTGCTTCAGTAGAATCAGATGGCTGTGCTGCATGCCTAAAATTGGACCAAAAAGATTATGTGGATTATTCATAGCCTGCACATTTTTCTGTATTGATGCTGTATTGCTTTTGTGTCAAAGGTTGATAGGGAAAGAAAAGGGTAATCTATCAGAGTTCCAGAAATGAAAAATGTCATTATTCTAATGTAGTCCTTAAGGGGGACAGATCCCACTAACCTGTTCTGTTGAAAAGGAGCATTGCTGATATCCCTTTCAGTAGCGGTGCACATCAGTCATTTTGCCCCTGCTCTAAGTGTGCTGGCCTTGCATCATGAGCCAACAGCAGATAAGAAAAGTGACGTCTGGCACGTTCCCACACAAAGTGCAAAAACTGCATAACATTTTTTTTTCTCAACAAACAGCAATGCCAGGCTCTTATTTGAGGCCCTCAAATATGATTTTTGCATTTACAGTGTTGAATGTGCTATTTGTATGTCCTGAGGAAATGCTGAAGCATTTTTAGAATAGCACGTTTGCGTACTCATCCTGTGGTGCAATGTAATATAACACTGGGCTACGAGATTGGCCGTTCGTGAGCAATGCAGTAGTACTTGCTGAATGAAATGCCAGCTGAGCCTGTGATAGGGTGAACATGTTTTCACATTAAGCGTGAGCCACCTGTCTTGGTCTGCTTCCGAAACTAACCATATGCTGCCTTGTCTTCCTATTCAACGTGGCTCAGGCACAATATTCATATTGTGAGTAGTTGCAGTGGTACAGCTTGATTACACCATCCCCCTAATCTGCCTCAGATTTATTTGAAAGACATTTGTTATGCAAGAGGGATCAATCACTACCATCCTGTCCAGCAGACTCAAAACTCTCAATAAGCACTTGCTGAGGCAAGTGGAGTGCTGTGTCAGCAGCTGGCTGTCGGAATCGCATGTATGGATACACATGGGTTAAAACGAGAGCTTTAAATGGGCTTATAAAGATGTCATGACACTACTCATGTCTGCACATGCGCAGGTTTTTACAGCACAAATAAGTTTTATGTTGACATTCTTTTGACACGCAAGTAGTTCAGCAGCTCAGGCATGGTAGAAAGTAGAAGTGAAGGCAAAAACTCACCCGGATGCCCTTCTCCCACAGACTCTGATGTGAACATGAAAGAGCCATCCTCCTGAAAGTCATTCTCTCGTTCCATATTTTGCAGGGCAGAAATTCACTAGGGGAACAAAATGATCTAACTGGTTTCCAACTGCACCTGAAGTGGGCCAAGAATGCAAAGTTTTTTATATTTCCCTCACAAGCTGTGTATAAGAATTCAAGGAAAGAAGAGAGAGAAAGAAAGTGAGAGATAGAGAGAGATTTGAAGTCAGATCACTGATTATCAACAGCTCTCTAACCAAACATGCTCCTATATATGGCCAAGAGAAAAAGCACACACACACACACACACACACACACACACACACACACACACACACACACATATACATGTGCGTCATGTGAACCAGTGGGGCTGACCATTCCAGGGGGAGTTGTTGGAGGGAGGGGATTCAAAGTTTCAGAAGCACTCTGTTAACCCCTTGCAGTCTGACTCCGCTGCAGGGCTGAGGGCAACTCCAGGGTATGTGGACATAGCATAGTGAGGTTCAGTGTGTCACACTGATCTTATGTTGTTTACAATAAAGAGGGTTCATGATGCCCTACAAATTGGAAACAACTGCACATACTAATTGAGAATTTTTATGATGTTACCACCTTTTAACACCTAATAGGTACATAATGATCACTTACATAGTGACTTTTAGATGTAATAGAAGTGATTATATGGCATGATTTTAATTGTCTTCAGTCGGGGTGTGGGGTGGGGGTGAGAGGGGCAGAGTGGACCTTTTCTGTTCATTTGACTGGGCAAAAGGTTCTTGGTCATGTAATAAAGAGCATTTACTGAAACATGTAAAATACGTGCCAACGAAATGTTCATGGTTTAAAATACCTGAACCATCAAAGCTAAAATATGCATGCACTGTAATTCTGCACTCACATTTAGGTAAACATGACAGGGTTAAATGTGTAGTGCACAGTCATGGTAAAACTGATGAGGGCACGCACACACTGCTGTGGGACAACAGCATGAATGGCACAGTGCATCACAGCACACAACCAAGACTTTTGACCCCATCAGTGTTGCATAATTCAAAATAGAAAAAATAGACAACAACGAAAAAACATTAAGAGTGTGAAAACAACCACTATTCATTTTATTTTCTTTCGGTAGCTATTAGAAGTGCCCATTAAAATATAAATAAAACCGTGGCTACAGCAAAAGGAGGACAAGTAAAGGACAACACACTTTGACATCTGGAGATTAGTACTGGACTTCAGTGAAACATTGGCTATTATTTTATCACACTCGGGGTGTGATGTACAACTTTTTATAACAGGTTTAGGTTAATATGCATTGTAATTCTGTTTGCATTGTAATTCCGTTTACTTTCTTGGAAAACAGCGATCTGTAATATAACTGGTTCAGTTCAGTGTGAAAGATGCAGGGGCAACTTTAACACTGATAATATTACTGTGAAGGTCATGCCAGGGTGTGGCCATGTGTCAAATGGTGAGCCCTTGACCCCTTGACTCCATGACCCCTTTGCAAGATGTATTATGGTGGTGGACATCCATTTGTAAAATGCAGTGCATTAAAAATCTTGCCTGCCCACAGACTAAAGCAAAACAATTTTTGGACTTTGGTTAAGTGACCCAAAATGACACCACTCTTCTGCTTTGACCCTGCAATGGTACATTTCTATTTGATTTGGCATCATGAGTACATAAATATGTAGCATTCATCCCTGTCACTGAGTCACACAAGCAAAGCTCAAGTAATAGGTGAGTGGAAAACTGGACGATAAAACAAGAAGTTAATGACTGACAGAAGCAAATTTTTCTACAACAGACAAAGTTGCTCTGCGTAGAAAGATAACCATATCAGTGCTTTGGCCTTGCCAATATTTCACTTGCTGTCAACATGAAGTACTGATTCCCAGTATGCACATTATGGGAATTTTTTTATTTCATATTTAAATTCAATGTATTGTTCTTGCCACTGAATGGGTATTATCATTAAACAACAAGCATGGGCACTGGTGCGTTGGTATCGTTTTCACGGTTGCCATCATTTAATAAAATGTTCAGTTTAAGCAAATGAAGCATGTGAGTTCTAAACCGCTCTGTCACAGTTTAGAGATTTAGAAAAAGTGTGTTCTCAGCTGCGGTCAACATGCAAGATGAGGCTGGAGGATGATACAAAGTGCAACACCTCTTTGAACTCTAACCTGCAGAGATATGAAACTGGTCTGAACAGCAAGGAGAGTTCAAAGGCTTGGATTTTCTTTCTGGCAATATTTATATAGCTATGTTATATATTTATCACATTTATGGTTGCTTAAAAATTATCACAATATACAAAAAAGTACAACAACAAATTATAGCACGAGGCATATGCTACAATGACGTCTACTAATTTATTGGAATTGAAGGATTAGTCTTGATTATTTATATACTTGTGGTCACTGTGATCCCTGATGCCATTGCCAGTAATGTTCACTGCACAGACTGAGATAAATAAACAAATGGGCAGGTTGGAAACACTTGTGCTTTCTTTCTAAAGTTCAAGGCTGGCTATGACAGTCCTGCACAGTGTGCATGTGTTTATTGACTGAAAACCATCTGAATCCTGTCTCTATAGACTCCATTTAAAATAGTTTTATATACTTTCAATATATTTTGATTGTCGTTTTCATTTCAATGTGGTCCGAATGCTCACTGGAAACGAGATCTGCTCTCTAGACAGGCTTCACCAGGAGTATTATATTACATAAGATACAGCACATCTATATAGTTAAATAAATTCAGTAATCTCAGATATTTCTGGACTTTCTTACTCTTGGCCTCAATGCTGTGGCAAACAGAGCATTCTCTTGGGTTTCCTGTTTGATGTGAATGTGTGCCCATCGGATAGGCTACGTAGGTGACGGAGGAGGGCAGGGCACCAGCCAATGGCTGAACCATCCTGTGCCCCCCAGGAGGAGGGGTGGATATTCCTAGAGCTGATAGGCTTTTATGCCAAACACTCCCCTAAAACAGGGCCTGGTCATTGAAACCTGTGAAGTGATCCAGCAGGGTGGGGCCGAAGGGCAGGTCCGGTCAGCGGGACATGGTGTGAACCAAACAGCTGGAGCATAACATTCATCCTAAACTTGGCCTGAAGTCAGAGAGAGATGCTTATTACTCCAAACATAAAGTCATGTAAGCTCTCTTTTCTCAGTGTTTATAATTTCTGCCTTATGATAACCAAAACAGTTTGAGGCATATCACTGTTGATCCATGGACCATGGTTGAAAAATCTGTGTATTCCGGCTGCCGAATTGCAGATTGCTCTTTTTGTCACCATTATAATGAAATGCTTCTCAGCTCATGATATTTCAAATGATAAATGGTTTTCAGTAGATCTACTGTTTTTTATATTTAATTATAATTACATAATTATATTTTAATTTCCTTGGAAAACTATATCGATAACACTTTGATAACTATTTGAACTCTGCTACATAACAGCACTATGGCCATGCCATAAACATGTCATGGCTGCTGTCAGATGCTGTCATAAGTTGTTAATATAACAGTGTCATGTTAGCGTTACAGGTCATGACAGATACATGAAATTTTATGCCATATGCTAAATTAAGGCCAAACATTACAATATTGACAATTATTATAATATTGACAATTATCCATAATAGTATCATTACACTGTTATATAATAAAAATAACTTGACAGGAGTAGTGTTTTGTATCATCTAACATCAGGTTCACTCACTTGAAAAAAAATCTATAGCCCATGCAAATGTAATTTTTAAACAGCATGCTTTTGCTTAAAAAATGAAATACATTTACCCATCAGAAATCAGAATAATTTTAATAATTTCATTTTAAATTAAATAAAAATTTAATTTGTGTAGCGGTTCATATGAAATGTACTTCTTGTCATTTAAATTGAGCTAATTGTACCGTGATAGACTTGTTGGCCTAGTTTTACTTAGCTGCAAAAATGTAGTCCAGCATGGTGTTATAGCTTGTAGTTGATACTGTTATACATTTGAATAATGTTATGAAGAAATGTCCTGTCCCAACAGCTGCCACAAGAAAAGCATTTGGGACTGGAACATGGACATGTACATTTGCATTTGTGAACAAATAAAAAATAACTTAATTGATGATTGTGAGTGATTTCCTCCCACTACCTTTAGCCGAGGGAAGATAAGGTTAAGTTAAGCAAATGCTTAGAAACTGGGTGAAAGCAGAAAGTAGAAGGCGTCTCGTGATGGCTCAGTAGACCGCCGGAATGCAGTAGCAGCTGCAGGCTGGGGTGGGGTATCGGTGCTGCCCCCTCTCAGCACATTCCTCTCTGCAGTGGCCAGCAGCAACCTTCCAATTCTTTATCCCTGCTCCCCTAAAAATAACAATTAACCCCACGACTAGGCCCTCCTTCATCCTCTAATATTGCAATTACCCTACACAATTAGTGTCTCACGTTCTGCTAAAGAACAAATTATATTAACTGATGCACATAAATCCCAGTTTGTACGCTACCCAAAAGTACTGGGATGACACTTCATTCAAATACATAGCCAATATGGAGTTGGTCTACCATTTGCAGCTATAACAGCTTCCAGTCTTCTTGGAAGGCTTTCCACAGGATTTTGGAGTGTTTCTGTGGGATTCCGTGCCCATTCATACTGTAGAGCATTTATGAGGTTCATCCCAAAGGTGTTGGATGGGGTCAGTGCCGGCGCCAGAGCGGACCAACTGGGCGGGCATTTGACTATCTATGGGCGGGTACTATCGGACGGTGGGGGGGGGGGCTACAAATCTTATATTCAATATATACTGCTCAAAAAATGTAAAGGAACACTTTGAAAACACTCAACTGGATCTCAGATCTCTTCGATGGACCTACACATAATGTCCCAGAGATGTTCTATTGGATTTAGGTCATGTGAACATGGGGGCCAGTCAGTGGTACCAATTCCTTCGTCTTCCAGGAACTGCCTGCATACTCTCGCTGGGCATTGTCATGTACCAGGAGGAACCCAGAACCCAGTACACTAGCATAGGGTCTGACAATGGGTGCAAGGATTTCATCCAATACCTAAGGGCCGTCTTTAGAGGATTTGCCTCCCCAGACCATATCTGACCCAACACCAAACCGGCCATGCTGAATGATGTTACAGTCAGCATAATGGGTGGTAGTAGCCTACTGGGTAAAGCACTTGCCTATCAAAGTGATGACTACTAAGTTGCATGTTCAAATCCCACCTATTGATGAATAGATGTATTGATGTATAATGGCATGTACTGTGCAAGAACCAGGTAACGCCTCATGCTACCAATAGTGACACTGACCCTAACTAAATGGAAAACTAGTGAAAAAACAATCAGGAAAAAATGAGAAGGGAAAAAATGTCAGTGGCCTCCACCTGTAAAACCATTCCTGTTTTTGGGGTCATCTCATTGTTGCCCCTTAGTGCACCTGGTGTTAAGGCAGCTGAAACTAACTAGCAACCCTCTCTGCTGCTTCACTGACCAGATCAGTATCCCAGTAGTTTAACTTGATGCTATACTCTGATTAAAAGGTGTTCCTTTACTTTTTTTGAGCACTGTAGATGTTTGCTACTTAATGGTAGGTTGGAATTAAGTTAAACACATGAAGCCTGTAAAAAATTTTATTAATGTGTCTGATTTGGATTGGCTTAACCTAAACTGGTCTGTTATGATTGGCATGAGAAAATACTTGAAATCTGTGTCAATTGAGTGAATCTCATGTCCAGTGTGTGAGTGTTGGCAGTCCTTGTATAGTCTGACATGTTTAATAATTTCAAACCGTACAATGTTTTTGGGGTCTTAGAGGATACACATACTTAGAGGGAGACACAGCCATGAACACAAGCAATCCCTTTCTTTTGTCTTAGCTCATTTATGTTTGTAATACTGTTCCCAACTCTTATTACACTGCTCCCAAACTAGCTGATTATCTTGTTTATCCTGTTTTATCTTTTTATAGTTGACTCATCAAACTGCATAAAACTAATAAGACGTTTTATTTGAAATGAAATGAGTATGTTTTTGGACGCAGGACGTAGCTACAGGGTATGGCCTGTGGAAGGTAGTAACGCATTCTCTGTTCCAGAAAAGGTACTGAATATTGTTACTTTAAAGTGAGACCTTAAAGCATCTAAACTGCAGAGGAGGATGTCTGGATACACAGGCACAGTTCATTAAACGTGATTTAGAGCTTGAAAAGTCTTCATATTCGATTTCTGCACTTAAATGAGTCCTCACCCCCTCATCTTCATCATACACTATATGGACAAAAGAATTGGGACGAGGCCTGACTATTACACCAACAGGGACTGATGTTGGACAAGACGGCCTGGCAATCTCCGTTCCAGTTCATCCAAAAGGTGCTGGATGCGGTTGAGGTCCGGGCTCTGTGCGGGTTCTTCTATAGAGAACTCATCCAACCACGTCTTTATGGACCTTGCTTTGTGCACTGGGGCATAGTCATGCTGGAATAGAAGAGAGCCTTCCTCAACCTGTGTCCACAAAGTTGGAAGCACGGCGTTGTGCAAAATGTCTTGGCATGCAGAAGCATTAAGATTGCCCTTCACTGGAGGTAAGGCGCCGAGCCCGAACCCTGAAAAACAGGTGTGTCTCAATAATTGTCCATCTAAATCCCAGAGAAAGATGTCTGGATACACGGATACAGTCCATCATACGTGGTTAATGTTTTAATCATCTTCATATTCTGTACGTGAAGAGATTACTCATTCCCTCAGCATCATAATAATCGATCTGTGCACTTCTCGCCCGGTATCGGCTTGCTTGCTCGATATTTCGGAAATCTGTAAGTCACCCTTGCCGTTTACTTTACATAACATTGGTGAGGATTACTGAGCGTGTCACTGAGAAGCACTGTGAGTATCTTCAACTTGATCGGTTTGGGTGACGGTGAAGAATAGTGAGTCATTAATAACAATATTTCGCCCATGTCACGCCTTTTTTCTGTGTGAAGACAGGCTGGCTGTGGTTAGCCCTGTTATTAAGGTCTAACATTGGACTTTGCTCGGTAGCTTAGCTCAGACTGGACTGTCAAACTGTCAGAAATATACTGGGCCATACAGAGTGTGAGCTTTTAATCAGTTAATCCTCAAAATTAATTTTCTCAGTATTATACAGCGTTTTGCCAAGTGCTTTCTGTTTAGCTGTTAGCAGTCGTGCAGGTGGAAATGCTGGAAATGCCACCTCTTTTCCTGACTGGTCAGATAAACGCTGAGTAATCTGTTTTTAAACCACTTTAAAAAGTACTAGTTTCTTATTCGAAAATAAAAGGTAGAAAACTCGAAACATAAACTACAGGATGTAAATACTACATCAGGGGAGCAGGAAAATTCGAGAAGCCAGACTCTGTTTTGTAACTTTGACAAAAGTATTGGGACACACCTGTTCTTCAGGGTTTGGGCTCTTAATGTTTCAGCATACCAAGACATTTTGGACAACGCCGTACTTCCAACTTTATGGACACAGTTTGGGGAAGGCCCTTTCTATTCCGGCGTGACTGTCTCCCAGTGTACAAAGCAAGATCCAAAAAGATATGGTTGGATGAGTTCGGTGTGGAAGAACTTGACTGGCCCGCACCGAGCCCTGACCTCAACCCCATTTAAGATGAACTGGAACGGAGATTACGATCCAGGCCTTTTCCTCCAACATCAGTGCCTGACCTCATGAATGCACTCCCAACATTTTGTGGAAGGCCTTCCAAGAAGAGTTGAAGCTGCTATCGCTGCAAAGAGGGACCAACTATATTTGAGTGCAATGTCCCTGGTGTAGTGGTCAGGCGTCCCAGTACTTTTGACTATACTGTATTTACAAAGTACTCAATTTTTCTTATTTGAGAATAAAAAATGTTTCTTAAAATGAGAAGTTAGAAGATAAAATTTAGAATATAAACTGCAGAATGCAAATTAGAGAAATAAGAGCAGGAAAATTAGAGAAGCCAAACTCAGTTTTGTAATTTGGATCCGTGTGAGTACAGTTAAAAAACATGCAGTGAAATGCAGCAAGCAAATCAGTATACTTCATGTATGTTGTGCTTTAAACATACTTTTGGAATGTATTTGGAGTTCATTTTTCCTTTTCTTTCTAGCACTTTCTCCACATAGACCTTTATGAGAATGAGTTGCTGAATTCATTGTGGATGCCAGCGATGGCCTTTATACGTGCAGCCCAAGTGCAGCCCAAGCTAATAGCTCTGTTGTTGGGAAGAGGAAGCGGTATCTGTCATGTGAATAATGCTGTTAAAACAAGAGTGTGCAACTGCAGGCCCGCCTCAGTGCAGACCAACTGGCGAACAGGCTCAGCCCCTGATAAAAAGCGTCTGTTTTTAATAAACGAACACCACCCAAAGTTTGAGGCACATAACTTCGTCAGGTGCCAGCCATGCTTAAAGTCACCAGTGTTGTATTCTTGCATCGGTGCTGACAGCATTCGTGCATTTTCAACAAATCAACCTTCTGAGATGGGCAAGAACAGCCAACCCGCCATCCGTGAATCAAAAGGTACTGGTCCAGCCCCCTCTACAGTCCTTCCTACTCATGTGTTTGGTGTAGGCCCCAGTGTTTAGTCTGAATTCGGAGGTAGGTGTGAGAAGACGTTAGATGAGGTTGGAATCAGTCTGCCAGGTAGAAAAGTGGGAAAATATCTTTTCACCTGTCAGTCGAAAACTAAAATGAGAAACATCCTTGATGACAGCTTTACTAAATATTCCATGATTTCATGTTGGCCAAAATAAATGTTTTTGTAACCCTCTCTTTTCCTGTGCTCCTACTACAGAATCACCACCAGTCTTGGAGGGGGCAACATTCAGCATGGGCATGTGGTCCCTGGGCCTTGGGGCTGTAGGTGCTGCTATCGCTGGCATAATTCTTGCCAACACTGATTTTTGCCTGACCAAGGCTGAACATGCCTCTATAGAGTACCTGGAGAATGCTGACCTTAGACCAACTCTTGGGGGTCAGTAGAATTTTCACAGCTTCATATGCATTACAGGTTGTATCATTATTATTAAGAACATGGATAGGTCAGGAGCTGTTTTGGTCAGAGATGTCATCAACCTTAAGATGATTTTTATGGGTATTCATGCAGATGAGAAGACATTTAAAGCTGGGAGTCTGTGGGAGAAGTCCGGTGCAGTGATCATGGCTGTACGGCGGCCTGGATGATTTTTGTGCAGAGAGGTAATTTTGATACATTCTTCTGTATTTCAGTTTCTAAAGATGTACTTGGTCGTTTCTGACAGATGTGTTCTTGCAGGAGGCCTCTGAGCTGTCCTCTCTGAAGCCCCAGCTGGACCAGCTTGGGGTCCCTCTGTACGCAGTTGTCAAAGAGGACATCGGCACAGAGATTCAGGATTTCAGACCCCACTTCGCTGGGGATGTTTTTTTGGATGAAAAGGTTTGGAATCCTGTTGTTCATTCATGTTTTATTTACACATCCAGATTTATGTATTCAAATTCTACTTATTGTTTCTTTTTTATTTTGTGGAGAAATGCTTTCTAGATAGCAAAAAAAGAGTCAAATGCTTACATTTATTTACAGCAAGCTTTCTATGGACCACGCCAGAGGAAAATGGGTGGCCTTGGCTTCATTCGGCTAGGAGTTTGGCAGAACTTCATTAGAGCTTGGAGGTCAGGTTACCAGGGCAACATGAATGGAGAAGGCTTCATCCTGGGTGGGGTATTTGTCATAGGATCTGGCAAGCAGGTGACTTTCATTAGATGTATTTAAAGTAATAGTTGTGTGCTCAAAAAAACCCAGATTATTAAGGCATTATAAATCTGCGATGTAGCATTTCATTTAGTTCTATTTAAGCAAAATATTTTCATTCAAGGCTAAGACATGCAACAATGACTTGTCCATTAATGTTGATGTTTAATTTTGTACTTTTTTACAGGGAATTCTTCTTGAGCACTGGGAGAAGGAGTTTGGTGACAAAGTCAGCAATGAGTCTGTTTTGGAGGCAGCTAAGACAATAGTGGTGGAGAAATAGATTAGATTTCGTGTACTTGATCTAGAGAATGTTGCCAAGATGGAGCCGAATTGTAACAGTAATAGTCATTTTTAGTTTCTCCTGAGATCAAACCTCAAAAAGTTCGAATTTGCACATCACACCTCATTTTAGCATTTACTAATGATGTAAATATAAAGGAAAGCTCAGGTTCTGCTGAACTCTTGACACTACAGGGTAATGTTAGGAACTGAGGCATAGTGTTAAAGTAACAGCATTTTCCTGTTAATTTCTATTTGGGTGTTGCATAGCTCTTAATGTTTGTCAAATTAAGTTGTTTGTGCACTTTAGAAATGGCTGTTTTGTTTTGTGCAGTTCTTCACTCTGTCAGTTCCTTTGGCTAACCGCTGATGGGCTGGTGACTTGATTTGTGTGTTTTAATGACAGTCTAGCTCAAAACTCCTCAGGGAGAGAGCAGATTTGAAGCTTGACACACTCTTTTCAGCTCACCAGTTTTTTAGGGGATTTCCAAAGCTTCTGCAGGTGAAGTATGTCATTTGCAATAAAACATAGCAGAAACAAAACTGTTTTGCTTCATTTTCTCTATATTGGAAATGCCAACAATGAAAAGATTAACAGCTTAAAGATAAAGATTGTGCACAGAGTGGCACTTACACTATAGTTACTCCATTTATTAATGTAACTGGTATTTACTTTTATTTAGGAAAGTATATTTATGTTGAATGTGTGTTCAAGAACAGTGGAGTGCAAAGGATATTTGCTTCCTACCTGTTTTCAGGTCTTCTGCCAAATTTTAATATGGATATAAGGAGCAGGTGAAGCTAAAAGTGGTAAGTTCAAAAAGTTTTTTTTATTCATGTCCCCTGAGTACAAATATTTAAATCTGGAACAAGATTTTTTTTTCGCCAGTGCTGATTACAGCTGACTAGCTTCCTGCAGCAGGTTTTGCTACAAGATGAAAATAAAATCCATCCTAGAAGATGGAAAATTCTGAACATGAGAAGAATGTATTCGTATAGCATCAAACCCCAGTTTTTGTTATTAGTGTCACTGACACTGAGGCAAGAGAAGTTTGCAGATATTTTAGGACTTCTGGATGATTTTACATCCTTGGCTAAATTTCTATTTGGACATTATGGGTTTCATGATGATTTTGTCTATATTAATACAAGTGAATGGTTGCCAATTGTTTTCTCAGGTTCCTTTTTAAACATTTTAGCACATTTAAATGTCAAATTTGATTACAAACTGTAAGCACTTGCTTCCCAATTATGTATTTGAAAGCTACTATTTATGCTGTCAATACACCTAAATAATAGCTTTCCAGATGCAGAATAACAAGTTCGTCACATATGAGGAAACACTGGAATTACAATATTGGGAAAAAATGCATGTACACCTCAATCATATCTTTTAAAATTTTTATTATACTGTCCTACACAAATACAGAAGACAGGTAAGAAAATTGTCAACAGAATACAAAATGCAGGGAAAAAAATGAAATGAGCACCAGTACTCGTGCATTTTGCCATTTGAGAAACTTTTGATTTCTGGAAAAATCGTTGCTGGTCAGGGACACAAAAATGGGGGGAAAAAACCCTCATGGGGTCACAACCAAGAAAATGCATCTAAACTGCATCCCTCTCATGAGAAAATCAAAAATATTTTCAGCCACAAGACATGACCTAAATATGACCTTTACAAAAAAAAGTGACTTAGCAGTTAATGTTATTGTACTAAAATGTGTGCAAGAACTTTTAGCCAGTGGTTAGTAACAGTTTATGGTTTGCTTACTCTAGGTCTGTAAAGGCCGAATCTGAAGGTGAAAAGTTTCAGAATTTAATACACATTGTCAGTATTGAAATGGAAATACTGCAGTATTTTCTAACCCTTTTCCAAACTTGTGAACTACTCTGTGCTTTTTTTGCTTTAATACAGCACTCACAAATCATGTCCATGTGCTTATTGTGCGTTTAAACATTAATTCTAACCTCTACAGCCTCTAATGATATGTCTCCTGTTTATATACAAGGAGCCCAGTTTGCATAAGATGAACATTCAGTTCATTAAAACAACACAATGTGTGTGGTGTATTATCAGCCCAAAAGCGGGAACACAAAAGTAATTGTGCTTCTACTGCCTCTCTGTGGTCATAAAGAGCACAACATGCTTCTCCAGTCCTCACTGATCACATTATTATATTTTTTGCTTGCTATGTAAAGCGACCTTGGGTTTGTGAAAGGCGCTATATAAATGTAACTTATTATTATCCACAATGTTTCAAGGTCTAAGCCAAACGAAACACTGCAGTTGCTAAATGAATCCACAGAAGCAGCTGACAAAACACCACAAAATTGTCACTTCACAACAATACTTCTTGAAATACAGATTTGATCGTATGTGCTCAAGCAGATGTCTTTAGATGGATTTCAGGAATATACATGACAGACTATCACATTTTTTGGTACAACACTACAAGAGCCTTCTAATGGCAAGAAATAAATATTTTATAAATAAATATTTTACATTCATCATTGCTTATTACAACAATAATGGATAAGTCAACCTCTGAATGAGGACACAGAGTGACTCTAAAGGCTGTATTTCTAAACAAATATACGTAGCAATACGGGTTTTATATTTGTCTTTATAGTGTAGACACTCATCCTGTATAAAGGTACAATAAGTACAATTTTCCATTAAAAACGTCCAATAGACAAACAGTACTTCAAAGTAGTATGTAGTGCTGTGCACTGATGTGACATTACAGCCATCCAAAGGCCAGCAGTCCACTTTCTACAGCGGTCCAACCAACAATGGAGCAGATTTCTAATTTCACTGCCAGTAATATATATATGCAATTACAGTGTCAACTTTTCCATCTCTAACATCCACATTGCTTATCAACAAGTAAATAGTTTTTCCTCCTGACACAGACAATTATACTCAATTTAAATCACTACACAACCACAATCACTTTTTTCAACCATACGGTCAACACTACACGCCGTGACATTCTTCACTCACAATCAGTGTAACAGTTGAAGTGTACATGTCCACCACTCAGATTAGTGATACCACACATAAGGCTTAGAGCTTAGATACAGATATTCTGATCAGATCCTGACGACTTATAGCCTTCACATATAATCAGCTTCTGTTGGATCACTGAGTCACCTAAACATTTAGATTTGGATGTGCTTTTAGGGGTCTACACATTCTTTGCAGCAAAAACCCCCCACAAAAACCCAAACAAAAAACAAAAAACAAAACACCATGTACCACCTGGAATATCTTCATGTGAGTTACGGGTTAAGTGCACTTTTCATGGCACAGAAAAGAGTGTACATGATAAAACCATTTATACTGGTTAAATGAATCCAACAAGCTCAAATGGATTTTACAATCCATTTTTGCTCGTTATTTTTGAGTGTTTAACTAGAACGATAAAAAGGGGAAAAAAACCCCAAAAAAAAACAAACAAAAAAAAAATTTAGTTGCAAATCCAGAAGACCTAAGCAACAAATAACTAACTGAAATACACATAGCTCAAGTATTCTTGCAACAAATAATAAATAATGATCAATACAATTCAGGTGAGGAAAAAAATTTGGGACATTGCTCTTCAATGTAAAACAGATGAATGACCATACATAAGGGACAAATGCTCATCAAAGCAGCATTAATATCACACAATTAACTTCAAACACTAACAAACCCTCAGGCTAGGCAAAACACTCCATCTACTGAAGAGATATAATGAATGAGGATTGCATATTATCTTTGGGGAAGGTAGAGACAAAAAAAATTATTATATA
>JBBPCX010000154.1:13761305-13772621 GCA_037974365.1 Hydrocynus forskahlii | reverse complement strand
CCATATTGTGCCCACTAAAATCCATTGAAGCAGAATGCAGCAGTGTGGGATAAGCAATAGAAATCCCTACAGGCCCTTGTTGAAATAAACGGTGGTGATATGAGGACTGCTCTGTCGTATACTCTCCTGCAGCTCAGGCTCAAGACTGCTCACCTTCATAGAGCTGCATACAGATACACACACACACGCATCATTACATTAGCAGCTGTACAAGAGGCATCAACAACCTATCACAAGGCCAAAGTTGAAAAGGAGGAAAATGTTTTCATAAGTAGTACTAACCTCTTTTGTGGGAACAGGGCACAGCACAATGGAGTGGCAAACACCAGGCTATGAGAGTGAAGAAGCAGAAAATTATTAGCTGTGATCAAGGCAGCTGTACTGTATACTGTACAGACGTCACTGCCAGTGGAACTCACCATAATCCGACAAGCCCAACCTGCACTGGTGCATTAAGCACTGGGAAGCGCTGTGGAGAGGGAAGAGAGGTAGAGCTGTAATGCTTTAGTCTTTAATAAATAAGTACTGCACAACACTGAAAACAGGAATGAGATATTCCAGGCTAGGGACTTTACCTTCATGAAGGCTTTTTTCTCCAAGCTATTCATGATAACTGGAGGAATAGCTGTAAAGAGAATACAGAGACAGAAGGTGTGTTTCAAGAATGAATTCATTCTTTATATCATTCTCTTGTTTGTAACTGAAGGAAAAATGACATAGTATTTAATGTGCTTAAACATACTTATTCAGTGTGCATTTAAAGCCACAATGAAAGACTACAGAACCATGTGACAGAAAAAGGCAGGAGTGTGGCCTTTGCTGAACAAACATTTACATGCATTTAAAATGTCTAAACTTTATGGCAGTTTTGATTAAAGTGTTCAGCATCAGGAAAATAATATTTACAAGAGGAGCAATCCACAAGAACCAGAAATATATTTGATTACACATTCCTGACTTCTGCCATTTAGAACAGGGGGTGTCTCACCAGGCACCTGGACAACTACTACCCTTCACAGATCAGTTCTAATTTAACACACCTGGCTATAACATTTCAATAGCCATGATTAACTTTATTATCTAGATCGAGTGTTGCATGTCTGGAACAGAATTGGTCACAACTGATCTCAATATTGGTATCAAGTTATTTTCCAACATGATTAAAATATATCATGCTCTCACCCATGGCTGGCACTGCCATGCCAATTCGGGACACTACCACCTGCGCAATGGCCTGCTGAGCAGCGTTGGCAGACTCTCCGAGGCGATTGCCTTCTTCATCTGTGACAGGAATACCATACTTCAGTTCTCTGGGAGAAGGCAAAACCAAGAGAAAGTGAGTACCATCCATCTGAGGCAGGACATAAAAAATGATTGACAGCATATGGACTAACCCATACCTTTGTCTCATGAAAGGAATGTTGATGCAGTTAGCTGCTGCCACTGCAGCAAACGGAACAAATCGTCCAATAATAGCTGGAAGATGCTGGAGAAAGATAAAGTAATTTTAGTGGCACTTAAAATATGAAACATTTGTGCTTACTACAGAATTCTACATTTTCACCATCATTGTCAATTTGACACAAATGACTGATTCTGCCTGCAATAAGTACCCCTCTGTTTTCACTCAACTTTGGACTGATCATGCATATTTTTATGCTTTCCTGAATATCCAGCAATGTTCACTCCACAGCAATCAAACACAAACTAAGCAATTTTAAGCTGTGCATGCACTGGAAAAAAGCCAAGTTAGATACTTGGGATATAGTTCAGTCAGTAAATACTGAATAGATCCATTTATGACCACCAAACGCAGTGAAAATTATAGAAATAAGCTTACCTAGAAGAGATCATTTTTTGATTCTGGTCTAAAATGCACATTATACTTTCTTATTAAAGTGATATTGCCAATGTTGCTGAGCTTTTCATGGAGAAGTAGCAATTGCATGTGTAGCAGCTACAGCAAGAGAATGGATTTCTGAATAATAGCTTTCCTGAGGAAAGTTTAAAAGCTGTATCTTAAACACGAGACATGCACTGTGATATGGTGATTAAAACCAAAACCAAAACAAAAGCAAAAAAAACCCCCAAAAAACAAAAAACCTTTACCTTTGTTAGCGACTTGAGGCCTAAAGCAGTAACTACAGCTCCAGTGGTGGCACTGATGTAGGCTGCTCCAAGCTGACTGCAAAAACAAGGACATGCACAGAGACACACTGTGAACAAACCAGTACCAAGGGCTCTTGCGGAGGACGCTTAACATCCTCAGTACAGAAACTACAGAATGGATCTGTCTCCTTAGTTGCCACCAAAGCCAAATAATGAAAGTGTAATAGTGATGATCTTGAGTGTCTTGCTTTACTCGGAGTACCCGGACATCAACTAACTACTTCCAATTTTATGACATACCAAAAGAAACAAGAAACATTTACCTTTAACACCAAGCAAAACAGTCAGAAGACAAGGATCTGTTTCTGTAAAACACTGCCTATATATGCTTATGACTATATATTCCTTACAGTTGCTACCTTGATGTGGCTACAGAGTTAACTGGAGTTCCGTTATCCCATCAAGGGAAAAAGAAACTTAATTCTTAAGTGAATCTTAAAAAAAACTAAAAAATTACTTTACAGTCTCCATACTTTACAGTCATAGGTGCATCTCCACTGCGGTTTGTGTAGTTGACGATGGCATTGAAGGACTGGTTGACCCACTGCCAGAACACAACTGCTGGAGTCGTCCTGAAGACATGGGTAGGAGATGCATGATTTAAATGTGGAATATTTAATAACAGCAAAGAAAAGACACAAATAAAGATAGAAAACAACTATTCATTCATTATCAATAATAACATTGTTCTCTCAATGCCTGACTTAAATGTTGTGCCTACATGATCATGATTTGTAGTTTTGTCACTATTACACAATGAAGTCATTTAACAAATGGAGAAACAGCATTACTTAATAAATCTTGCAAAGCTTGGAACTGATTCATGGTATATTATGATGGTGATTTAAACATGACACAGATAATATTTTTTAAGTATAATTTTGAGAGCTTGGCAAATTATGAAGAAACATTCTTAATCAAAACACAGGAAACACAGAGCACTGCTGCCATGAGGAAGAAGGCAAGACTGACAAATCTTGGACGAGAAGTCTTTTCCATGGTGACTCATCTGCGGATGACTCATTTTACTGAACATTATGGTTCTGCCAAATCTGCAAGAACGTCCTTTCCCTTCTCTAATTGTGTATTTTTCAGCTTAATCCAAATCTAATTCACCATATGCATGTATAAAAACAAGCTTAGCTGTGGGACAATCAGTAACTGAGTGCTGCTACTTACCTATAGAATGTAAGCATGCAGCCTGTGATGGTCATGTTCATGGGAACTTGTGCGGACATGCGTCCAATCAGCAGCATCTTCTCACCCGTGTCTGGGTGGAAGGCAGAGTCGTAGATGTATTTGGACCTCCATAACTGATCCTCAGTCAGTCCTGGTTTCACTATACCCTGCCTGTGTAGAACACCACAGAGGTCTGATGTCAGATTAACAACAGCCTAGACAACTGTCACTCAGAGTTCTATATACTAGTCCATTGCTGTAAGCCCATCTTTTAAAAATGATTGTGTTCAACTCAAACTGTACTTGTGTCTTTCATTCACAATAAACACACACTCATTAAAGTATTGTAACATGAAGGCAGATGCTAAAGCCTGCAGTAACATCCACATGCTACTCTATTACCAGATGCAGTCTTGCATGTAAAATATTTCAAGCAAGGGTGGATATCATAAGAGAAACAGTACAGTTACCCATTTAAAAATCAAATATAAAAAGTGACAATATAATCCAAACACTCATCTCATTCATAAGATAAGACATCCCTACTAATCTTCTTTATTTGCCATTTGCCTTTATTAGTTAATAATATAATCTAAATAATATAATCTACTAAAATTTATTTAATAATATAATCACTATCACTAGCCTAATAATCCCTAGTAAGTAAAATAAAACTTATTCCACAGTTTAGGAGTGCAGGATTAGAATTACTGCAAATCAGCCATTTCCAGTAAGTCACATTTTTTCTGGCCAATCTGTGTTGCAATCTTATGGTTCAAACAGCAAGTAAGGGCGTTCACTCTGCATCTGAAAGCTGCTGGTGGACATTTACTGAAATATTACAACATAATTTTGCGTAACTCATTCTACTAAACATTCAGTTGCCTTATACATTGGATGTAGCAACAAACTGCTTTGTTCAATTGATCAAAATGCCAGTTAGGACCTTTAATGAGAAAATGCTTAAACTTCGACTACTAAAAATGACATGTTCTGGTGTGTTTTAATGTGTATGTTTTAAGTAGTTAGGGCAAAAAAAAAAGCAAGCAAATTTGTCTATAAAGGCACTGGAACTGTCCATAAGAATTCATGATCAATGCACCGCTGACTTGGTCACAGAACTAACTGTAGGCTGACCTGTAATTCTCCACAATGACTTTGGCATCCTCCAGGACCTCACTTGACAGCAGCACGTTTCTGGGGTCCGTCACTGTGAAGAAGTGCTGGGCTCTGCCCATAAATGTGCTCTGATCCCATCGTGCTTCCTTAATGTTGATGTTCAGTGGCAAATCTCCAGACATTTTCTTGTTATATCTAAGAAAAGCAGAGCATGCAACTTATCATACACTTAATATACATTTTGGATAGACTTATAGTTAGAAAGAGGCAATTAGACCGGAAAAATGACTGCTTTTCTGAGCACATCATGGGTATCCTCAGTACATTAAGAACCATCACCAACTGCCCGTTTCACGTCTAAATAAAAATAATTGTACACATAATCGTTTAAATAGCAATTTTCAGTTTTCAATCTGTGTCAAAACATCATGTGTTGTGTTTTGTGAAAATCTATATAAGAAATCACATTAAATACATTATTGAATTACACATTCAATTCCATACTACCCAACTGTAACTAAAAGGTAAAGGTAAAAACACTAACTCATAAATACAACCCCATTTTCAGATGGGACGATTAAAATAGAAAATAGCCTTCCTGTGCTAATCTCCTGTAAGCCGTCTGTCATTTTTATTCTGTAAAATGAGAGAAACATGAAATGAGACGGTTCTGTATAGTGCACGAGGCAAGGAACAGAACTAATCAGTCTCTGTTCATGGGGAAGAAAGTTATGCTTCATGATCATGCCTTGATATCCATGACCATTACTTAAGCCCACTCAAATATGATGATCATAGGAGTAACAGAGTAACGGACGTTTTACAGTTCAAATATCTGCCAAACACACTCAATACTGACTGCATGCGAGTATGTAAACAGCAGTCTGCTGAGACAATTGGGAGGAGGGCACCTTCTCAGGAGGCTGGCACAGCATGGTCAACCGAGATAACACTTAGAGAAAAAAATCCGAAACAAAGCCACTTGTGCCAGGTTACTTACCTCGTAAACAAACACAAACATGACTTTTAGATGGTGATAAAGCTGCTTCGTTTGCTTTTACGCGTTAACTGAATGAAAATTGAAACACCGTAACAAGAGCTAGATGTTAATCATTACCCATCATCCACAGCCTTGAAATGACCCCAACGTGCGGCACTTTTAATGACTTCCAAACGTTACCTAACTATTCACCCTCTTTGACATTAGATCGTTAGGTTTACTAGCGAAATATTTTGGTGAAATCAGCTGAATAACCTTTTTACTTTTGACTAGCAACCGTAACCAGCTAGCTCCCTAACATTAGCTTAGAAGAAGCTGTTCAGCTAGCACACAGCTAAACAGTTTTTTATGGTCTGTAGTTGACATTAGATAAAGCACACTGGGGTTAACTGCTGAATTGATGGTAAATCCGTGTTTATATTTTTTCCGTGTAAATCCGTGTTTATAAGTTGTTTGTTTGAAGATTAACCGGCTTTGTATACCGTTTTTGTTAAAATTAGCTTGCTAGCTGAGTTAGCCATTAGCCTCCAAAACAACACTCGTGTCCAAGCGAGATATTACAGTTAGTGTAGCTGCTGTCACTTTCAAAGATAAAACTTCATAGCCTGAAGGCGTTTCCGGAGTCACTAAAGTTGCTATACATACCTTTATGTAAGCCTCTAAGTAGTAAACACACCTTAGAGCAACTGGAAACAGGCAGACCTCCCGGGTATTTTAGTGTCTATACAGAGTAAGTGTGTGGTCTATCTAGCTTGAAAGTATCACGAAACGTGAATTTCTGCGGTTTTAAGTGGAGAATGAAGGCGTTTGGGTGAAAAGGCGGCGTTGAGGAAGCACAGTTTCATTGGTAGAACCCACAGGGCGTGGAGAGATGGCACTTTCCCCATTGGTGCTTTACTCACCATTAGAACACTAGAGGAACATTACAGGAACATTACTGGAACACCACACACCTCTACAGCTCCTGGGAGGTCTGCTGAGCTATTGCTGCCACTCGTCTAGAAAGTCAACCCATTATCTGTAATTAAGATAACAGGCTGCTCCTTTATGATTACACACCATATGGACAAAAGTATTGGCCATAGACACCAACAGGGGCCTTAATGACATTGCATTCAAAAACAACAGTTCAGTTTTGTTCTTTGTGTAATTTACAGTAGGTTAGACAAAACTTTACAGACAGGAATGACCATAATAAGGTCCAAAAGAATCAATTGACATCAAGCACTGGCTGGTTTTCAGGTGCTGTGTGTACAGTACAAATTGAGTGAAGTACACTATGAGGACAAAAGTATTGGGATGATTTTGACCATTTCACCACCATGGACTTTTGATATTGAATTCAAATACATAGACTTTAGTTTCCACTCCTCTTGGAAGGCTTTTCACAAGATTTTGGGGGAATTTGTGCCCATTCATTGTGTAGAGCATTCATGAGCACTAATGTTGGACGAGAAGGCCTGGCTCGCAATCTCCGCTCCAGTTCATCCCAAAGTTGTTGGATGGGGTTGAGCTCCGGGCTCTGTGTAGGCCAGTCCAGTTTTTCCACACCGAACTCATCCATCCATGTCTTTATGAAGTTTGCTTTGTGCACTGGGGCACAGTCATGTGGGAATAGAAAAGGATCTTCCCCAAACTGTGTCCAAAATTTGGAAGCATGCCGTTGTCCAAAATGTCTTGGTATGCTGAAGCATTAAAATTGACCTTCACTGGAAGTAAGGGGTCTAGCCCAAAAACAGAAAAAACAGGTGTGTCCCAATACTTTTGTTCATATGTTGTGTATTATTTTATGTTCTTTTCATCGTGCACAGTGTCAAGTGTACTTGAGAACTACAAAACAGAGATGGCATCAAAAATTAATTGCATTCAAAATTGATCCAGGTAGTTGATCAACATAACATCAAATGTCAGTTTTTTCAGCATGCACAGGACGTGTTTCACTCAAAAAATGTTTTTGAGATGTTTTAAAAACATTTACTGTTGATACTACAGAGAGAATAGGATGAACATCTACGATTGAATGTCAGACTCATGATAATATCCTGTTTACATCTCACAATAACCCACTCGCTTTCTGTATTCAACCTTTTTAATGTTTTATTGACATTTCCATAACAGGAGCAAGACAGAGGCACGTTTCGCAGACAAAAATGTACGAAAAAAATAATGGACACGTTGCATCAGTAGTAACGGTCCATGTTATTTCTCATGCCGTGACCGTGTCTTAGCAGTAGGTGTCACTAAAGTTCTGCGTACACTGAAAGTACACTATATGGACAAAAGTATTGGGACACCTGTTTTTCAGGGTTTGGGCAAGGCCTTTTTATGAACCTTTTCTATTTCAACATGACTGTGTCCCGGTGCGCAAAGCAAGCCCCACGAAGACATGGTTGGATGACTTCGGAGTGGAAGAACTTGACTGGCCTACACGGAGCCCTGACCTCAACCCTATCCAACACCTTTGAGATGATCTGAAACGGAGATGATGTTGGAACTTCTCGTTCAACATCAGTGTCTGACATCATAAATGCTCTACAGAATGAATCGACACTAATTCCCCTCAAAACACTTGTGGAAAGCCTTCCAAGAAGAGCAAGCAACTTCACATTAAAGTCTACGAAACTGAATGCATGCCATTACAGTCCCTGTTGGTGTAAAGATCACGTGTCCTAATACTTTTGTCCACATAGTGTTCTTCACTCAGTCAGCACTGTACATACACAACACCAGGATTTGATATCAAGTAATTCTATACGGACCTTATTATAGTCATTCCTGTCTGTTAAGTCTTACTATAAGTTATGCAAAGAACAAAACTGAACTGTTTTCATGCTAATGCCGTCTAAGACGTGTAAAGCACCTGAAGGCGTGATTAAAGTGGATCATTGGGTTCCCCAACAAGCACGCTTGTGTAATAGTCTTATGTTGTGGGAGCTGATTGTCATTCTCCTGAACGAATGGGGATGGAGTGTCACCTCTAAGCTTAGACAGGTGATCCAATCTTGTGGGCCGAGGGGCGGGCCGAGGAAGACTAACTCTGCCTTTTCCACTCAGGTGAGGTCATTCAGCACAACATGGAGACAGGTAATAGTTTCCTTACTCTAATAGACGTGTTTTTAGTCGTTGAAAACGTTCAGGTAGCCTGTAGGCATGTACAGACGATGTTAAAAACATCTTCAGTACGTCCCACCTGTGTTTTCATAACTTGGTGTGTTTACCTTCACTTGTAGCGACGCTCAGACTCGACGTGAACTCGATAACGATGATTTTATCGCATTTATTTACATTTCTTTACATTTATTGCACTTGTTCCTAATTTAGACTAAGTTAGGAGATATTAGGTGACTTTAGACAATGCAGTGGTTTAAATAGCCTCGTTGGTCCAGGCGAAGAGTCCAGAAGAGTCCAGAAGGGGTTGGGTTTAGTTCCCCAGTCTGGTCAGGCTGCTGTCCATGGTGCTGATGATAAGGTGATTAACCTTTAGTGTCTCTATGGTATTAATATTAAATATAATGTATGTAATTTACATATAATTAGTAATTTACATATAAATAAGGCTGCTGAATTTTGTACCTTGTTATTATTGAAACAGTTTCTAAGGCTGAACGATTATGCCATGATTCCAGGTAAATTTTGTACCTTGAAGGCCATGCTCCAGATGCTTTCCTTTCTAGAGTGTATTAATCGCTCATATCACTTTACCCCGTCCTTGGGAAAGCATAAGTCGTTGCACGTGACCCCATTCATCTCAAATCGCCCTTTCCTCTTGTTTATCACTGGGTGAAGGTAACACACCATGGCTTGGAAGAGGTGGATAAGTGATAGCTTTAGTCAAGTTAATGGTTATGAACTGCAAAGGGGCACTTCAGACCCTCGCCTAGCAAGTGGGGGTGGTTCTTCTGGACAGAAAGACCAGAAGCAGCACAAGTGGAGCCCGTCCTAACTTCACACATCTACCAGAAGATCTTCTTGGATCTAATGTTTTTTCATTGTTTTCCCCCGTGGACCTAAATACGTACACATCTTATTGGATAACTTCCTTGGTGATTCTAGAAGAAGCAATGCTGGACCCTTTACAGCCCTGTTCTCCTGTGCATTTGGAGAGTTTTATTTAGCACACTGTTACTGGCCCTGATCTACCAGTCCTCCAGTCCAGCCAGTCTCTTTCCTCGAGCCCTGAATGAGGGTTTGTAGGTGGAACCCCATCTCGCCATGGCTCATTCGTCTGATGAGGCTCGCAGAGAGATGACGAATGGGGCCCACGCTAGCATCCAGCCAGGCGGCTCTGGAACTTCCACTTTGCCACGGTACCTGCACAAGAAGCAGCAGCGGCAGAAAGGAGTGAGATCTTCCTCTCCGATGGGTAGAGTCATCCTAATTAACGCACCTGTGGATGGTGAGTTTACCGTGTAATCCAAAACATATCTGATTAAACGGGGTCTTATGAGCCAGAATGCAACAAAAGCACCCCAAAGTTGAAGGTGTATTTGTATGGATGGATGTATGGAGTGCATGAATAGAGTGCAAGTGTGGATGTACCCATCCAGCTTTTTTTCCTTATACCAACTGTGATGCCCAAATTCATGTTACAGACTGATAAAACATTTGTGTTTCTTCATAAAAAAGTAAATGAACAGAAATATACATCCTTTTAAGTATGTGCAACTTTTAATCATATTGCTTTGTAGTTTTATAGTGATCATGACCAAGAAACAGTGTGAGTCAGTCACACCTGATTGTTATCCAGTCTATTTAATCTGTTTTAAGATCAGTATTGTGGAAATACTGATCATGTATATTGGATCAATGTGTCACTATTATTGAAAAATCACATTCCCCAATTGGTGTAAAATTTTGTCATGCCACTGGTTCTTTTTATGTATATAATGTTTGTCTTTGGTGCTGTTGGGCCTCAGGTGGAGATGACAGTGAAGATATTCACACAATCACTGTGGACAAGAGTGAGGATGGCAGGCTGGGCTTCAGTGTGCGTGGTGGCTCTGAGCACGGCCTCGGCATCTTTGTCAGCAAGGTGGAGGACAACAGCTCTGCAGGTATGTGCAACTCTATTACAGTATCAGGCATAGGTATATGTTGCTGTTGCTTCCAGGGACTGTTTATGTAAACAGCAACCACTTAAGAAAATATGAGATGTGTCCAGAATGACAAACAGAGCTGTACCATGATTCATTATAAGTATTACATTTAGTACTCCTTGTATTTGAAAAGTAATGAGTAAATCTGTGATTTCACATAGGTAAATTACAGTATTATAGTAAATTATTTGCCATTTAAAAATACACAAATATTGAGTAAAAGTTAAAAAATATACCAAGTAGTTTATAATGAATAATTTTTGTATCTTAGTTGTAAATTATCGTTAAATAATATACTGTCATACTATTATTAGAACAAGTTATTTTAAATTAGATTACGAACTCTAATGTGGTCTGCAGTTTAATTCAATTAAATTAAACTAGCGAACAATGGCCTGTCATTCTAGTGAGTAACGGGCTGTTTTTTGTGGTGGACATGTTCCGGGGTGGTTCTTCAGTACTCTGTGTGTGTCACAGAATTTGCGGGGCTGTGTGTTGGGGATAAGCTGGTGGAGGTGAATGGGATTAGTTTGGAGAGCATCACAATGAGCAGTGCTGTGAAGGTCCTGACGGGAAACAACCGCCTGCGCATGGTGGTCAGACGTGTGGGGAAAGTCCCCGGCATCCGCTACTCCAAAGAGAAAACCACATGGTAATATATGTACTCTCTCTCTCACTCTCTCTCTCTCTCTCTCTCTCTCTCTCTCTCTCTATATATATATATATATATATATATATATATATATATATATA
>JBBPCX010000154.1:13730201-13760812 GCA_037974365.1 Hydrocynus forskahlii | reverse complement strand
CTCTCTCTCTCTCTCTCCCTCTCTCTCTATATATATATATATATATATATATATATATGTATATATATATATGTATGTATATATATATATATATATTTAAATATTCTATACACTCAAATGCATTCAAAATATGCATTTAAAATAAAGATTCTGGAGTGTTTCTGAGCTTAGATGAATGGTTGTAAGAAAATCTTTGAATTAGAGTAGAAACATTGTGTAGAGATTTGAAGGTTTACACTAAATGGTCTTTAAAAAAACATCCATTGAAAGGTGCTGAAAGGTCTTCTAGGGAGCCAAAGTGTTCTTCTCTGGCATTATTCTAAAGAACCTTTATGGCACCTTCATTTTTAAGTCAACCTAAAATTAAAAATGGCCTTTTTCTGATTAAATCCATGTTGCAGTTAATCTTAAACACAATTCATCATGCCATCATCATTTAAAGACAAAATTCTTGCTTTCCTGTAATCTTTGATTGACTTTTGCCTGGTTCTAAAGCATCCTCTGAGTTTTGATTATCTTTATCCAGCTGGCGGAGAACAATAATATTAACTAATAAATATCAGGTTTCAGCTTCTCCCCCTACAACCCTAGCTATCATAGAGCAGAACATCCTCCCTAATACTGCATTTCAGTTTGAGAAACATCCTGGAATGTGAGGAAAATGTATTTGTGTTTACTTTAAGATTGTTAAGAAATTGTGATCTAGCCTAGCCATGTTTAGTGTCAGTCAAGATGTGGACATAATGTAGACAGATGTCGACTTAAAATCACACAAAAATCTTCATATCCAAATAACTACTTTTCTTCTTTTTGTAAACACAATTGGTGCAAATGATCTTATTCAATTAAAGTAGATGAATGATAAAGATAAGCAGAAGACAGTGATGGGTTTCTGCTCTGACTCTCTCTTTCATGCCCAGCAGAGTGGAAACCCACTGACTCCTGGCCTTTCCCTGTTATCTTTTCTTCCAGCTACTCTTTCACCATGCAAAGGTGGTAGAGTTACCCCAGTGGTCTTTACAGCCATTTAATTAATTAAAGGCACGGTGGGCAGATGTATTAGAGCGTGTCCATGATTATGGTTGAACATGAGTGTGCACTGTGCATGTATGTTTATTTAAAAGTCTAAGTAAACATGTGTATGTATGTTTGAATGAACAGTCTAATTTGTTTATTGGTTTGTGAAAGCTGAATATATGTTCAGGCACCATTTATATGTATTTTATAACCATGTACTTGTCTGTAGGGTGGACTTGATCCACCGGAGGATGGTGGTGGAAGAGAGCGGTCGTACCCCCTCGGAAGCCAGCTCGGATGGGGCTTTGCGCAGGATAGTGCACCTCTACACCACTTCAGACGATTATTGCCTGGGTTTCAACATCCGTGGAGGCAAGGAGTTCGGTCTGGGCATCTATGTCTCAAAGTATGGACCACAGGGAGATAGATAAGCCTCTGGAGTTTATACTTAATTTGAGTGTATTGTTCTTAGTAAAGTCAACCTAAAGTAAAATCTTCTTCGTTGATGAGGTTGGACCCTGGTGGCTTGGCAGAGCAGAATGGCATTAAAATGGGTGACCAGATTCTGGCAGCCAATGGAGTGAGCTTTGAAGACATTACACACAGCAATGCTGTGGAAGTCTTGAAGAGTCACACTCATGTCATGCTCACCATTAAGGTAAGAGTTTTCCTTTTTTGGCCTCATGGTAGAATCAGAAAATAATTTATTATTTATTTGGATCCTCCACCAGATGTAATTAGATGTGATCTACTTTAGGAGCAATACAATAATAGAGTAAAGTATTCACGTTCCCAGTTATAGTACAGTGTTACCAACATTTTCCAGTCGCTTGGTACTAACTTTACTTTGTCAGTCTTACACCCAGGACTGTCATGCGCAACATCACTTCTCTGATGAAAAGTAAAGTTTACATTGTCATGAATGACAGAGACATTCCAAACTCTTAAAGGCTGCATGATTCAAAGAGACATATCCAACTAAGTCAGTACATACAGTGTTGTTCAAAAGTCTTAGGCACTTGAGAAAATTATATTTCAAAGTTCTTTAGCTTTTTTTGTGTGTGTTTTTTCTTTTCTTTTTTTTGACTTTATTATATGCTACTCTTATTTCAAACACTAGCACATTAAGGATGATTAATCATAGCGCCGAGACACATTGACTATTGTAGTGTGTGTTAAACAACACAGCTTCTTATTGAGCTCAGCAATGAGACAGAATAGTAAAGCAGGCAGCTGGCATTTAGTCGTCACATTCCTGCTTGCTCACTTTACTCAGTGGGGGGCTCGGGTTCCGCCTGTGAAAAACAGCCAGGGGATGTGCATTATTCACCAGGCCACGGGGATCAGGTTATAATCAGCAGAAAGCGTCTTTTTTATGGCCTTTCCTTGGCCTGCTTCACCTCTGTGGCACAGTGCTGAATCAAGCCCCCGGTGGTGCTGTAAGCAGGTCAGGCTTGCCAAATGTTGGCTATTCTCACCGATGGTGGTGGTGGCATTCTCCTGGTGACCTTGCTGACCCTACTCAGATGGCTTTCTTGAGAAGAGCACGGCCAACTAATCAATAGAGAGTGACAGCACATGACCCAGCATGAAAAGGGCAGAGTTAGGAGCAAAATGACGTGTGGAATGATTAAGATCTAAGATGTTCAAAGACGTTCTTCAGGCTTTAGTTCATTTCCAAGTACAGTCCATTGCAGTCTCCATGACCATCATCAGCTCTTTCACATTATTTTTTCTCAGGCAGGCAAGGCTGATACTTAAGACAACAATGGAGCATGCTGTTCTCTGAAATATTAGAACTAATGAGATTAATACTGTGCTGGAACATCAAGCAAAAATGCCTCAATGGTATGAGGTTCATATTCCTGATGTCCTTTTGGAAATGGTTCTTTTTTTAGAAATTGTTCACTCTCTTCTCTTCTCCTCCTCCACATTCATTTGCATCACACACAGTTGCTCACTGGTGTGAAATATTACTTTTTCAATTTTGGTTCTATTAAAACAGGAGGCTGGGAGGTATCCTGCATATAAGGAGATGGTTGCAGAGTACAGCTGGCTCAATAAATGTATGTAAATTCCACTGCAGACACATTCATTTATTAATTTGTTCATTTATTACCATATGTCTCTGGCATCTTTCAATGCATTTCGTTAAGGCAGGATTTAAAACATGATAGGGAGTATGACTGAGTGCATACTGGCAGAGTGTCCGCAGAGAATAAAGGGAGAACCCTGGCTGACCTCGTGTCAAGCTCCTTTTTTTCTCAGTACTCACAGCCCGTACTTTCCACTTAATACATGCGAGCCTAAAAATAGCCTCGGATTAAGGCGTTATGTCGAAATTCAGTGAGTAATGAGGGATTGTGCATGTTTCTCACATCAGGGTTGTTTAGAGGGTATTTAAGTTACAAGACTTGGAGGACAGAGATTTTGTGCATCCTATATATAAAAAAGGGCTTCTTCAATAGTGAGGGCAATATTTTATGTAACACTTGGATCTATATTGAGAATGTGGCTCTTTGTCCAGTGATTTGACTTTGTGCTTTTTTTGTATTTTCTAAACTAAAAATAACTAATATTTTCAAAAAAAAAAAAAAAATCCCCGAAGAGTAAATTGCATGTTAAGTGTATTGTTTATGTAAATTACAGGGTTTTTAAAAAATGTATTTACTTAATTAATTTTACTGGACTGCACACCTTTTTGTTTTCTCTCTTTCTCTCTCTCTCCCCATTCATATAGTGGCTAATGGAGGCCAGCCGTCCTCCTCTCAGGGTTCAGACTCTTATTCCTCCACCTCCTCACTCTCCTCTGGCACGCCGGTCAGCTCCCTGAGCGGCCTGTCTCAGGTCATGTTCCCACCTGCATTCAGCTCAGAGATGGTGGACGTCTGTATCTCCACTGAGGATCGCTCACGCAGGCCCAGCTCTGACCGGACAGAGACTGCCATCCAGACAGACCCTCCGGAGCCTGACGCATCACCCCGACCTGGCAGGGTCATCTCCATGGACACCAGTCGGACGGTGGGTGAGACCGTTCTGTTAAAAGACACTGTAATCCGGACTGGGAGTTTTGATAAGAGCAACCGGGCTCGGATGAGGACGTTTTCTGCAGGGGACAAAGAGGTCCTGGACTCTCCCAAAACTGCTGTGCTGATGGCGCTTAGCAAGCCCCGCAAACCCATCCGCCGATCACAGAGCCACATCACTGTCTCAGGTACAGCGTTTAAGTATAGTTTAAAAGGTAAAGCAAAGATAGAAAGTATATTATAAAATCAAAAAGAATCCAAGTACATGTGTATTAGAGTAGAATTAATTAGTGGAGTGTGTTGGATATAAATCAGCAAGTAGTTAATGCGCATGAAATTTACGGTTGCTACAGTTCAGCTCTGGCTGATGGTCTTCACCTGATGCTCGATTTTGGTCATAACTCAGTTTTGACTAAAATGTTTGTTGAGGCTTTTTGTCTTTCTACTGTAGTATGACACTCACAGGTCAACCTCTATTTGTTTAATTGATAAGGCATGTAGGTAAAGAGCACAGCCAATGTCATTGCTTTCAGCATCATACACATATCAGTTTCTGAGAGCCCGTGGCCTATTCGGTAAACCCATTATAGTCTTGGAGGTTAGTCCCCATAAATGACCATGGTGATCTCCTGCACTGCAAGGTGGCCGCGTGCATTGCCCCTTTAAAAAGGTTTATCCCTTTTAAAGTTATTCAGTTAGCATCTCCAGGAAAAGTCTCATTAGTGCTGAGGCAAATTCTTTCAGAGGGTTGGCTTACGGAGTTAATTTTGTGCCAGACGTTATAAATTCCACAAAAGTAACAAGTGAGATGAAAAAAGTAGCAAATAAAATAGGATCAAAATATAAAAATACTTTGAAAAGTATTGTTGAGAGCTAATAGCTGGAATGGAACAGTCGCTCCAAAACAGTGCGCCAATAGACACTCCCCCAATATGCAAGAACTCAAAAGGAAAAGAAAGATAAGAAAAGCGAGCAGAAATATGTGACCGAAGAGCTTTTGATCAATTTAAGTGATTATATTCTCATTTGCAATATGTATATTTAATATATATTGTAAATATATATATATTTACATTTCACTACTTACACTTTATGGAGACACATGTATTGGTATGCATGACCACTAACAGGAATTTAGTGACATTACACTCAAATTCATGAACTTTAATATGGAGTTGGAGTGCAAAATACATCAGTTTTCCTGGGTGGGATGTCCCTGCAAAAGGCTTACATTAAAGGGAGAATGTGACACCAAGACAAATACATTTTTCACTGGCTTTTTACCTGGTGCCATTACAGCCCTGCAGATTTATTATCCCTTGGACCATATTTGTTTCTGAAGTTCACTCTTTATGAAATGTATTCCATAATTATTCTTTAGTTTTCTCCTCAGCTCATGTCTAGGCTGGCTTTTTATGAGTGTTTGTGGTGACAATGTTCTGTACTGAGCAGAGGACAAACAGAAGAACAAGAAACAGCGGCAGGCGGTGAAGATGGAAGCCACAGGCAGTACACTGCAGCGCTCCAAGACCTTTGTCAGTCTGTTGTTTAAAAGCGGCCGCAGGAGGGACAGGTCTGCCTCCAGAGACAGGAAAGATACAGGAACAGAGGACAAACGCAGAGGACGCTCCAAATCTCCCTCACATAGTGAGCGAGGTTAGTGTCCAAATTTATACATTCAAATATATACATAATAATTGTACATCATGAGCAAATATGTACAAAAAACAAAAGCAACGCATTTGTCACACAACTGGAAAACAACCGTTTTGTCATCTAAAACAAGGAAATTCAGTACATCACTGAATATGTACACGTACTTCACTGCACACACACTTGGATCGAGTCAAATCAACATGAACGTTAACTTGTATTTGGTATTTGTCTTTATTTGGTAACACATCTCATTTTCCATAGCTTCAACTAATATATGCGGATACATGAGTAAAAATAGCGTACACACATTCAAACAACTCACGCACACACACACACACACACACACACACTCACATGCTTGAACACATGCACTCTTTTTCATTTGTTTAAAGTTGGCCTGTGCTAAAAGAACAGGTTTGTTGCGATGAGTGTGAGGCTGCTGGAGAGGCCAGTTGCAGAGGAGGCGCATTTGCACTTGAAAGCTGGCAGCATAATGAGGGCTTACGGAGGCTGGCTCAGAGAGAGCTGCTTTGCTGTTAATTATGCAGTAATTCCTGTAGAGTTGCCTTGAGTCCGGCCCCAGTAGTTCTGCTCGGCTAATGATGAGTTACATTTTCACCATCTTCAACGCGATCAAGCCAGAATGCACCGAAACTAGAGAGCAAACATGTTTGGGCTACTTCTAATCACCAATTACTTTTAATTTTGTCCTTTCAAACTCAGAGCGCAAGTTTGGATCTAGAAGCAGGAGAAGGGGTAACTGCATATCTTTAGTCCATTTGATGTCTGTGCTGTAGTCACTGTGGTTCCAGAAGTCCATGTTGTTAGACAGTGTTAGACACATGCCTCCTTTTTCTGCTGTAAATTCATGTGATTTTTCTACATTTCTAGTTTTTAATGTCTGGTGATGTGTGTACTGACATGTTTGAGTATACTGTATCTGAGTACTAAAGGCCTGACTGAGTGTAGTGTATAAAGTATGAAGTATTTAGTTAAATCACACTTTGCTCTTACAAAGTTTCAGATTTTCTTTGGAAAAAGTTCAGAGGAAATTCTTCAAAACCATGACAATACACAAAAAATGAAAGTTATATGTCATGCAAGATAATAGAATGTGTAATATTAGATGTTTATCTGAGGAATAACTATACAAAACTGCATTCATTTAAAAGCTATGTGACATTTTTCCTTGTCATACTAATTTTGGTTGCTTGACATCAATGCTTAATATTATGTGTATTAAGGAGTATTTTGTCCTCCATATTGATTTGGCTATGCATGTTGGCCCCAACACATTTCACATGTAATCACCAGCTCAGTCAGATCACTGAACGTAACTAAGTCATGCTGAACCGTCATATCTTCTCAACTTCTCATCAGTGCCATCAGAGACAGGAAGGAATATCTCCAGTTCATTTCTGCCATCTTGTTTTTAGGTAAGGAACGCACTCGGCCCATCATTAGCCTCCTGAGCTCTCCTCGGGAGACGCGTGCTGGGGTGAAGGAGCCTGTGCCCCTGCCCAGCCCTGAGACCATGGCCATGTTGGAGGACATGGCGCGCAAACTGCTGAGTGAGGACGAGGTGGCTGCAATCATGAGACACTGCAACAGGGTGAGTGTGTACCAAGATATTTGACCCAGATTTTTACACAATATAAGGAACAGCTGGTGTTTGCAAATCTGAAAAATCACAGTCTTGGGATACAAGGTGTAATTCCAATGATGAAGATTTTTTTTACTATTTAAATGTAATTACACGTGTATATAATTAATTTATTAGTTATATCACAAACTTTTAAAATAAAAACTGTTTCAGTGTTCAGTGATATGACAAACATTCAAAATAATGATAATGATCTTTCAAAAACAAATGACAGTAATTTAAAATAATACGTTCAAAAAATATAGATATAAGTAAATGTAATTTTTACAATTATTTTTTTACAGTGATGGTGAATTTTAGAATTAATTTGTATATTTTTATTTAAAAAGTTTGTAATAAATAATAAAAAAAGATTCATGTCTTGGCTGGCTTGTTCTGAGGCTAAGTTTGCCCAACAAGGCAGCTTGAGATTGTTAGATCACATCAAACAGGAATATATAAGCGTTTCTCAAAGCTGTTGCTATCCTATAGTGGTTTTTGAATGTGCAATATCTCATACTGTCCTCTGGTCAGTTTGAATTTGGCCTGGAATGAAGGGTGTGATCTTAAATTGATGACAAGTTTTAGAGCTTTTCTATTGTATTCTGTAGTTTTTGGCAGAGCAGGTGGTTGAGGACCTCGTGCGCCCTCTGCTGGCCATCCTCGACAGGCCCGAGAAGCTACTCCTGCTGAGAGAGATCAGGTCAGGAGGGGAGGGAGGATTGGGTTATGTTTGCTGATCTCACTACTGCTGGCCTTATTCCATTCAGTCAGAGACATGGCATATGAGACTTTTTCCTTTTGTTACCAGATTGACACAACATGGTTTCACATGCACCGTGGGCTTATAACTGTGTATGTTTCTCATGTCTAGAATGATCATCCCTCCCACAGACTTGGGCCGGTTTGACAGCATGGTCATGCCTTTTGAACTGGAGGCCTATGACATTTTAAAGAGTCGCTCTGGTAAGAAAATTATTTTCTGTGCTGTTAAAATATTCCCAAAAATTCAGGTAAAAAAGCACAAAGTGACTAAACCCGATACACTGAATTACACTGCATGGAATCTCAAAATCTTGTCCCATAGTTGTTCTTGAATATATCTCCTACATGTCACTGTCAGAACAAAACCTTGGATCTCAATTTTTCACTTTTTTAAATTTAATTTGAAAATTTCAACAGCTGTCTACATTAGGCCACATTTTGATGATGAACAGACAATTAGCTAATGGTCAAAAATACTTAAGGTTAAAATCTTAGGGTTAAAAGGTTCAAAACTTTTATTCTGACATATCAAAAAGTTTTTACTTTCTCCTGTTAAATTACTTTTTCGGCGAGGTTTTGTTTTAACCATGACAAACTGTAACATTTGGCTCATTGGTATGTATTGGTATTACCTATGTGTAAATGTGCAAGCATATATTTTTATAATATATAAATATGGTTGCAGAATTAGCAGCGTGGACCGTATTGTTACCTAATCTGGCACATGAACTTTGTATTGGTATTTGTGTACTGAGATATTGGTTTCTAAAGGCATGTGTGTGTGTGTATGTGTCCTCAGTGCGCTCTCCGGTCCTGCGCTCCCCTTACCATAGTGGAACCCCCCGGCGCCACCTCATAACACCCATCCCAGGTAACCCTTTCAGTGCTGTGTGCGTGTGTGTGTGTGTGTGCCATCTCTTCCTCTCTGATCCTCTATCATCTTCCCCACTGTGTAGTGTGCTCGTTCTGATCCCACTGGGGAATTATATAACCACCAGCCTCACACTCCTCCTGTCTGCTCCAGTCATTTCATGAAATGAATGTCTGACCATAATAACCACATACTTACACTGCAGATATCCTGCTGCTGACAATAAATCCTCCCTCTCCTCACATGCACACACACACACATACACACACACACACATACATATGTACATACAAAATCCTGCTCTCTCTAAAGCCCTTTAAGCCCTCTCATACTATGCCCCTCTCTCTGATACTGAAATTGTGGAGGTGGGGGTTGTGAACAGAAATAACGGTCATTTAAATGCTAAATTGAATCATTATCTAATTAAGGTCACACATCTCTGTTTGTGGAAATGGACAGCTGGACAATGTCAGTTTCCTTCCATGACCCCTGGCATGACCTCTGGGCTGCTTGACTTGGCAGCAGTCAGCCTGCGCCTTCGCTCTGGGCCCCTGAGTCTTGAATGGGCATATTTTCTGAAATACAAGAAAGGCTCCCTGCATTGTTTAACCTTTGAAGACTGCCCACGCAGGCCTAGAGCTTATTGCTAGTCCTTTTTGTCCATTGTACCAGACACAGAGGAGTAATTCAAATCTCTCTGTGGCAGAACCCCCTGAAATCTGAGCGAGGCTGTATGCACACGTATGTGTGGGCGTGTGTGCATGCATGTGTGGGAAGGCAGGCAAAAGTGTGCACACCGCCATCGCAGCTTACTCTCTGTGTATGAATAGTCTTCATTATACACAACCTGAGAAAGGTCGTAAGCAAGCATAGTCACAGCAAATGCTAATGAAGTGAGGCTGGGGTTAGGATGCTATGATATTTGTATGTGTGTGTTTATGAGTATAGGTGTTGTCATCACAGTTTGTAGGCATGCGTTTGTCTCTGTAAGCAAATGAAAGTGTCTGGGTACGTTTGTGCACACGCATTCAAAAGTTGGGAATCACTGTTGGGAATCACTCAGATTACAGTACGATAATCTTAGCCCAATTTTGCTGCAGGTCCATGTATTAAGTGATTTAACAGTTTTGATATAGTGCAAGTATCTCAATTTCATCTTATTTGTAGGAAGCTTAAAAAATATGGTGATATTTATTGATATATTGATACATTATGTCAGAATATGGTTTTCTGCATATATGGTGTATATGGATATACAATGGACTTATAAGATGTTATATTGTGACATATTGTGTACTTAAATTCTAGATGGATGCAGAAAGACAAATAAACAGAAAGTATCACAATACCCGAGAAATAAAATGCAATGTATTTGAAAAATGGAGTTCAAATCTTGAGGTAGATTTGTGATGAGATCAATGACTGATACACATCTGTATGGCTCTATCCTACCTCAGATTACAGGGGAGGTTTTCAGCTGCAGGCTGTTCAGGATCTACAGAGAGACCGGCAGTTGGTGGAGGACTTGGAGCGACTCAGATTGGCCACTATCCCCACCGGCCGTCTCCCCCCGCCCAGGACCTTCACTCCTTTGCTTGATGTGCCAGTGGACAGCTATATTTCAGGATCTCCCCTGCAGCGCTCGTTAAGCCCTGCTCGTCCCAACTGGCTGCTCAGCGAATCTCACAGCACAGAGCGGCACGGCCGCTCCCCACAAAGACAGAGCAATGGTTCACCGCGGACTGAAAGTTATGAGGAAACCTCCTACAGGGGTGAAACCACACCAGAGCGGGGCAGGTCGCCTTACAGAAATGGCCATGGCAGAGCTGAGAATGGAAGGGAGGTGAAGTACACAGTGATGAGCGCACACAGACGGAACAGAACGCCGCTAACCCAAGTGTTTGGGTCAGACACTAGGCAGGACTCTGTGGTTAAGGAACAGGTGAATGGACATACTGGCTTTTCTGCAACTGATCAAGGCAGCTTGTCCATACAGGAATATGAGCTGACCACTGTCTCCATCTCCAAGACAAAACAATCTCTGGGTGAGTTTATATAGGCCTTGAACCAAATCAAGACCAAGTTTGTGGGCGCTACTTTTAACACAACAGCAACACATAAAGTACAGTGTCAAATAATCTCAACACAAGCATTAACAAAGACAAAATAGACCATGAACATGGTGTTTATGTGCCTACTGCAATCGTGATCCAAATCGTTCATAAAACTTAGCCCACTAGTACTCCACTTATCACCAGTAGGGGTCAGTGAGTCAACCAGCATAGTTGGTGTTCTTCAACATATTCAAGTAGCAAGAATGGGATTGTATAGTCAAAAGGTTTGTTTTATTCCATCATGTATTATTTAAAAAGGAGATATATGAGCATTTAAGGGTTTTGCAGGGGTTGATCTCACATTTAAAGCTGAGATTTGTCATCAAACCATATTATATGTCAATGAAGAAGAAAGTGGGCCAACATAATATCTGCTATGGCTCTAGACAATGCTGTTTCAATGTACGAATGTCATTATAAGAAAGCTTGAATGAAACATAATCTCCTCCAATATGAAACACTGGCTCCCAGCAGCACTCTGCTGTGCTGAACAGTGACAGAAGCAGGCAGTCATTACTTTCCCATTGTGCTGTATTATTTACTCTAAGCGGCTCAGCCATGCAATCAGAGCAGTTTTTGCTCAATCCCTGGAAATGAAGGGATCAAATGTGGTTCCAAATACAGATGGCTTGCATTCAAAATCTCCATTTTCTGCACACATCTAAATAATGCTACAGAGAGCATTTAATGGTAGATTAGTACGATTTACGAATGAGCTGGCACATGTCTGGGTGAGCAACATAACAGTAAATGGAGAGAATTGACCAGTGTATTCTGGGTTTGATAAATGTAAGTTTTTATTTTTCTTTCACTCTGTTATGCTCCTGGCAGGTATAAGCATATCAGGTGGGATGGAGTCCAAAGTTCAGCCAGTGATAAAGATTGAGAAGATATTTCCAGGAGGAGCTGCTTCCACAAGCGAAGTACTGAAGGTACTCGGCCCACTTCATTTACTGTCCACTACCATCTATGTGCAAAGTGTACACCAGGCACAACACGCACTACCAACCCTAATGAGGCTATCGCATTACACTATATGACACCTGTTTCAGAGCTACATCAACCTGATATGAGTGTTTTCGCCTCTTTACTAAGGCTTTCACTAAACCTCATGGAAAAACTAGTGTCAGTGTTTTTTCTTCACAAAAATGTAAAACTGATGGCCACCAAAATTAATGAAGCAACAGTACACTGAGACTATTTATCTACATTCGTTTAATCAGGTGTACCTACCATATAGTTTACCAAGTAAGTTTACAGAGTCAGTGATCATAGCTCATGGTGGCGCAGAGGTTAGCATTGTTGCCACACAGCAAGAAGGTCCTGGGTCTTTCTCTGTGGAGTTTGTATGTTCTCCCCGTAGCTGCGTGGGTTTCCTCTGCGAGCAAAGGTTTCCTCCCACCAGCAAAAACATGCATGCATTGGGGATAGGTCAACCGAGTACGCTAAATTGCCCCTAGGTGTGACTGTGAGCGTGAATGGTTGTCTGTCTCTGCGACATGTTGGCGACTGTCCAGGGTGAACCCATTGCAGCTGGTTAATATATAGGAAAGCAGTAGCTGTTTCATATCATCGTCACCTTGCCAGGCTTGCTGTCAGACACACACTAGTGGTTTTCATTCCCCACTTGTTGAACGAATTTGGTTTGAAACATGACAGTAAGGACCTGAGCTGTAAGTTGATGGTTCTATTAATGACCTATGGTTGAAGGCCTTTTGACTTTGACTGTTGAGATGTGGGCTGTTGTGGTTATTAGTGCCACTCAGTGACATGTGAGCTGAGCACAGACGCATTTTCGTGGGCTTATGCAGCACAGCTTGTCCATGATTGATGAGCTTACACTGACCATGCCAGATAACATACTGCTTTGTGACAGGTCCTTTAAGCAGTACCCTAATTCTTTTCAGGAAAGCTTGATTCATAACCACACAGGGGCTTAGGCTTCTCGCACTCTCAGACCTGACTTCTTACACTCTCAGAGACTTTCACACAATAAATAATGATAAACCAATATTTATGGTGACCTCTCTTAATAATATATTCCTGAGGTGGTGGACTTATAAGCACAATAAGGAATTGGATTATACCAGACTTTCCTGCACCAATCTCACCGGCATTTCAGCAGTGGAGTGAGGCTGGGGCCTGAATTAAGGTCACTAGGGATTACCAGAGGTCACCAAAGGTACATGACACCAGCAGCACCACCACAGTGACCCTGGAAGCGAGGCCAAACCCTTGGAATCCCAAGCACATGGGTGTGTGTGTGTGTTTGTGTGTGTGTCCATGTGTGTGCTTATGTGTTGGTGGCAGCCTATCAGGTGACGGCACTTCCCTGCTCTGCTCTGAGAGACTCATGTTGCACTCACTTAGGAGATCCAGTGTCCGGCTCCAAGTCTTTCAGTTTCTCCTTGCACCTCCAGCATGTGACAAGACCTGAGGGAAAAGATCTAAAATGTATGTTCTTGTGTGGTGTTTACATTTTGAGAACATGACTTCACAAGACCACACAAAACAAACGTTAATTACTAAAAAATTATGCAGAGAAACAGATGGACTGTAATTGTAATCAGTAATAAGCTAAACAGGTCACTTCTATGGGGTAAATGAAGTTGATAAAGTGGACAATGAGAGTAAATGCAAGGTAGGTGTAGCTAATAAAAATGCTCGTTTCTGTATGTATGATCCCATGTTCTGAAAAATACACACAGCTCAGCCCTTATAATGTAACCACCTGCCAAATATGGTGCAGATCCCCTTTGTGCTGGCAATACAGCTCAAATCCATTGAGACATGGACTCCACAAGTTCCTGTGGGTGTGCTTTGTTATGGCACTGAGACGTTAGCAGTAGATCCTGTAATTTTTGGGTTAAACAATTTGTCATATTGTTGAAAGGTGTACTTGGTCAGCAACAGTGTTTCCAAGCAGAATGTAGTTTCCCAGCAGAATGTTGTCCAGAACATCACACTGCCTCTGCTGGCCTGCTTTCTTCCCATAGTGTCATTCTAGTGTCATTTCTTCCACAAGTAAGCGACATGCATCCAGCTGTCCACTTGATAAATAAATAGTCCAGTTCTGTTGCTCTTGTACCTGTTGTAGGTACTTTGGGTTGATGGACAGGGGTTGGCATGAGTACTCTGACTGGTCTTACAGCCTCATAAATAGCAAACTGAGTTGCACTGTCAGAATTAACTTTTTTGGGCTACTTCTGTAGGATTAGACGAGAGCCTTTACTCAAAATGTGCACCAGTGAGCCATGGGCACCCATGACCTGTTGTTTTGGAGATGGCCTGACCCAGTTGTCTGTGTGTGTGTGTGTGTGTGTATTTTGACACATAGCAGTGGCTGATACATCACTCTCACACCTCTAGGCCTGTATGTTATGGCCACTACAGAGCTGCTGCTCCGCAGTTGGCCATAACATAACATATTGGAGTGTGCGGTTCACACACTTCCTGATCCTCTTGTTCTGCTGAAAGGTGTGTTATCAGTGCAACGGACCAGTACCAGCTGACTCCTGTCATATCTTTAGGTCAACACATTCAATAGTGGCCAGGCACCATTGCTGTCCCTGGTCTAACTGCTTTTTAACTTGCTTTCTGTAAAGGTAATTTCATTCCTTTCGTTTCCTTCTATTTGCTGTTCTTGAGGTACCTCTCATTCTTTTTTTTCTATCCCGGGACTTAGATGGCATAGTTTTAACTGGATATAGTCAAACATATATCATGAATACAGTCACAGCAAAAGACTGCTGTAGTTGATGCACCTGTCCCCATCCCCAGCACACACACACACACACAAACACAAACATTTTATACCTCTAGTATACCTGTGAATTTACAAATGCTCATCAGTTTTCCTGTATTAAATAAGAAATTTGCTGATTTTTCTGAATTGGTGCACAGTTATTATTTGAACAACAAAGTCATTCTGAGTGCTGTGATGTGAAATGCTTCATTCTAGAGAATCGAGATGCAGTTGTTCACAGCAGTGAACTGGTTAATGCCTCTAAAACACTACTTCACTGCAAGTTATTACACTAAATGGTCATGAAAATGTTGGCTGGACATTATTCTATGATCATTTTAAGAACATTTTGGACTATAATGTATTTTTTGAAAAAAGATTACAAGATTTTTAGAAGACATATATAGGTTCAAAAGTCATTTTAGATAACAAATTAAAATAAAACATCAATCCATGTTTCTTGTCATCACCTGTATAAACTTGGTATGTTTATCTACAATGCAGCATTTTATCACACTACTCTGAATCACTTTGTGTAAAGCATAATAATTATTTAGAAATTTGGAAATTGGAATTAATCCCCTTTTGATGAGAAGTTTAGCACACTGCAGAGAGAGAAGTTTATATTTCAAACTATACCCTAAATACAGGATCGCTACAGATTGCCCACTGTAAATGGCACAGAGTAAAGAAATCTCTGGTTTTTAAATGGCCTTAGAGGGTGTAAACCAGATTATGTTACATTTAGTTTAATGATTCTGAGTCTGCTTTAGAGATTAATTTAAGCAGTTTTTAGGTGAGTAAATCCAAATATGTTGAAATTCACATCAGAGCTAAACTCTATAACTAGATTTAGACAAATTCAGTACACTTTCTGAAGAACAGAGAAGTTAGAATACTGACTGTTTTGGAAGACTTGGGATTATGCAGATTTAGTATTCAGTTATTGATATGAATACATTATTCAGACTGCTATAAATCATTAAGAGCTGTTGTGCTACTACTATGATCTAATATGTATGTTCTGTTGTTTTGAGTGTCAGGAATTGAAATTTGAGCTTGGATAAAATTGTTATATTTATCTCAGGAGAGACACTGCAATGTGTTATTGTAGGTTTTCATTGAAGCTTTGATTTGTCTGGTCTACGAAGACAATGTGCTTTGTTCTACTTGAGTGAAGTGCAGCTACGAAAACACCTCTAGTCACTGAGGATGGGTGCTGGATATTTCCACACAGATGCATCCTGGTACCAGGTGATGGCAAAGGAAGTGGTTTCTGTTCTGGGGTTCTTGGTTGGGTGTGTGTGTGCGTATGTAGAGCACAGTTGCTTATTACTGTATGATATTTTCCCAACAGGAAACGCAAGTGAGTGGCCATAAGTGGAACCTCTTACATGTGTGTGTTTAACCTTGAGTTGAGGGTGATCCCTGTCTCCGCAGTGCAAGTGTAAATCAGCAGGTTTCTGTGGGAGAGGCCGAGAGAACAGGTTTAGATTTATAGAGCTGCTGGGTGTACGGGAGCAGCACAGCAAGCAGGCAGAGCTGGATCACTGCATAACTACATCAATATCTGCGACAACAAAAATGTAAGGAGGTTAATTAGTCATCAGAAATATGGAGATCACGTTAGGAGAACTAGGAGACGTACGGTTTCGGAAATATATGGAAAACTGGCTTCGATATCTTACATTGGCTAGTATACACTGAATATTACACATTTGAAAACACGGTTTCAGTAACTGAACATGCATTTTTGTTAGTTTACTGTAACAGGTTTATTTCTGAAGCACAGTTTCTACAGTACATGCAATTATTCATGTCAGTCACTATTTCTGTATTTACTTACTTACAGGCATTCCTGCACTTAAAACAATAGTGCTTTGAAGTTTAGTATGTACAATCGATTGACACATTCAAATTCGAAACACTTTTTTATGACTGCTGACTTTATTCAAACTTTATAATAGTTTGTTTTATTTGCTTGAATTAAATTCAATACAACATCTGAATAGCTATAAATGGATGTGATGTAAATGATCCGCTAACATGTGTATGTGTGTGAGTTAATGCATTTACAGCAGGAAAAATGGGCAAGCGTTAGAGTGAAAGGGCCAAATTGATGGCTGGGTGACTGGGTACTTTAGAATAGATCTCTGCTGTGGTTAGTACCTACCAAAAGTGGTCTTAGTAAGAACAGCTGGTAACAGGGTCATGGGTCCCCAAGGCTTATTGAAAGCTAGCCCATCTGGTCTGAGCCCACAGAAGAGTTGCTGTAGTAAAAACTGCTGATAAAGTTAATGCTGGCTATGATAGAAAGGTGTAACTGACAAGTCAGACCCATGAACCTAGTCCAACGCCATAAGTACCCACAAAGAGCACTTGAGCATCAGAACTGGACCATAGAGCAAGGGAAGGTCGCCTGGATTGATTAATCATCTTTTCTTTTACATCATGAGAATGGCTGGGAATTGCTTTCTTCCCACTTACCTGGGAAGAAAGCAAACCGCCAGAGGCAGTGTGATGCTCTGGCAGTGTTCTGCTGGAAAACCTTTGGTATTAGAATGAGCAAAGGTTGCTGAAAATGTTTGTCGTTCAAAAATTTTGTTGGAAGCTGTAAATGAGATACCATTGTTTGTTTGGCAGAGGTTTGGTCCTGCGAAACACTCTGCTTGCAGTGAGCCATGCTGCAATTTACTGTTAAATCATTCTGTTTTTTTTAAACCTACAGTCTGGTTTAGACAACTCTATTTCAGTTTGCAGTGGTACTTCCACACCAACATGAATACAAAACCCAAAGGTAGTTTTTTCATTTTCAGAACTTTCCTCCTGAAAATGCTGCTGCATTTTTGGCCTTTACTACTGGACTTTTGTCCACACCGTTTTCTAGTGAATTGATTATTCGACCAGTTGACTAGTCCATGTAATCCCTAGTGTGTATTTGTTTTTGATGTTTAGCACTGTCACTTGGAGTAACAATATCGTAATCACAAGTAAAACAACACAGCGAAGGTCAAGCTGTCTGACTTCATTTGGAATCTTTCCTTCATTTGACTGCAGAAGTAGCTTTATTACATCATTTTTAAACTCCCAGCTGGGGATATAGCCACCAAACACTAGTAAATGATAAATAAATGACATGGAATATCAACTGGAATAGTTATTTATGCCACTCACTCTTTTTAGGATTTTAGAACTTTGTTGAACAAGTTGACATTGTTTAGGTCAGAAGCTATAATGCTAGTACTTTTAGCCTAGGGGCAGATGGTAGCTTAGTGGTTAGGGCGTTCGACCTGCGATCAGGAAGTCATGGGTTCGATTCCCAAGACTGCTAAGGTACCCTTGAACCAGACACCATCCCCACACACTGCTCCCCAGACGCTGTGTTCCTGGCTGCCGACTGCTTTACTTGGTGAATGGATTTAATGCAGAGGAAGAATTTTATGCTGTTCACACTGTGTGCTGCGGTGTGTTCACGTATGACAGAATGGTCACTTTCACTATATGTTAGAAGCTAGATAAATTATTTTTTGCACATTATTTTACACTGTGAAGAGAAAATGAGCATTTTACTTCATTCTTCAAAAGATTCTGGATACCATTAGAAACCATTACTGGGGTGTTAGTTTAGTCTGTTTTCAGGAGACACTCCATGTCAGAGTTATTAAATGACATAACAAATTTATTCACTACAGACATTGTCACTCAATTGTATCATAGTAAGTCATGTAGGTTTATTGTTATTTTAAGCCATGTACACAGTACACAGAGAAACAACATGTTAAGTGTCCTTTGACATTCTGTGCAAATTAACAGCAGTAGTAGTAATTAAATTAGTAACATTATTTTAAACAATGAAAACAATATTTATCAATGTTTTGAAAAGTGTCCTAAACCCTTTGTTGGGAAGTGTATGTGCAGAGAAGGTTTTAGAAGTTTATAGTGTATTTAAATGATTACACATTTTCAGTTTCAGGTAGTTAAAGAAATGTACCCTGGTGAGCCCGCTGTCCACCACATCTGTGTTCTGTCTGCTGTCGGTTCCTGCCGTTGCAGGTAAAACACTTGAGTAATATTACAGGAGATGATGTAATTCTCTGGCAGCGCTCTCTCAGGCTTACACGCATACATGCACATGCACAGCTTCTGAGGCAGGCTGGATGAGCTCACTCACAGGTAGGAGGGAAGGAAGAGAACAAAGGAAGTGAACAGTCTGCCCCAAGCATCTGCCTAACCTGCCACTCATCCAGCGTTCATCCTCAATGCCTCCAAGACTGACTCTGAGCTGCCAAAAATAAGCAGCCGTTCATGTGCAGTCACTGTAGAAAGAACAGGAGTGGAACGAGTGAGTGAGAACAAATGAGAGCTTATTTTTCTCTCTTTTTCTGTGTGTGTGTGTGTGTGTGTGTGTGTGTATAGGCTGGATTTGAGCTCGTGTCGGTTGATGGAGAATCCCTCCAGGGAGTCACACACCAGCATGCTGTGGACGCCATAAGAAGGGCTTTCAGCAACAAGGCCAAAGACCCGATGGAGTTTGTTGTAAAAGTTCCAAAAAATCCAAAAGACTGATGGGAAAATGTTCTTTACTGAACTGTACAGACAAATTGGACATCCAGTGCTTTGTGCTTTACTGTGGTGAGTCTGAACAGAGAATGGAGAACAAGAGAGAATGAGAGAGAACCTTTTCTATAGGAGAGAACCTATAGAAAAAAGCAAAGCTGCCATTGTGTCATGTTAAGCAGTTGGCTGAACTGGTGTACCCTAGGGTGAGGTTCTTGAGAAGGCTTCCATAGAACACGCCTGGCTAGTGACAGACCAGACTAGGCCTTTATTTTTGCTTTCTTTATCATTTTTACACTGTAGCTTCATAAGTCAGGCTATTTGTGCGAAATTTATAGGGTGTAAAAGTAACACGCCAGGTAGCACAGGGTCACTTACCACAGACAGTGATTTTGGCACATCTTCCTATATTTAGTAAAAGAAGGGTAAACCCACTGAGTAGAAACACACTTATAGAAGACTGTATGAAGCTGCTAGTCCATGGTAACTGCCCATCCAAAAAGCTGCTGCAGCGTATTCCTTAAACACCACCAACAGTTTTGAGAAACTTCCTCCTAAAGCATTCTTTCAGGACACCAATAGCTCTACTCCGCTATACACCAGTGAGAGGTAAGCAACTCTAAATAAATATGGGGCAGTAAGAATTTGTGTCAAAATTTGGTCATAGCTTATGCTTCATTCAGTGTAATGTGATAAGAAGCACGTTGGCATGGTGATAATCTAAGTCACAACACTAACACTCATCCCAGCCTGACAAGGGAGTAAAGAGTTCTAGAGGTCGATTGGCTGTGTCCATCTGAGATTAAACAAGGTTATGAGATTTACACTCAGATTAAGTCTCTGCATTATGTCAAACTTGATGGCTTGATCTAGTGAACTTCTCGCAGATTACTACAAATCACTGTCTATTTCAATCTTTTTTCTTTTTTTTTTATAAAGCCAATGCTTTAAGAACATGGCAAGCAGACTTACTTTCACACACACAAACACAAACACACACACACCCACATGCAAAATGCTTGCTCTGCCTTGGTCTGTGAGTTTCCAAAGCTTCCAAACACTTCAATATTAAGCCGTTCATTATGAGATACATTGTGAGTTACATTTTTTTTTTTTTTTGCAGAGTGCCTTACATTTATGCATTAACAGTGCAATAGACCAACAAGATCTGAAATGCTTGCAGGGTCAAAAACATGAGTTTTTCGATTATAAACAAGATTAGGCCCCACCATTATTCAGAGAGGGCATGTATTTGGCAAATGTTTTTGCAACAAGTTTTATTACAGAAGACCTGTGTGATTATTCCGTAATAAAAAACCTGAAATGTTAACACGTCATTAAATTCTTTCAGTAATGTACTGTAGCTCCTAGGCACTTGACAAATAGGAGTGGGCCGTATGGCAATATTTATGATGATTTATAATTATGATTATACACCAACACATCACAATATGCGTTTCTGAGTGTGCGGTCAATATTACCAGTACCTAATGAACACTGACAGACTGCATGTTTTTTTACCAAGAGTGCATATTTAGTCCTGTTTAACTGGCCTTAGCGCTGCATAGAATGAGAACCGGTGAATAAAAACCACTATATTCACAGTTGATAGTAATTTAAAATGTGGAACTACTCAGGTGGCTTTTGAGGCATTTGTTGCGACTTTTCAAACCACAGATAAATCTTCTAATGCATACTGTGAAAATGTTTTAATGCTACATTATTATCCACTACAATTTCACAAGTAAAACCAAGCAATCCAAAAAGCTATCCAGTAAATAATAACTAGCAAGAATCACTCTGATTTGTGACTTTTTTTAATTAAAACACAGTTTCTTTACAAGAAATGTACAGCATGAAATTTACATGGAATTTACATGAGTGACTGCAAACACCATGGCCTGACAAAGAAAACATAAATGGACACAGAGAAAAGACAGATTAAAACAAATATGTTACTTTGCTTTGGTCTATTCACAGTGGCTACACCTTTCAGATAGATACTTTTCTGCATATAGAAAAGATAACGTCGCCGTATACAATGTCTACACGTGTGTATTAGTCAAAGCTACAAGACAGTAAGAAATGGAAGAACAAAAAGCACTGAGAATGAAGGAGGACTTCCTGTTTTACATATTTCTCAAATTTGTGCAATGACATAGTGTTGCCATATAACTGAAGTTAACAGCCTGAACAATCTAATCAGACTAGGGAAATCACCTATTTCTCTTAGGCAGTGTGAGGATGTAGGGCTACATTTAGACTGCGGTTAACACAAGAATTTACTGAATGAATGGTTTCATGGTAAGGGTACGGCCAAAACCAAAAAATGACCAGACCTGCAATCCAGAGAAAACTAGCAGACCAAGAACTTTCTGATTAATACCACTGGTCTGTTTGGCTTCAAATGGTTTGAAACAAAGACAATATGTACATAACCATGATGCAAATGAAGAAGCTGTGCTAAAGTGGTAAAACGGAGAGTCAGTTGCGATGAGCAGTAAGGTTCAGCACACTGACCAATTTGCCTCTAAAACTCAAATATGAATGATGGTAAAACTAATTAGTTTTTACCATAACTACTAATTATTTTGCAGAAACCTGAAGAGGTGTGATTGTGGTAATGACTGGCACTTTCAAATGTAAGATTTTTGCTTTTGTTCTAGATCTACATGAAAACACTGTAGAACTGTGAGCAGTCAATGAACTGTACCTTATGAAATGCCGATGGCAAATGATCCCTCCACTGATATACAGAACGTTTACCACAAAATAACTTGTGATGTCATATCTAGACATCCCGTCAACACAGAGATCACTATAAATCTCCAGACAAAATGCTACTGTATCATGCACACATGCTATTCACTCTACACTGTGTGCTCTGCAATATTTTTTCACTATTTTGTATAGCATTAGGGTCTGAAGAAAAGCAAAAAATATCATTTGGCTGTATTTTTAAAGATCTACTTAGAAAAATAGTACTTCTAGATAAAGTGATTAGTATCTGGATGCTGAGGAACCAGTGAGCATGAAAAAAGAGGAAAGATATTACTCTGTATTTGTACAGGGCCTCTAAGTGGCATCTGCTATCAACAAGGTGCCAGGACACATCACATGCCTTAGCCACTGGTGAGAACAGCTCTAGTGTCCTGATGTGACCTGCAGTCCAAAGACAGCTACTGTAGTGTTTTCTCTGGATGACTTGACCTGTGCCACTCAAGAGTGCCATGATATCAGTATTAATGCTGGTACAGAGAAATCCATTAGTGCAGGTGCCCTTCTCCCATTTGAGCGGTTACTGTGTCCAAACACAGCACACGATATTGCATGATATGAAGGTTTGCAGATTCAAACTCGGAGCCAGTTGAGCAGACAGAAGAGCAGTCCGTTCATACTGGAATCTGCACGCAGAAACATCTCCCATTCCACTGTTCAACGGGTGCAACGTCAACTCATTTCTTAATCTGAACATGCGAGTGCGGCATTAACAACATGCTTGCAACGTGGGGGTTTAGAAAATACTATTGAACACTGTCAAGGTTGTATCTTCATAACACTGGTCCAACTCTGTGGAGGAGCAAGATTTCCATGTTTTGCATTTGCTGTGGTGATTGGTCCTCCCACAAGAGCAGGTGATATAGTGTTTGAGGACAATCTAAGGCAGGGGTGTACAATTCAGGTCCTGGAGAGATTGGTGCCTCTCAACACTCTGAATTCAACTCGTGAAGGCTTTGCTAATGAGCTGATAAGTTGAATCAGGTATGTTACAGGAGGTAGAATGCTAAACTCTGCAGTGTTGTGGTCTTCCAGGACTGAAGTCTGACACCCCTGATATAAGTCAGGGTGGTGAGGGAGAGGGAGTAAGATGTGTGCTAGATCTCAGTGGCTGTAATCTCCTCAAAGTGTATGTCACTGTTACGCATGTCAAACTCCTCCATGTCCCTGTTCTCCAGCTCCAGACTTAGCTCCCTCATGACCCGCTCTAGCTCGCGGTTGCGCCTGTACATCTGGATGTAGTTCTGCTGCAGCTGCTTCTGGTAACGGATCACCTTGTCCTTCTCCTCCTGCCACACACGCCGCTCGTCGTCGAAGGCCTCCAGCTGCTCCTGGCTGCACCTCCTCTCATACAGCAGCTCAGCGCGCAGCCGCTCCACTTGCTGGCGGACTGCATGCAGTGCATCACTGTTCTGCCGCTGAGCCTTGGCTTCATCACTCTCGTATGCCAGCAGCTGCTCCTCCCCGTCCCGGAAGGCAGGGCTGCGGCCGTGGGGCAGCGGGAGAGGCAGGCTCATGCAGTGGCCCTTGGAAGAGGGCAGCGTGGTCTGGACTCTCATTCGGTTGGACTCCTCCTCCAGACGGCCCAACTTCTCCCGCAGCAGCTCAGCCTCACTCTTGCGCCGCTGTAGCTCGTTCTCACACACCTCCAGCTCCAGTGTGCGGGTGCGAGCTGCTGCGTGGGCCTCTTGCGAGCGCACCTGGCTGGCTTGCAGCTCAGAGCGAGCCTCTCGCAACTGGGCTTTCAGAGCCACAATCTCTGCAGCCTTCTGGCCCAGGTCTGCTTGAACGTCCTTCAGCTGCTGCTTCAGCAGGGAAATCTCTCCTGACTTCTGGCACACCTGTAGGAACAGGGGAAAATTGGGCCATTCTTAGATGCAAAGCACCTAATAGACTTGTAGCTTGTTCACACTGAGTTGTTCAGCCATTCATTTTTGGCAGGTTGTAAGATTCCTCATAATGGTGAGACATTAGCACCCATGAAACTTTTTTTAATCAATTCTACTTCATTTTCTTGTTGACTTCCATCCAAAATTGTATCTATATTATATATAGTTAACATATGTGTGAGTGCTCACTGCAATGTGGTGTGGTCAGAAAATTGGATGACATAGTGGGAAGTCTGGTAGTGCCTTGCCTTTTCTAGAATCAGAGTTCAGAGTTGCAGGGGAGGTTACTATCATGAACCCACGCATAAAATATGCAATCAGTTTGTTGATATTGGACTTGATATCTTCGCTCAGTCAAAGTGACAGTATTTTAGATATTTTATGAAAATGGTCTTTGGAGTAAGATTAATGCTTCACATCAGTGACACTTAAACTGTAGAGTGATATTGATATTATAAAAGTGATCCCCATTAAAATGATGCTACCAGTTTGAGAGGGTGAATGCTAGCACATGAAGTCGGGCACTGCATCATGTTGTATTAGCAACATAATTGGACAGCTCAATAAACTTGGAGAGCATAAACTGCTAATTCTGTTATGTCACTTAAAAGATGACCACATTAGCTACCATCACACTGAGTACTGGAGGAGAGAAAGTGAGACTAATAGAAAGAGAGTGAGACTAATAAAACTCTTTCTGACTCCCAACCTCAGGTGGCTATATTATCTCTGGGGATAGAACTCCTTACCAGGACAGTTGTATCACTTGGGAGTATTTGAAAAGTTTCTGAAATAGTTTTCATTGTATCTCACCTCCCACTTGGTCTCCTCCAATCGGGGGCCAAGCTGTGTCTGTTCTCTTTCAATGGAGGCACACCTCTTCTCCAGTGTCTCGCGCTCCTGCAACAGCTGAGAGAAGTCTTCCTGCAACTTCTTCTTCTCCTGCTGCAACTGGAAGACTTGCAACTGCAGCACCTGTTGTGCCCTCTGAGCTTTCTGCTGCGCCTGCTTCATCTTAGATGCACAGCTCTGCCTCAGTTCCTCCAGCTCCTGCTCGCAGCGCCTCTGCTTCTCCTCATACACCTACACAAAAACACAGCATTCAGTCAATGTGGAACAAATATTATGCACATATTAGTCATTTCTGGGCAAACTTTCTGGCCTGACATTTGATTGAATTTCCCCACCTGGCAAATGGCTGCCTCGTTCTCATCCAGGTTATCTCTGAGTTGTTGCAGTTCCAGGTCTCTCTCCCTCAGCTTTTCTTCCAGGTCTCGGATCACACCCTCGTACCCTTCTGGTGGGGCAGGTGACCGCCCACATGACCCACTGTCAGATAGAGGCTGGCCCCGTCCACTCAGGGAGCCGGTGCTCTTGCTAGAGGAGGAGCGACCACTGTCAGAGTTTGAATGGCCATGACTGCCAGTGGCTCGTGCGGGTTCTGGGTGCCCTGATGTCCCATCGCTCTGGCCCATGCTGTATCCTGTGCTGCTGTAAGTGGGCAGACTGGAGAGAGAGTTCCGGCCTGAGTCTGACATGGTGCAAGACTGGCTGCTGCGAGCGTTGCGGCCACCGCTGTATGAGTTGCGTTTCTCAGCACACACCAGTCCTGCTCCACCTCCTGGCAATAGAAGGTTGAGGCTACCCTGACTCTCAGACAAACTGCCGCCTGGTCGTGGAGAGAGGTACTGAACTGAGTTGCGGTTCTTGGGCACTACAGGCTTGAAGGCAGTGGGCCTGATTACAACTTTCTCCATATTCTGTAATAAAAAAAAATCAGGTTAGAATATACTGTATTACCCTGTTTAAAAATTGCTTGATTAAAACAGACAACAGGTGCTAGAAGCGTTATACCAGACTGAGACTTTTGTTTGTTACTTGATGAGAGTGCAGGAAAGCACAAACTCCTCCATTTATGTCTTCAGTAAGCAGAAATCTGTTTTTTCATGCATATGCTGTTTTAAGTGACTAACATAAAATATAATAAGGGAAACAAAAAGATGTATTTAGGTCTTCATCATTACACTCATTAAAGATTTCTGTGAGCAAAAAGCATCAGTAATTTCCTAAAAACCTAGCTCACCACTGGCCTTAAAATGAATGTTTTAAACCTGACATAATGTGATAAAACTAATCCGAGGATAACCCTTAAACATTACAGTATTGCTAGTGATGAGAAAAAACCTGATATAAGAGCAATTATTTCTTAGTTGAAGGTTACTAAAAAAAGTAGAAATTTTTGATTCAAATGTGGATTCTAAACTTTTATTTAACATCACATTTGTATTAAACTACATGACCAAAAGCTTGTTGATATCTGAACATCACATCTAATTGCGTGTCAAGCATCTCATTCCAAATCACAGATATTAATATGAAGTTGATCACCATTTGCTGCTTTAACAGCCTTCATTCCTCTCGGATGGCTTTTCACTAGTTAACAGAGCGTGGCAGAAGGGATTCACTTCCATTCTGCCATTAGTGAAATCAGGCACTGATGTTGGATGATAACACCTGGCTTGTGTTAAGGTCAAGGCTCTGTACAAACCAGTCACGCTCTTCCACACCAAATTTAGCAAATAATTTCTTTAGAAACCTTGATCTGTGCAGTGAAGACCTGTCATCCTGCAACAGGAAACGGTCTATTTTAGAAAGTTAACAACTTCGGGATAACTTAGGAACTGTTAATCCAGCAGTACGTAATGACATTTCAGAGAGCTTTCACTGGAACTAAGGGTTCCACCCAAACAACAAAACACAGCCCCAGATCATTATTCTACCTCCATCAAACGTGGTACTCGGCACTGTATTTAGGCATCTGCCATACCCAGATTCGTCCATCCGACAGCCAGATGGTGAAGCATCATTCATCACTCCAGAGTCCAATGGCAGTGTGCTTTTACATCAATACAGCCAAAGCTTGGCATTTGACATAGTACTCCTAGGCTTGAGTGCTGCGACTCTGTTATGGAAAGCCTTTATAAAGCTTCTGAGGAACAGTTCTTCTGAAGTTTCTTCCATAGTCAGTTTGGAACTCGTAGTAGTGTCCTATGACTAAGGTCAAGTGATTTTTACATGCTTTACCCTTCAGCACTCACAATCCTGTCTGTGAGCTCATGTGGTGTACCGAATTATAGGCTAAGCTTTTCTCACTTCACAATAACAACATTTACAGTTGACCAGAAGCTCCAGAAGGGCCGAAACAGGGCAATCTAACTGAATGATATGCATCCTGTAACAGTGCCTACAGCTCTTCATTACAGCCCATTCTGCTGCTAATGTTTGTCCATGGAAGTTGCATGGTTTTATTTTCTATTCATGCACATGTCACAAATGGATGCTGCTCAAATGTAACTAATTAGATGGGGTTTTCACATACTTCTGGCCATGTGTGTATGAGTGGATACAATTTGCAAGTCTTTTAAAACTTGTCAATATAAAATAATTTCAGCAGCAAAATTACAGTAATAACTACACTTTGAATTAAACCTGTGTGTTTGAGAAGAGCAGACCAACGCCACATGGCAGTGCATCACCTTCATCATAAGCTCAGAAAAATGCTTTAACTCACTTTCTCCAGCCTGCCTGAGACAGGGATGAGTTTGGGAGGAGGTCCCCCGATGTTGCCATTAACGGTGCGGTTGTCCCGTGGGTCCTCTGTGTCACTGCATGGGCTGCAGGCTGTGACATGGTTGTCGTTCCAGTCACCCACAAGCTCGTCACTCACATATCCATAGTTGCCATTGCCAGCCGCAATTAGGGTAGTGGGCTTATTGGAGGCCAGGGGGGGCTGGTTGGTGAGGAGTTGCTCCTGGGAGCTAGCACTGCGCAGTGTTCCTTCCTGGTGCCGGAAACAGCTAGTGGCAGGTGTGGACCTGCGACACTTGGTACTGAAATCGCTGGCAGCACGGCAGTGGCGCTCCTGGTAGGTGCGTCCTGATATCAGGCTGCTAACGGAGCCCATGGCGCCTCCTGTGGCTGTGGGAGGCGATACAGAGTGGCACTGCTGGATATCAACACTGGCCGTGGGATGATCAGTGGGCACGGGCAGGGCCTGAACCAAAGCCATGGCGAATGTGCGCCAAAAACACACACTCTGGAGAAATAGAAAGAAAGAGAGGTTCTTGTTTAATGAAACACACCATTTACAAAACACATTCACCTATCTATAGGTCTATCCACAGCTAATACTGACACATGGTCATCTGTTCTACATGTCCTACAGGAAATGCATTGAAATTTTAAAATGTTTTTTATTCTCTGACATAAATATGTTTATGCACATCTAAGAACAACATCCAATAAATAAAACCGCGAGAGATGGTTCAGGATACCCCAATATCATTCAAGCTAAATTACTGATCGTTAAAGTAATTTCTATCCATGCAGTGCAGAGCAATGACATTTTTGTGAGGCAGTACCTGCACAGAAAGAAATAAATCTATTACTGAATGATTCTGAAAAATTTAAATTTATATTTGATAAACTATTTATCGTATTCTTGATGCTGGGTTCTACAAAGAAATGTTACATTTCACTGAAAAGCTAGGGCAGACAGATCCCAGGGTCTACATTTTCTAAAAATGTATCAGTGTTAGCACTGGCAGATATATACAGGAAAAATACTGGATACAAGCAGCTACAGAATATCCAGAATTCCCATATCGACGCACTGTTAATAGTAACTGCAATTTAAATTTGATTTCTATTTCTATTATTTAAACTCCAGACATGTCCTGATGGTATTTATGGTTTCAAACATCAACTAAACATAATTAAAACTTAATAAAAAAAATAAGCTCATTTTAAATATTCAATAAATGAATGCAGTCCAGCATCTCCAAACCAGGTGCCGTTCTAAATTCTGCTGGGGTCAAAGTGGCAAACGTAAGCAAAGGAGGCCAAACTTAACCAGTCTGTCACACTATAATGTCAGTCATACTGCCCTTTGCCTTGTTTGTGAATGCTTCAGAAACTATCCAATGGAATTTTTATTCTTAAGGTCAGGACATTAATTAATGATTCATAGTGAAATGACTAATGCTAAAATTAAGTTGCATATTTAGATATATACATATTAGTACATTTACATGAAACAATAAAATGTAAAAGAGTGAGGAGAAAGAGCGAGGCGGGGAGAGAAAGCGAGAAAAGGGAGAGCAATAACACGAGTGCGTGACTTATCAAGAGGAAATTTCTTGCTGAGAGTTCAAAAAAGGTCAGAGCTTTAAACCCAGGACAACATCATGGATCATGTCACACTTTCATACTGTGCTCCCCCTCACCTTTAAACACACAAAACAGCACACCAACCACATGAAATCATGCAGAACCTGTCCAGTTCCTCTAGCCCCACTTTCTGACCCCAGATACACCTATCGAGTTGTTGGCCATTCCAATCCCAACACGCCCCCCACAACAATGTATCCACCCCAAAACCCCCAACACAAACACAGCTCTCATAGCCTGAGATAACAAGATTAACAAGTCCTCCATACATGAATACCCCCGTCCCCTCAACCAGTTTCTCACACACAGTATCTGCTCTGGAGTTACGTCTAGTTTCCAGCACCCGTTCCTCACATCCAGATGACTCTTTGGTTTTCAACCTCAGACACACCAACAGAGGTACTGATCATCTGATATTAACTGTATGCTAAGATGGTCAACCAGAGTTATTCTGATTGGTTATTCACACTGCTGTGTGTTCACACTTCTGTGTGTCAGTTTTGGATCACATCTGTTAGTGATCCAGTACCAACTTGCAATTTTTGTGCATTGTAATATCAACTGAGCCTCATATTAAGAAATACATGTTGGGTTAAAATTGTTATCAGTCTTTTCTCAATTTCCCATTCCAAAACAAGCATAAAGTACTTGTTAGCATCTGGAAAATGAAACCCATCAAGATCTCAGATGATGGTCAAGTCTTAGCTGTATAACTCTCTCTTTATCAAAAATACCAACACCATCAAAGAAAGCATCAAATTAAACCAAGTGTTAAAAATAATAAAATGTATGTCTGTGCCAATATATACTGGGGATAAAATAAGAGACCACTGCAAAAATGTTCAGTTCCTCAGGTTTTATCTTTTATAAGTGCAAGTACTGAATACTGTTCTTTAAAACCTAATTTTAAAGGAAATGACAATACATCAAAATAAGACAAATGATGCAGTGTTTACAGAAGTTGAATAATTTAAAGAAAACAAATCTCCTGTTCACTCTTAAACAAAATGGCAATAGTTACCTTTAGTGATGGGCCGATCCACGTTTTTCCAGTTCCAATCCGATTCCGATACACGACTGCAGATACCGATTCCAATATAATACATCTTTTTTACTCTACTATTAGCATTATTTTTGTTGAAATTGTGCTGTTTGTTAGTAAGGTTTACATCACAGAATAAATAAACTACTAACTACTTATTTTAAGAGCAAAAAATATTCACAATGACACTGAATTTAAAGGCATTCCAAAGGAATTTATGTCACACTTCAGAAAAAGGCAGCAGCAACAGCTGTAAAATTTTGTAAATATCAAAAACACA
>JBBPCX010000154.1:13691683-13710231 GCA_037974365.1 Hydrocynus forskahlii | reverse complement strand
CACACACACACACACACACACACACACACACACACACACACACACACACACACATACACACACACTCTCTCTCTCTCTTTCTAGGTCTCTTTGCTCTTGGTAAATTTTAGCAAGAGAATTGTGGGAGCAGGCAATATGTCAGAGGCTGTTCACTGTCCGCCTGCCGGCTCACTTTCCATTAACTCCCAGCATGCTTTAGGCTTTTGTTCCATGGGCATTCAATTCAGGCCAGTGCTGTTCTCCGTGCCAAAGCAGGCAGCACCACAACAACCAGCCCGAACAAGTAACCACACATGTACACACACACACACACACAGACTACTATTAACACTATCAGAGTCTGGAATCATTGTTTTCAATTGGTATTTCTTTTGCAGATACATGCAAAAGATCTGAATGTAAAATTAGTACTCAACTACTTCATACGTTTTTTGTAAGAAGCTTTAAAAAAGAAAAGAAAAGAGATTTTATATGTGTCCGCAGTGTTAAATGTAGCTGTGGAGGACCCTAAAAACACTGAGAAAGCTGTATAATATAGTGGATCAGCTGAGGAAGCAGAGTGGCAGATTTGACCATGGCTGAAGGCTTTGAGGGGTCTGGTCAGCTGGGTCTATGAACAGCTCCATGGGAACGCTCATCCAACGATCCAGTGATTGACTGTGTTGGGACACCACATAAAAAAAGCAGCAACACACAATGAGAATAGAATACTAATGATCGCTTGACTAGTGCTAAATATAATATTTCAGTATTTTTAAACCTAGTCTTACACTGCTGTATCAGGAGCATAAAGCCAATAACCAATAACAATTATATTTTTGATGTGTTTCTGTGTACTTAGTAAAAGGACATACTGATAATATTGAAATCTTGACTTCTTAAATTATACTTTTTGGAAGCTTTATTCAAATCATAAAGCAAAGAGTGCGGCTCAAGCCAGAAATAAGTGTGAGATGCTTGTAGTGGGTGTGTTTATGGACAGCAACAGATTACAGAGTAATCAAAAAGTGTTATAATATTCACGCAAACAATCTTTTTAAATTCCAGTCTATTTAAGCATGCTTATTGACTTATGGAGGATTACATGACTAAAAAGTACTGAACATGTGGTATTTGGTATGCAAATGTTGTAAGTAATTCAGATGATACCCTTAAAAGGATCTGACACCCAGATAAAATTTGAAAGATAAAATTGTGTGTTGTGAGTTTTCTCTAAGAACTTGGAAATGATTGTCCATGGCAAATCACTGTTTGTTACAAACGTGGCAGATAGAGATTAGCTTGAAAAACATTTTATTGGATCGCAGGTCGACCTGACACATACATAGGAAGAGCTAAGTCCACTAAAGGAAAGAAACAGCTGTGTTTGGGTGCATGTGAGTGTGGATGGAGACTAGGGGGCGGAGCAGCTGCCAGGAAGACCACACACACAGACACACACACAGACACACACTTGTAGGGAGCTACTGTCCATCACATGCAGTAACTGGGCACTCACCAACCCTGGGTAAAGCCAAAAGGGCCAGATGTACTGGACAAAGATGAAGAAAAATCTCACTGGCCAAGGGACCCAGCATCTTCTGACTGTGTTTGTTTATACAGCCTGTGTGACCACTGACACAAAGTCAGAGTGCTGCACATTACAACAGTGTCTTTTTAGAGGTTTTATAGGTAAGAACATCTTAATAACTACAGTGCCCCATTTTCTGTGACCATTAAAGAGTTTCTGGTCTTTTTGTGACCATTCAGTTCTGATGTCATCAGTTCACCCACCATGTCCCAGCTCTGCCCTCTACCCCTTTTAGAAACAAAACTGTTCCTCCAATCCCTGACCTCTGACCCGCTCTGCCTCTTCCGCACCACCCTGGACTGCTCACACACCACTGTTGCTGTCACAAACTGCCCCTAGTCATCCATCACCAGTCTGACCCCGGAGGAAAATATACTTCAAAGAGCTTTATTTAAATTTTACAATGCGGGTCAGACCTGATCTGCTGACTGACACACACTCACAGCATTAATCTCTGTCCAGAGCAGGCCTGCTAATCGACCCTGACTAAAATCTGGACACCAGCAGAGCAGATACAACACCATGCCAGAAGAACACATTCCATTAAAGGAGTAGCTTCAGATCAAATTTACACCCAAAATGCAGCAAATTGACCAAGACATGTCTGGTGTCTAATGTTGAGATTAACTAGTAAGTAATATCTAAATTACCCAAAACGTTATCAAGTTGCTAAGTAAATTCAAACAGACCTAAAAATGTGCTTTCTGGCACAGCATCAGATGCTCTTTACAAAAATAGAGAACTGTATGTCTGAGTGCCAGAAGTAAATACTTTTGGCCAGACTATTTAAGAAGTACAATATTGTCGATCTTTTCTTGCAGAACATTCAAGATAATGTGCTTTCCTAACGTTGCTTGACTGTTTGGTAATTGTTTAGAATTAGCAAGGCAGTAAACCGGAAACTGCTCATTAAAGCTTTGATTAACAACACCTGAGGAATTCTTGCAAGGTAGGCTTTGAAAGTTTACTACCTACATTATGGATAACATCATTTTGTATAGTCAGATGGCTCATGAACTGCACATACACAGTAAACAATGACTCCATAGGGTGCAGCATTGATGAGTGGAAGGAGTGGAGAGTCGGTAGAGGAGATTAATTTTCTTACCTTGATTTAGGGCCCAAACTTCTACTCCTATTTTCAGAGGACTTTCAGCGCAGGAAAACACTTTACACATCCCCAGAGCTCCTCTGCAGACTTTGCCTCCTCTTTACACACACCTGCAGAAAAACACATATCCTGGAGGTTATTTCGTCTTTTAGGCAGACAAAAACAATTCATGAGGCGCACGAACCGGGAACACATCAGTCGGTCACACTGAAGGAACTTAGGGCCGAACATATATCGTTTATAACAAGTACTCCAAACAAAAAACTAACCAAATGCAGTAATAAAGTTGTACAACTGCCATATCTCAGTTCATTGACGAGTCCTTTGATGAGGTAATGGTGAAAAGACGATGAGCTCTGCACAGCTGTTCCACAGCAAGTTTTTTGTCCCATTACATTTCATTAAAATCTGTGAGGAAAGGGTTAAAAAAACCAACAACAATACAAATGGCAGTAACTAAAGGAAATTTTATAAAAATAGATTTTTTGGTCCTGGCCTTGCAGACCACTCCTGTTTTCATCTACTTTTCAAAGTCAGGGCGTTTTTGTCTGGATAAATAGAAATGAGCAATATCAAATATCAAGGCCTACGACATCGAAGATCAAAGCTGCAGAGCCACTCCCAGTCTTTTCTGCGATCATGCAGTTGTGTATACGTGAGAACGCTGTTCCTCACACACCTGCATGTCAGCAAGGTGAAAAAGACATAATTAGGTTACTGAGACAGCGTGATGAGGTCATGAACAGGGAGGGTGGGTGTGGGCGTGTGTGAGTGTCTGTGAAAATCAGCCCCCAGAGGTTCAACTCTTCCCTGAGGACACAGACCCAGAGTGGGAAAGAGGTTCATGGATAAACACTCGTTTTGCCCAGTCTAAGCTGCTATGGCTTTAAGCTCCTCAGCACATCTGTTCCTCGGCCTGGAGGAGGAACACACTGCCACCCACTGGACACACACGCGTGCACACACACGCGTGCACACACACACACACACACACACACACACACACACACACACACACACACACACACACACACCAGTTATGTAGTCTACTTAACTTCCTTACAATTCTAACTACATAATTTACAGAATATTGTAAATAATTCATATTAGTCACTGTACCGAAATAACCCTGTTGTTTAACCCCTTGGACATTAGGTGTACTCCTCAGTCTATTAACCAATAACTTATTATTCAACAAATATCGCATTATTCAATAGCTAAAATAAAATAAAAAAAAACATAAATCATGTGGTTATGAGAATGCGAAAATAAAGCTCCCGTAGGGTTTAAAAGGCTTATATCACAGTAAAATAAATGGTGCAGTATGTTAATGTTCTAAAGCAGGGTTTCTCAACCACTGGGCTGCGAATCTAATTGGTAAGCACATAGCCAGTCAGAACAGAGGTCATTTGTATACATCAGTCTTGAAAACATAATAACCACAAGAGTCGTTCATTTCAGGGATAAGGAAAGGTTAGAATGGTCATGTAAAATGAATGTCATTAGAAAAGTTAACAAGAAAAAGCTGTTAGTAGTTGAAGACAGTAGACAAATAAAGCAAAATGTGTGAGCTGCAGCCGACTGCTGCCTATGACGTTGTGCTTCTTGGCCAGATCACAGCTGATTTTAACATTCAAAAGTGCCAGACAGTCTGTACAAACAGATGCACAAGCACACGCGCGCAAGCGCAACCCCATCAGTGTCAACCTGAAACAGCCTCTGATATATGCAAGAATAAGCACTTCAGCAGGCCACAAGGAACGACAGCTATGCTTTTATCAGCGAGAGTGCTGCGTGTTGCACATTAGGCCAATACCTCTCTCTAAACCCGCTGCACATTCATCTGAAAACAAACAAAACCTGGTCCTGACTCTTTTTGGCTAAGCACCTTTGCATTGTGTGTTTGATCTATTTTCTGCTGCTTTGTGGACACACTCTTTTGTGTGGCTTGTGCTTGTAAGGCAAATGTGACCCTCTCATCGCTCACTCCGACACGACCATCACAGCTGACTTTTTTTACCTCAGGCCACTGAGACCATATGGGTCTGTTCCATTGCCTCCATTGCTCAAAAATTTTGGAACCATTTATTCAACAATAAAAACCTAATTTGGCTTCAGACACACACATTAAATGATTCTAATATACTATTTATATAAAGAATGTCATGAATATAATGTTATATAACATTATAAATCAGGTTAATAAAATGCGTTGGATTTGAAATCATTACAAAGTGGTGATCAAATCTCAAGACAAAAATCTTAATACAAACATACAATCATAGTGAATTACATATTTTATTAATTAATGCTTAAGGTTCAATTATCATTTAACATCTTGTTCCCAAGAAACATAAATAGTGAATGAGACATTTAAAAAATACCTTTTGGAGTTGAGCTTAAATGTAAAATCTCAAATGCTGAAGTTATTCAAGTAGTATATGTTAGAGTGTCCAAATTTGAGTAACACTGAGTGGTGAGTGTGAGAGGACGAACGGAATGTCTCTGATAACAATCTCATCTGGTTAGTGCTCGCACCGCTGAAAGTGGGTCATATCTTTATGAGGTGCCCAACTGCGGCACATACAAACACGTACATTACTGCACTGACACGCGTGCAGGAGAGGGCGGCCCTCACTTGTGTGAAGAGAAAAAGAGAGGGATGAGGGTATGGGAGGGTGTTTTGGAAAAGGGTACATTAAGCCTAGAGAGCAATAGAATGTGCACGAACACACGTGTCAGTGGTGAACACTAAATGTACTTAAGTAAACTACAGAGATGGATTTGTACTTTTCTATTGATTTGATATTTTTTAGCAATTTTTTGCAAGCATCTGTATGAAGAGAGTAGTCTATCTCTGATTTAGGTTGTTTACATTCACTTTCTTCTTGCTTTCTCGAGTTCGATTTCAGCCTGTTCTGTTGGTTCAGCACTTGAACATCTTTGCTGTTTTTCAGATCTCATTTTTGAAGTTCAGCATTGTTGCATTTTATTTTAGACCAAAATAAAACAAAAAAAAGAGAAAAGCACCTAGAAACTTCAGTTCCAGTTATGTTGATAGATTATAGAAAGCACAATGAAGTTTCACTGCAGTTCTAGGCGGGCTGAAAAACAATCATTTTTTTCCATTTCATTCTAACCTTTTGGCAGGCATCCTTCATGAGTGATTGTTTTTTTCAGTTAACCAATTTTTATCATCTATTAGGATGTAAACAAAGTTGTTGAGAGTGGTTTAATGCCAAATGCTCCATTCGAGAGAAATTTGTTAACAGAGGTGCAACATGAACTGATTATGAACACATCATTTGATGTCTGAGACACCCTTTCATGATCATTTTGAGATAAGCTTTAGGCTTAAACATGTTTTTAAAATCTATTTAAAAGGAGAGGTACATGAAGATCCTAAAAAAGAAAAGCTTATAAACATTTTTGTTATCAGTTTCATCACTACAAGATTTTCATATAAAACCTAAGAAGTGACAGTGTATGTTCATTGGCTGCTTGTGTAGTAAATTAAATGGTTCTATTTGAACCACAGACATTGTGATCCGTGGATTCTACTACCACCACTGTAAAGTAATTTGTACTGGCAAGTTTTTAAATGAGCCATTTCACTCTATATCTCTGCTATGAACCATTCACTCTATATCTCACATCGTGCGACTTTTTGTTTTAGAGATTGAATAGAGTAGAAATTTAGAAAAAAATATACTTGAGGATGAGTTCAGGCTACTGCACTACAACTCAAACACTTAGGAGCTCGTCAAAGTGGGCCACACAGGTGCATCACAACACACTGTTAAGTAATCAATCACAGCACTAGTGTCTGCAAACTGATACAATACAGCCCATCGATTTTGCCATGACCTCATCAGGGACTCATCACAAGCCAGTCCATTGGCACAGTCCTCAGGCGTCACATTGCACTCTACTTACCACAGTCACTTCCACTGATCCACTCTCATTTCTGCCCCTGAGACACTTTACTTCCTCTCGATAAGAAGAGCATGCTGTAAAAAAAAGGGCATGTGGGTCACCAGAGAAGTGAATCTGCCTGACTTACACAATGGAACAACATCAACCTCTCAAACAAGCATAGCCCTCACCTAAACTTAAGACATAAGACCTAAATCTTAATCTGCCCACTGCAGCATGCCCCCCTTGGGTGTAACTGCAGGTTAAATGTGCATATGACATGCGGTGGTGAGAGAGTGTCTGTTGGGAGACAGATGGTAAAGGCCAGGCCTCGGGGAGTCTGGAGCAGAACAGAGGAGACAGAAGCAGAATCCCAAGGTACCGCCTACACTCAGATCTTACCTCTCACCACCTCATATACCAGACAATTCCTGCTAAACAGCTACATTTCTCCATTCTTTTAGTTTTGTAAACTTGGTATCAGGTCATGCAAGACAAAAAAAACAACACTCAAGACACTCAGGATAGTGGCTCTAGTGACTCCTACTGGCTTACTTTCAATTCACAAAGCTACAGCTCAATAAAAAAAATTGAGCTATAGCTTACTCCAAATGTAATTAATGTGTCTACCAGCAAAACCATGTTTAGTGTCTAGTTTGGTCCTTTAATTTTGCACTGGAGCTATAAGGCTAAAAACTGATAGAGGCTGATATACATTGTGAAAACTGCAGGCCTAAACCGTCCCAAACCATGTTGAATCTGAAATTGAAATAACCCCAAATATACTTCCTTATTCTTTTATGTGGAGTAATGAAACTACATGTAGCATAAGATTAAATGCTGAAACGGACATTTCTCTGAAATGTTTAGTGATAGAATGTCTATTTGAGGTTTCTAAACAGCTTGATGCAGAATTGTCCAATCCTAAAATAATTCTATACATTTTTATTACATGTTGGCTACACTGGACTTTTGTTGTAACTAAAGGTTACTACAAACTAATGTAGTAAACTTTTGACATCAAACATGTATTGACTGACAGACTACATTTGAGATAGTTTAATGTGTTCAACTACATCTCAAATGGGGCACACACGGTTCATATATGGAAATTTAGCTGAAAAAAATTCTATTCATCTTTACATATCTGCCTATCTAACAGACAGTGGTTTAGCCCCATCCATATATGATGAAGTTATGAGTGATTCAGTCCAAACTGTTTTTGAAAGAATCCAGGTCACCCAACTGGAACATTGGTCAGTCACATTGGAAAATAGTAATGTAAAAATGAACTGAATCTAGTTTTGAAAAATAATGTTATTTGTCAAAAAAGTAAACAAAAAAACATGCCAGAAAAATGCTGGACATGGGTATTTGATGAACTGAGAACAATGAAGGGTCCCAGTATGTGCACAATCTGATTACAGAAAACAGGAGGCTGGTGTGGGTCTGAGTTAATGAGAAGGTGATGACGATGCTGATAATGATGCCCTGGTCATAGCCATGACATTGTTATTCCTACTAGTTCTTGACAATGGCTTTCTATTTTCTATTCTGGTTTATCCTGCTGACTGTGTAGAGGAGAGAGAGAGAGGGTAGTGTGTGTGTGTGTGTGTGTGTGTGTATGTGTGTGTGTGTGTGCGCGCATAGTAAAATTTGGCTTTGAGGTCTTTTGGGTACAGGGACAGGATTGCAGATCCTTGCCCATTTTAGCACAGAGAATCGGATTACCCTCAAACTCACCCAGCCGAATCTGAGACCTCCGCGATGGCTTTAGCATTTTAATTTTCATAAAAGAGCCGACGGATCGACCCGTGTTGACCTCTACAGTGCTGTGATTTACCCATGAGCCAGTGCTCCTAACTCCCCTGTCACCGTCTCTCCACAACTCTCCTTTATTCTTTTTCTGCTTTTTCTACTTTTCACGCACTTACACTCCTCTGTGTTTGTCTTCTTCTTTACTGTTCCCTTGCTCCTCTCTTCCCCTCTTCGGTTCATCTTCCCTCTCCTCTCAGCTCTCCACAATCTGATCACCTGTTCTCGTCTCATTCTGTCTCTTTACATAAGCCCATTTCACTGTGACCTGAACTCACTTTAAAGCCATCATTATTTCATCGGTCACTGTTCTGACCAAATTCCAACTGAAACTGTAGGCTGGCAGGTTGCTAAGGATGGAAGCTTAGGATGCTACACAGGGATCATATAATCTAAAATGTATTGAAATAAGGGTTTGCTATAATAATAGACTTTAGTAGAGTAAGAATAAAGCAAATAATAATGTTTCAGACTGCATCATATTACATCCCTGTGTCATGGCTTGGATGTTAGTCCATGTCTAGGGCATTAGTTTGTGGTTAACATGTTACATTAGGACACGATAAAGCACAATTTTTGTTCAATGTTTTTATGCTGCCAAGTCACAAAAGTCCCCTTTTTCAGTTTTGTGCTTCTTGAAAGAATGTTGAAAGCTCTCACAGCCTGAAAACAGAAACATTAATATATTCACATCAGCTATGTTTCCATTCACTTCCACGTCCAACTGAATGCAATAAAATAAAAATGTGATAAAAAAAAAGTCAAAGTGACTTCGTAGTAAAAATGCTTTACTAATGGAATATCATAAAAACATGTTTTAGACTACTGATTAATCAATAAAGTTGTGTTGGATGTTTCCATTTTTAAATTTGTGCATGTCACAACTTATGTAACTTTGGTTTCCCTGACATCTCCATAACCTACTGCTAAAACTTTTTTAAAATCATGTTTTCCAGTGGAATTGTTATGCAAGAGATCCCGATTCCCCGCTATAAAGAGCTGTGCAAGCACTTTACATTTAGAAAGCTGTTGCCTTTTTGGGACATCACTGAAAGTGCTGAAAGATCGCACTCCTTTTAAAAACACTGAAGTCTCCTCCTCAGTCGAACTGCACATCCACCAGGCTGTTAGTGTTTGTTGTAACAGAGTATGCTAGGGAAATGTATTACATTCATGTGTAAATGTGCTATGTCCTACCGAAAAAACTTCCAGAGTAGGTTCCAGCATCAGGAGATATATTTCATTTTTTTGTAGCTTACATTCACAGGCTTTTATTGAAAGTCCATATGGATAGGAACATAGATATTAACATTCTATTCATTCTAGATTTGATACGAATGGGTTCCATGAAACAGTTCACCAGCAGTGCTTACTGTGTGCCTCATCCAGACTCAGCACAACATTGACAGACATCTAACACTTCACACATAGCCAGGAGACTGCTGCTTCAGCACGGCTGCTTCAGAGTTACCTAACATAATACCAACCAGGACATTTTCAAAGCTACTATTAGCTGCTCACTCTTAGAGCTATTTATAACGTCAGCAGAGCTAAAGATGCACCACAAATACATCCAGTTCTACCTCCTTACTGCAGCTGCAGTGTTTATGTGATTCCTGTCTCCGTTTCCTCTGCTTTTGTTGAACATAAAGGGATAAATAAAACATGCCTCAGACTCCTGTTTAAAGGGGCTTTGATAGGAGTCAGTGCTAGAGCCAGGAGAGACAAACAGACCAAAGGAACATCGTCATCACACTGATCGAGAGCACAGCAGGGGCTGTAAGAGACTCAGTAAAGAACATGCAGTTATCACAGCTGTGCTAATGCATTCCTCCTGTGAACATGTGGGATCTGCCTTTAAAAAAACAGGCAGCGAACATGACTGGAACTAATAAATAAATAAATAAATAAATAAATATCAAAAAGTACAGTCCCTGTTGGGGCATGTGACAGCACTTCTGTTTCATGCCACCAGGGGGAAGACCAGTAAAGACATCCCTTTCTATGCTTTATGAGAAGGAAGCCTAGAGCACAGCATGGTTTTCTGTATTCTTTGTCATTGAAGTTCTATTTTTTTATGATATTAATTCATTTTGCATTTTCATATCACTAGAACTAAATCTTATTATGCTTGCAAATTGTCAGCATCAACACAACTACACTTAGATCGATAATCCTATGTGTAAAGATTACATTAACACTCAGAAGTCCCGGTTATCGTTGTCAACAACGATATTTTATATTAGTTCTGTTTTGCTCACTGAAACAGGCAGAAAAATTTGGATGAAGGTGTGGAAGCGAATTTTGTGTATGGAAGAATCACAGCAATATTGTATTGTGGCACAAATATCGTGACGGTATTATATCATTGTGGCAGTTCTCACCCATTATCAAAGTCATCCTCAAACAATTATTATTTCTGTTCTACAATTAGCCATAAGTTTTAGTATTTTCATTACTGCAGTGCAAAATAAATACAGTATGGGGCACCAGTGTATTTACAAAGGGTAGCATCTTTGTATCGTAAGTTGCTGAAAAAATGTAGCCTTATTCAAGGCTTTTATGAGTTACACAAACAGTAAAGGTGTAACAATTTAGAATTAGAATTATTTATCACCACCAGGATTTTAGATTTTTACATTTGACCAGGATTTATCAGGAGCAATAGCAGTAGTGCCATCCTCCCCATTCACTTGCAGTACTCACTCAGCAAACAGGTTGGAGGATCTGAACTACCAGTTTTAGTGTTGTCATGACAGAGTACTCTTATCTGTATTAACAATCTGTAATATATAATTGATGTCACACGTTGCGGCTATATTGTTTACAATGTGGCGTTAACAAAAGTGACAGTGGCCCTCGTGGATCTACCTTTCATACACCATTAGTTAATCAAGCATTCTGACAGAAAACATATAGCCATTATTTGTTGTGTGGCTCACGGTTGTAGTAACAAAAGTAGCAAAAAACTAAATGATGTAACAAAGTGTTTAGCTGAAATTAACCACGCATACACATTATGCAAATGTCTACAATATGACTGCAGGATGCTTCTTAAGGGTTTGGCGATTACCATATGTTAGGCTTGAAAAAAATGCTGAAACTTCTGTAAACTAAATACAGACTCTGAGACCAAAAAATGAATACTCGAGTAGTTTGATTACTCAGGCCAGCTCTACTGTACTCTATCTTATATATCAAGTTTAATGTAACCTATTTTTTGATGATCTTAGGACAGTTTTTGTGGTAAAGCACAGGTGTTAGCAGCCTCGGCCTAAGCCTGCCAGTGCAGAAAGGAAAAAGGATGCAGGGTCAAGGAGGCCTGTCAGTTTCACTCCTGCAGGGCCCCTGGGGCTTTCACACACACATCCCTTTTAGCTGCCCTCCAACATCTTGTTTTGTGCTGCGTTGCGGGTGCTTTAGTTGTGTGTGTGTGAGAGTGTGTATGTGTGTGAGAGAGACAGAGGGGGCTATGGAGAAAGCTGCTTTGTTATGCATACCCTGAGACACACAGCTCATTTTTCTCCCCGGCTCCTGTGTGCTGGATCGAGGCACTTTGTTTTATTTTTTTCTTCTGAAAAAGTCTCGGAATGTGAGAGACTCAGAGAGAGCAGCTGCTGATGGCGTCCCTGCCTGCCAGGCAGCCCTTGGCTTATTCTCTCTCTCAATCACTTTTCTCAAACTCTCCCACTTTTAAGCTCATTCCCTTCACCCCCAACCTCCTTCCTCCCCGAACACACTTGTCTTTTTCTCTCAAACTCTGAACTCAAAGGTGGGAGAAGTGAGCTTGTTATAGTTGCCACAGGGTAAAAACAGTCAGCATGAAACTCAAAAGGTTTAGAATCATGCAATTAGAGCATCATCACAGCACAGTAGCAGGAAACTGACACACTGTCTACTTTAGTTGCTAAAGTTTCTCATTTGAACTATTTAAAGGCTTGTCAATTCATGAAAATAGCAAATAGTAATAACAGTAAATAGTAATAATAAAAGTCAAACTAACAATCATTTAGCATCAACAAATTTGAGCTCAGCGTGAAGCGACCAAAAGACAAAGTATCAAGCAATACAGCAGGAACCGACCCAAAAATGTTGTAATACCATGAATATGCTTGATTGTAACCCTCTGGCCCTCCCCGTTTTTACTATACACGGTTTTACTAGACGTTTTTACTATACTATTAAAAGTGTAAATAACAAGGAATTTTAAAATGTAGTTTTCATGGGTTTCAATTAGCCAAAAGTGTCCACGAGGACGCTGAGTGTTACAGTTGGATGTATGGCGTATATTATTGATATATTTAATGAGTTGAAGTTAAAAATTTTATGATCTGAAAAACTCCAGACCCTTGGGAAGTTTCATTCCATACGCATTAACACAGCTAAAATTACGAAAAAAAAGAGAGTGAAGTGGACAAAAATGTCCCACAGGAGGGCCAGAGGGTTAAATGTGCACATTATTTCCACATGCTTAAAATATATCAGCACACTTTTGTCCTTTAGCTGATTCGCCTTTGTCAATAACTGTGTTAATATGATAAAATTAGTTACAGTGGATCTGCATATTTGAAGCATGCAGGAGAATAAAAGCTGACCTTCACCACCAGGGCAGCAAATTGGATTCATGTGAGTGGATTGGCTGGGCCAGGGCTGCCAAGTTCCAGGCTTGGGGTGCAAACGGTTCAACACAGTTAGATGATTTCCCTGCCCCAACACACCTGGTCCAAGTCACCTGTTAATTATCATATGTTTGAGGAGTGAAACCACGAAACTGCGTTGGAAACTGGCCTCCCCGAGAACAGATCTGGGCACACCTGGGCTAGGCAAGCACCTTACAATCTTCTTGAGATCCTCTTGTGTAAAAGTGTTGAGTGAATTTGGTTGTATTTCCTTTCTTGATTGAAGTCTATTGCTTAATTTTCTCTGTGTAACTGCTGTTACGGTTGCTTCTGTCATGCTACAACACTTTTCAAGTGACTGCTGGCTTCTCTCTTACCTTCCTTGTCATTAGTCAGAGAGAAATCCACTGAACACCAGTAGCAACAACTGATACGTGCAAAGTCCCTGCTATAATCAAAGTGTTGCAATTCACATCTGCTGTCTTACCAAGCTGGAACCTATTATAGCTCTGATAGGGATGAGAAAGAACAGGGTGCAATCAGTTCTCAGGAGCAATCAGTCCAACTTAGGTCAAATTGTACAAAAGTATTTTGTAGTCCTTTTAGTCTTTTCAGAAGACTAAATGGTTTTAACGTTCTCCAACAAGTGACTCCTACTTAATGATCTCCAAACGCCAGTTAGATTTTGTTTACAGTGAAACATAGCTTGACAATTACTGTACTTAGGACCCTCTTAATCAGGGTTCTCAGTGTCTTTGATGCTATGGCAGCAGTGAAGACTAGAAGAATTCTGGTAAAACGGAAAGCACCACCGAGAAATGGCACAGTGATCACAAATGAGAGGAGACAATGCAGAGACGCTGAGCATAAATGGAGAAAAACTGAGATTCAGATTGACTGCCTTCTTCAAAGACAGCATTTACAACACTCATGCTCTTTTCGCCACCGCAGAACAAATTCCCCTTTGGCATTACTTCTGGTAAAAAGTTTGTATCTTTTTGCACAAAACTGAAAATATCATACAAAAGCATTAGCTCCAGTGACTTAATCTGCATCAAAAGAAAAAAAAATAGCTTTTAAATTATAAATTAATAAATTATCCTTTATTAAATTAGCTGTTACTGATGGCACAACTTTTGAAGAAACAGAGCACATATCATGTCTATTAAGCCATCTTCTTGCGGTCTCGAAACTCATTCCACAGGATTTTTAAGTGTTTTTTAGCTGCACAGCAACTGTGGACAGCATCACTAAACACTGCAGTTATCAAACGCCTCCTGAAAAAGGGAAACCTAGATGCCACCACACTTTATACATTACAGGTCTATATCAAATCTCCCAATCATAGGCAGGGTCATTAAAAAGCAGTCTTTGATTAAATTAATAATTGTTTGTATTTAAATAGTTGCTTCACAAGGATTTAGGGGGGTCTCTGAGAAGGTGGTATATTGTGTTAATAGACGTATGTACGATAGTATACAGGACAGGCTGTTATGCATGCAGGTGTATAGTGGTAAAAATAAACGGAATAGAATGTACGATGAACGGGGACGGGGGGGATTTAATGTATATCTCCATGTATCCCATGTTGCATGCAATAAATAAAAAGTTCAAAAAAAAAAAAAAATAATAGTTGCTTCAACAACTTTGAATCAGACTTTTGTCAATATCATAGTACCAAAACAGCTCTTATAAAAGTTATTAAATTTCATTCATACACTGACTTGGTACTGATCTCAGTATAGCCTTTGAGGCTCTGGATTATAAAATACTGCTGTACAGATTACAAAATTTTGTTTCGGGGGTCTCGGGCACAGTCCTCAGACGGTTCAGGATGTTCTTAGAAGACAGGAACTATTTTGTCTCTATCAACAGTTAAAAGAAAACAGCCATGCCGCATAAAATACCACAAAGATGCATTATTGGGCACTACTGTTCAAACTATACCTGCTTCCTCTTGGCCAAATTCATCAGGAGCACAAGGCTTATAATATCTATGCACAACAATCAGATCTGTCTAACTCTTTCACCAAATCACTACAGTTTTCACACCCAATTTTATTTATACCTTAAAATAGTAAAGGGCTAGATGCAACAAATTTTCTTTCAGGTTAACAAAGACAAGACAGAAATGCATACCTTTGCTTATAATACTATGCTTCATAAATAAACTTGCCTTGCCTGAGAGAAATCTTGCATGAAGCACCTCCCCATGGACATGCTTTCCTTTTTTCGTGCTGTTTAATAAAGGTTGTCCCTTAGAACTGTAGGAAGCTTTTTCATTTTCACCTTCGCACCATCCTTTTAAAGCAACACCAGGGGCAATTTGCACAAGAACATTTGCATTTGTGTTTTTGCAGCACTAGAATGTAGAGCTCCATTTATTTCTAACTTTACATATATGCATTTTTAATATATTGTCTGCATACTTTTCCCAAACATGTATTTGCTTTTGAAGTCATATGTTTTGTTCATTTTTAAATGTACAATGTACCCAACAAATGTATGTAACTCCAAAGTTTATAAATGCACTTGAAGAGTGTTATATATAAAGGTAACTTTTCGCTCCACATTGATGCTCAGACATTGTGCTGATTCGGCACCTTCTTAAAAAGGAGATAAAGCATCAGAGAGTGAACTCACATCCATGAGGTTTTTCAACCATGCCAAGGTAAATTAGGAAGAGTAAGACTGAAAATTAAAAAGAAAATATTCACTTGGACCGACAACAGAGACAGAAACTGTGCAGGAGAGGAAAGGTGAAGAGCAGTTGGAGGCTCTTTTGGTCTGTCCGGCACCCTAAAACACAGTAGGCCTGTTCCAGCTCAGCCTGCCAAGACTGAACAATCAGAGCCTTGTAGAATCCACTGCCAGGTCAGTGAATCGTCCAGCCCCTTAACGGCCATCCAGCAAGTAATGACTTAATGTGTAAACGACTGGAGGCCCAGCGTTACGGGTCTTAGACAGAGAACCGAGGCCAAGTTTGAAAAAGCTTCCCCACTCAGGCTAGGAAAGCTGGCTCAGGGTCATGAAATCATATCCTCACCAAAGCTGTCAATCTGAGCTCTACGCTGACATCCATGAACCCCATGTTCTGGTCCTCTACTGCAAGGGCGTTCTCCCACAACCCTCTCTGGCTAGGCCTCAGATTCTGGGTGAGGTTTGCTTTCTTAGAGGAAGAGTCACATTTTCAGACCCAGGAGATACAACTGTGAAGAAAATACCCCAATAAAGCCAATAAACAAAAACCTTATGGACCTAACCTTAACTCTTTTATGCTTTGAAATCGACATATAAGCACAGAACACACAGCACACACTCCTATCTCTTACTGTCTCAGAGGACTTTTTGCTAAAGAGTCAGACACCACAGAGCTCAGGAAGGACACAATACTTTGTTTAGCTGAAGTCTGTGAAAACAGTAACTGCATTCAATATCCATATGTTTAAACTCAGAAACCAAACAATGATATTCAAATAAACTGAGAAATATTTCATTTGCACAATTCACCTAATACAGACAAACACGCATGCCTGTAAAAACAACTTCTATATTGTACGCAAACTTCTCCCAAAGAGCCCAGGAGAGCATAATCTGCTATATTCAACACTCAGGTACCACAGGAAAGAATGGTATATTGCCATATCACTTAACTCCACTTTTTTCATTTGAAAACATTAGCTGTCCTTTACATGAAAACATTTCATCTCAGTCCCCCCACCAATGGTTCCACTTTGGAGAAATGAGGTACAAGTTTATAAAAGGGATGATACACAACAACTGATAATACATGCTGTCTGTAAAACAGGTACAGAGTACAATGGTCAGTTCACTGTACCGCACCATGTATTTTATAAAAAGATGGAAGAAGAATGCCTGCTCAGAAACATAGAAGCAACAAACAACAAAGATGATTTCAGAGCTTGTCTCCATACCAACCTCAACCGTTTCCTGAGTCAGACAGGGTCAGCATGAGCTTGGCCTTACCATCCCCCCTCCTCCATTTTCTTCTCTGCTATGGTACTCAGAGCAGTGAACAAACTGATGAAGTCATCTGACTGAGTATCCTAAGGGAGGCCTTCAGTTACCTAATATAAATATAAGAGGAACGAGGCAGTGTGCGTGTGTGTGGTGTGTGCGAGTGTGTGAGTGTATGCACACGCACGTGTGTGTTCCAGTGGGAGCCATTGGAGTGCCAGTGGCCAGCGTACAGCAGTCCTCCATGCATGAAAGCCTCTGAGGGTTTGCACGTCAGAGCAGCCGTAGTGTGTTTCCACAGTCCTGTGTTCCCGTTCACTATCATGACAAGGTAGCTGAAATCGTATTACCCCGTCTACACATCTGCTCTCTCACTCACACACAGCACATACACAGATCCGTAAAAACCATGATATCACAATAACAGAAACAGAAAGTAATACATTCTCAATCATTGAACTGGTTAAAGGTATAAATTGGCTTGGTTTTTTAAAAAATTTTTGGCTTGCATATATGGTACTAAGGAAAACCATTAATTGGCACGGACACTTCACATTGTTTGGAGGTTCTTTAAACTTTAAAAGGTACTTCATGCAAAAGTGTTTTTTGAAGGATGATCTAATGAAAGGTTCAAACTATTTGTTTTGTTTTTTAGCGTGAATAGGAAATTCAGTTTATACAGAACTGACAAGATATAATGCATATGTATTTTGTTACAACAACGTTCTAGGAGTTACTGAATGAGCTTACTGTTCAAGAGATTAAATAATTAGTTAACACGACTATTCCAAGGAAACGATTATTAAACAAGCACTAACCATCAATAAAACAATGTATTAATTAATCAATAATCTACTGAAAAAAATGAATACTGTTTTTTGTATAGCATCAGTTTCCTGATGGCTATGAGGGAACTCTTGTACGAATGCCACTGCTGTCCAAGATGAGTCACCATGAATATTTGATGTTCATGCATCCAATCTTGCAAACGGCTTATGTGTTAAACGATGTATGTGTTACATAAGTGAGGCCTTAAACAAGTTCCAAATGTCCTTCTCACGCAAGATGCATAAACGCCAAAACACTATTATGAATGAACTGTTGGCTGAGCAGGGGACCAACTTTTCAGAGATAAAAAAATACAGCTGGATTCACATGTCTGTGAGCAAGATGGATTAATAACAAATGATCCTATTAAGCATGGCTATGTGACAAACTGTGCTCAAGTTTCTAGTCCACAGTAATACAGCAGGGAAAATCCGAGAGAGAGAGAGAGAGACAGAGAGAGTGAGAAGAGAGAGAGAGAGAGAGAGAGAGAGAGAGAGAGAGAAAGAGAGAGAGAGAGAGAGAATATATCAGACCAAACCCCTCAGACCTCAGACCCAGCTGAGCTGTTATGTAATATCAAAGAGACTTGCTAACAGAGAGGTATTGACATTGTGGACCAGTGCTGACATTCAGTATTTTTCATGTCTATTGATGCCAATACTTATGTAAATATACATACAGTTATACTAATGTATAAATGTGTAATGCTATA
>JBBPCX010000154.1:13639340-13685439 GCA_037974365.1 Hydrocynus forskahlii | reverse complement strand
GTGGTCAGGTTGTGGCTAATATATACTGTATATCATTAGCCACATCCTGACCACCTTTTTTATACTGTTGCTGCCAAATCAGGACCAACCAGCCAACACATAGTTTCTTGAGTCCGGTGCTGTGAGGTGGAGCTGGACTTGTTGCTCTAGCACATCGTACATAAGCTTGAACAGATTTGGAATTTGGAGAGCAGAACAACACCTTGAATCATGTATTTCTGAACAATGTGTGCAGCGTGGCAGAGAACATTATTCTTCTGAAAGAGGCTACTGCCACTGGTAATTACCATTGCCATAAAGGGGTGTATCTTGCTTGCGTAGGTCTGTAGCTATATGCAGGCCCATACTCAGAAGGGTGGGGTGCACTCTGTGTTATGACACTTCCCAGCCATAACCAGCATCAAAAACATCAGTGACTTCTGCCACAGTAGCTCTTTTGTTGGTTTGGACCAATAATAGCGCTTTTGCGAATGAATGGGCCACTTGACAGATTAAAATCTGAAACCATGTTTTGTTCATGGTGCTTTTCTGGGGATATGAAATATGACAGTGAGGATATAATTTTGGACCACTTCTATAGGAGATATATTCATTTAAAGAACATTTTAAAAGCAGAACTTAAAAATGGCATTTCTTAAGTTCTTAAGGCGTAGGAGCGAACCACGTCTCCTCTTCCAGCTTCGTCAGCTCTCTGTGTACTATTCCTGAATTTATCTTATGAATGCAATCTAATGGAAAGGTATCAGATGGAAAGCAGTGAAAAACATAGTATTTAGAAGGTGAGACAGGTGTTGATTGATGCCAGCACATATTCTGCAGAGAGAGGGAACACAAGAGAGAGGGAAGAGTTTCCCAAGAGCAAAACCTTTTAAAGAAAAATGGAGGTTTAGAGGACAAGCAGGCATGACGGTGTCATCTCCTCTCTCCATTACGAAACCGCAAAAGCAAAAATAACAACTCAGCTATTCATTTGTAACTAAAAGGACACATGGGTGAATGAATAAAGCATTAGTCTGGCCCTGTTTGGGAAGTTTGCAGCATGAGATATAATCAGGAGACTTGGGGGAATAGAACTATTATTACAAAAGAGGGGAGACTGATTCTTTCCCACAGGGGAAATCCATAGACTTCTTCTATAAACAACAACAAAGCAGATAAGCTATTTTAAGAGACACATAGTTCAGAGCAGTGTTTCAACTGAAAGATCTGCATTTATAGTAACAGACAGCATAAAACAGACCTCATAAAAATTCAATCACTACCTTGCCAGAGAACACGTCAATCTATTATTCATTTAAATCCAGACAAACAAATGTCTAATGTGAAGGCAAAGTCATTGTGAGGTGAAATATTTGGAGTATATTTTCCTAACACGAGTCAGCAGATCTTCGTTCTTGTAGAGAAAGAAATCAGAAAGTTCTACAGTGCCAGTTCAGAAACAGCATTCATCACTAAAACAAGGAATCCAAAGCCTTTAGCAGAACTGCAAGAAAAAAAAGAAAATGAAATAAAACAAAGAAACTGAGGCATAAGCAAAGTGCATCTGACAGGTTTGTGATCATCTAACTGTGCAGACCTGCATTTTTATGTCGTTTTAACGTCAAGGTATCAATGTTCAATCTTGTTGGGAAGAAAATTGACATCTCCATAGACCTCTTAAAGAGAATCAGCAAATAATAATTAATGAAAAATGTATAAATACTACAGTGTGGCCTGCAGCAACAGCAGTACACCCTAAAATAGGCTCCCAGCCTGAAATTATGAAAGACAAAGGAAGAAGGGAGCGATGAAGGACAGATAGGCATCTTACATGAGAAGTAGAAAGTTATGCGAGTTACATATGGATGCAAGCAATCAAGGGAACAATTTGATACAAATCAGATTTACACAATATCGCCCTACCATTACTAGCCCTACCATTACTGAACAAGTAGCCACCTTGAAGCCAGAATTTTGACTGCAACTAAAAATCTTTGTTATCCACAGAAATGGACAGAAGTATGTTACACAGGTAAAACCTGCAGCCATCCTGAAGGGTGAATTTTGTCTATGGTTTGTATGGAGGTGGATTGCATGTAATTATTTAGCCATGCTTTTTCACACAGATAGTAATTGGGGCATATGTTTTCCATTAACTGTTAGCTACTTAAGCTTTGAAACTTCATTGCAATAGTAAAGAAGCAAATATGCAATGTTTGAACACATATGGTATAAAGGGAAGATGAATTCACAAAGCTGGTGTTGTTCTAGCCTGTAATGAGGAGCTTGGGATAGTGTTTAAGACTCCTGAAGGATTCCACTAATGCTTCTTGATAATAACTCTGAGCTCATGATGAATTTGAGCTATATTTTGTAGCCCTGCAGCCCTAGAACCAGTATTTGAGATATCCCGAGTTGAAAGAGGTTGACATAGTCTTACACCAGAAGTTAGGAGCATCAACTTGTCCAAAGTTTGTGCTCCTATAAAAAACAAGAGATCCTGGATGTTTCTGCCACTACTGCTATCAGAAGAGCAGATGAATCAACACTTAAATAAACAAGAGTTTTTGGGTTTTTTTTAAACCTGTCGTGTCTGGCATCTTAGCAAGCAGAATGTGAAGCTGGGTGCCATGATGAGCCAGAAACCTTTGCTTTGCCAATTGGGGCTTGATAGTATAAGCCCCTCTTGTTATCTGAGCTTTTTATTTATGTATTTGTTCATTTGGAATCAGGCCAAATCAGACAGGGGTAGAGAAAATACAAAGAGAGAAATGAGAGAAAGAGGAAAAAAAAATAAAATAAAAAAAATAAACAAGAACTTAAGCACGAGATTTAGATCAAATTAGTGCAAATTATCATGACTGACTGATTCATTTCCTATGCTGAGTGTATGAACGATTTCACATATATTAGGATGCTATACTGTAAAAAAAAAGAGGGAGAATTCAGATGCTCCAGCAGCAGTTTTGGCTCAAAACATGTAAAGCTCGATGAATCCAGATGGCTCACCTCAGAGGCCTGCCGCGCTGGAGACCCATAAATCTAACTGTATTTCTAAAGGGAGTGTTGAGGGTGAGATAGCATGATCTGGAACCGCCTGGGGAGAGTTCCACGATTTATATGAGATAAGGGGAGCGAAGAAGTGAATGGAATGTTTTCGTGAATTTATGTGATATTTATTAAAATGGTAGCTTCGTGTCATGACTTTTGCTAGCAAAATGACCCTTCTCCAAAACACACTGTCTAAGATAAGGCCTCATATGTCCCAAATCCAGATGACAGACCTTGATGTTTATTTAGCATTTGACTTCTCTGTGGACTCTAGTATAACACACAAAAAAGAAAAAGCCCTGGAGCAGAGGCAGGGACCCCCTTCTAGACTAGAGAGGATTAGGTTTTGCCTGAAAGCTCTTTTGCATGTAAAGTCGACCGCTGCATGTGGTTGGGGTGGGACTCCATGAGAAGAGTTTAAGGGGTCAAAAATGGGGCACATTAAACTCTTATCAGTAAGGAATAATTTCACTCCTATTTGATTGGAACTGTGTTTGGAATTACTTCAAAATGGAAATGCTGTTTCCTTTACTTCCCTCATTGTTCTAATTAACTAAATTTTACTCCATGCTGCCTTAGTAATCACCAGAGCTTTTTCAGTATAATTTTATTTTTATTACCTTTCCAGATTTCTCATTAGTTTAATTTATTTGATAACTTTATTCCACAGTCTAAGGGCACATTTCACATGTACTTGTATAACGGTATATGTGCCAAATACAGAATCTTGAATTGTGAGCACTTAAATGCATTAAAACGTACTCATAGAAGCAAATTAATTTGACGAAGTCTAACTTTCCTTATATAGGTCTTCCCTCAGAGGAGCTGTCTGAGACTGTGGTGTTTGGCTTTCCACTGAATTCGCTTCCTCGCTCTAGCTGGAAACCGAGATGAAGCTCAATTGTGTGAAACATACAGTGAAAAAATGTTGCTCCAGAGTGTATAGTTAACTATCAGCGCAAAGGGGATTTTACATGCTATGCATAATTGCACACAAAGCCATGTTCCACACTGTGCATGAGTACAGAAGGATGCATGTGTTGTATGAATAGTGGTTCAGTGATACTGAGGGTAAGCAGGGCTGCCAAACCTCAGACTTTGGCCTTGAGATTCAAGAAACTAGCCAAAGTCTCTCAGAATTCAGTCCTTGATTTATTTATTTATTTTGCTAGTACAACATTGGAATAAACTTTTAACATGAGTTTTGACTGGCTGTCGCCACCTCTGCTAGTTAAATTGATCAGAAGATTGGAGATGCCATGTGGGAGACCGTAGAAATTTTGTCTTTACTTTCCACAAACATGGCAGCAGTAAAGCTCCACCCCCTCAAAAGATGAACAGCTGGACACGTGCTTACCTCTGCCTCGTCTCTGTGTAGAGTTGATCTGCGTTACCATGGTCCGTGTTAACAAACTTTTCCTCTCGGGGCCATCAACTGCAATGCTACATTCATATTCATAAGAAGGAACAAGGAACAACAGCAGGAACCATTCCACAACCCAGCTGTTCTTTCTTTCCCTCAGCATTCTGCCTGTGTTCAACTCTCCAAATCAAAACTAAAAGGCTTTTAAGAGAAACAAAAACAAACTGGCTTCAATCACTGCATACTCCAAAGGCAATTTTCGTTTGTAGTCTTGCTTTGAGTGGGGTTGATTCGTGCCATATGGAAACATTGAGCTGTGTCATTCCTCTATCCTGCTTCAGGCTGGCTCCGAGCAGCTCCGTAACATATCCATCACGTCCAGCACTTTGTGGTTTTCACATTCAGCCGCTTCTAGAGTCCAACAGCGCAAAGGTCTATTCCAGAGTTAAAGGCTAGACTTTAAAGGCCCCACAGTGAACACTTTTTAATGCTACCTAACATTCAAGGTCTCTAAGCCTATTCTCCATGACGTCCTTTGCACAAATATTAAGGAGCCTGCAAGTCTGAATCAGACTGGATGAATGGGATTTTAATCAGGAAGTTCTGGAGACCAAGCTCCATGATCACTCACCGTAAACTCTCTGCTCCTCAAAACAATGTGCTTAGGAAAATGTGATACGTCTGCACATCAGCATGCACGCAGTTGACCCTCGAGGAGGAGTGCGTAAAACTCGTGTCTCGCAGAGACCAGATGCATAAACAAATACTGTGATCATGCTCTACCTCTGGCATTAGGGCTTTGTTCCCATCTGCCTGCCAAGACTCCAGTTAGATTCCTCAGTGCAGTCATTAGTGAGGCCCAGGTTCACTCTCTTCAGCATTATGAAGGAAAAAAGAGCCATTGTGGTGGTGACAGAGATAACACACCAGGAAGCAGGAAATTTCAGTTAAAAGCAGACTGTGCTAAAACCCTCTGGTGTTCCACAAATGCCAGAACAACTACACTTTAGCCTTTAGAAGAAAGAACACATCTAAGGAGCAGTCTGCAAAGGTCAACACTGAAATTATGCCAGGTTCAAAATATATGACCTTTGAATTACTGAACACTCAGGGATTCACTGATCCACTCTCGTTCAAAACCTCTGATGTTTAAGGAGACGTGGCGGCTCAAGGTGAGGGCAAGAGGCTGTTGTCAGGGGTCAATAGTGTATCTGATGAGGAAAAATGAAACAATGACACTGCAAGTACTGACAATGACTGTATAAGCGTGATTAGGATTAGCATGCTAAATCAATAAGCAATGTCCTTTGTGAGCAGGATCAGTGCTTCCAGTGTAAGTATGCGAACACTGAGCCAGTTACTCATGATTAATGTGTGTTATTATATAAGAATAGACCAGTGAAATAGTTAATAGCATGAATAGTTGAAGTTTACTCAGTCAAAATCAGCATTACAACAGTCTCTGTATATTTATAGGTGATGGAACATTCAGTGACTGAAGCACTCTTCACTCTGCTGAAAGCTGTAAGTGGTAAACTTGCAGAATAATAAGAAAAACAGGAAAAGCATTTAATGCCCTCCATTTTTTAAAACATAATGTATATCCGCCGCAAAAGCAGCGTAGCCTCCATTACACAGACAATGATTTTAATGAGTTTCCTTTTATTAAATACGGACACCTGAAAACACTTACAGTAGAATGAAAAAGTATTTGCCTGCCCCAACACAAAATCTAACACAGGGCAAGGAGAGCATGAGGAAACACAAAACAAATGTTTAAATGATAGTGCCATTTACTGTAAATAAATAATTTTATTGTATTGTGCCATTTATTGTACGTAATGTTGCAACACCTGAATAACTAAAAAATGAATTATTCCTAAGCTTTACTACTGACCAGCCTTAGCAATCAAACACGTCCTGTAACTGGAGTTCAGTCTCTTACATAACTGTGGCAGAATTTCTAACAGACTCTTCTTTGCAGAATTGCAGTTATTCAGACACACTGAAGGGCTTTCAAGCATGAACTGCAGGAGCTCGTCTGTGGGGCTCCAGTCTGGACTGTGACTAGGCCATTCCAAAGCCTTCATTTTTTTTCTAGCCATTCAAATATGGACTTGCTCTTGAGCTTCACATCCTTGTCTTGTTGCATAACCCAACAGTACTTAAGCTTCAGATCACAGACTGATGAAAAGACATTCTCCTTCAGGATTTCTCGGAAGAAAGCAGACTTCATCACATCACCCAGGCTCTGAAGAGACAAAGCGTCCCCACATCATCACACTACTACCACCATATTTGACTGCTAGTGTGATATTCCTATTGTGGAATGCTGTTAGGGCTCCTGTCTTCTAAAAAGACTTTCAACTCATCACTTCACAAGGAGGCCTACGAATCTTGGTTTTTTTGGCAAATGTGTGTTTTTTTGGTTTTGGATTTTATGGCAAAACTGTGTATATTCCCCTTGGCTGGCAGTGGTGTTCACATTGCAACTCCTTCAGCAATACAATTTTGCAGAAATAGAGGAAATCAGGAGGGTGAATATTTTAATCATACCAAGATAGATTCCCACTGACCTCTATTATAAGTGCGTTGAAACCAAGTAACTTGTCTATTTCAGCTCTGGGTGCACTGTGCGAATAATTTTATACATTTTTATATAATTTTATATGTTTGTGGGAGAGTGGAGCTGAACACACTAATGGCAATGGCTTCCCCACTGAGTACAAATGTGGATATAATCCTTTTACTCAAGCCCTCCTAAGAAAGTGAGAAGCTCAGAGGGAAAGTAGGCAGACGCTACAGAAAGACAACATGAGTCAGAGATACTTCACCTTTAAACTTCTCCACAATAATCCGGCATCAGCTGCACCTCAGGAAACCCTTGAAGCTGGGGCTGATTCAGCCGTGTGATGGACTGCTGGCACATGACATGTGTATGTGTGTGAGAGTGAATGTGTGTGTGAGTGTGCGTTGTTAACTGGGTTAAACCCTTATGGTACATCCTCTCAGCGATAAACGCCCTGTGTGATAAGCTTTAATCCAGGATTTTTAGAGGGATCATCTAACTCAATTAAACTTCACTCCATTTGTGGGAGAAACTCAGTGAAGGATTTAGTCATTGCATGTTATGGTCTGGGCATCTACTTGCCGCTCTGTGAATATTACTGAGTGGGTCATAAAGCTGAGGCCTAACTTCACCATTTCAGGGCCTGTAAAATGCATTAAGATTTAGTTCTGACCAAGCACACGAGACTGTGTATGTGCGTGTGACTGTGAGAACGTCTCGGTGTGACAGTTGAAGAGAGAAAGAAAGAGAGAGAGAGAGAGAGAGAGAGAGAGAGAGAGGGAGAGAGAGAGAGAGAGAGAGAGAGAGAGAGCTTGATGGAATGGAATGAACAAAGTGAAGTTACTGCCTCCATCAGAGACATAACACACTTCACTGCAAGCTGTTCACACACACAGATGTTCAGTGTAGATGAGCAAAGAGTTACACAAATATTTACATCTGCTGATGCTTAAAATTGGCTCGCTCCCTTATTTCCAAGATTGTGTTATTACTGGCCCCTAGTGGAGAAAATATGTAGGTGCAAAACATCCACAAAAGGCACTAGCCTGCCTCTGAGTGTTTCACATTCATTCTCACTCAAGCTGTGTGTGTTTCTCTCATTTCACCAACATAGTGTAAGCCTGGTCCAGTAACCTGAGGCTTCCACAGATTGCAAGTGAAAGATGCCTTTTACTTTCCATGCCTGTGCCACACGTGTTAACACACTTTCAACCCCTGACCAGAACAAGCACTCGTACTTAAAATGTGTCTTATCAGCTATGAAGCGCAAAGGCCATTGATGAATTTTGCAACTCTGATGATACTGTGGGAAGAACAAGGTTTTTCAGTTAGTGTTAGTCATTCCATTGCCTAAACACTCCTTCAGATTTTTATTCAGTTCCGTGGTGAAATTGGCTGTTTCTTGTGCTTTGAGGATGGCTCAGTTACAGAGAATGGGGAAGGGCATGCCAGAGTTTATCTTCTCATGCCAGATTGTCAATCGAGGTTTCAAACAGAGACTTTGGCACTAGTCCATAGTACTCTTGATACGGAGAGAGCAGCAATAGGTGGAAAGGTCCATCTGTTGTGTCTTTGCTGCGTGCTTTAGACCCTGTTGAAGGATGCATTCCTGCCTACAAGCATGTTTACTCTTGGGAGTTCCCAGAAACATCACATCATTATGGTTTAATACTGAGAACTACGAATTTTCTTGGTTCATAGGAAGAGCATAGCCTGAAGTTACACCAGGCACTTTAATGACATTGCATTCAAATACATAGACTTTAATATGGGGTTGATTCCCGCTTTGCAGCAATAACAGCTTCCACTTGGAAGGCTTTTCACAAGATTTTGGAGTGTTTCTGTGGGAATTTGTGCCCATTCATTCTGTAGAGCATTTATGAGGTCAGGCACTGACGTTAGACGAGGAGGCCTGGCTCACAATCTCTGTTCCAGTTCATCCCAAAAGTGTTGGATGGGGTTGAGGTCGGCGCTCTGTGTGGACCTGTCAATTTCTTCCACACCAAACTCATCCAACCATGTCTTTATGGTTTGCTTTGAGTCACAGTCTTGCAGGATTAGAAAAGGTTCCTCCCGACACTGTGTCCACAAAGTTGGAAGCATGGCGTTGTCCAAACTGTCTTGGTATTCTGAAGCATTGACATGGCTGACAAACAGGTGTGTTCCAATACTCTGGTTCAGCCTAAACACTGACAAACAGGTGTGTTCCAATACTTTGGTTCATATAGTGTGAATTACCTGTAGTGCCATTCCGAGAGCGATCAAACAACAGCACAGTCAAAATAAAGAGCTGTCAGGATAGTTTTCTTTAAATTGCAGTGGAATTTGGACTTTAAAGACCCACAGTCAAGTAAGGATACACTGGAAACAATTAGGAAAGTATTTACCTATTCTGGCTACTCTTTCCATGTCCCACTTTAGGGTTTTTCCAACGTGCCTTTAAGGTTACGTGCAGTTACAAGTAAACCTCAGTAGGTGGCACCATAAATACATACTAAAAGCCCTTTCCAACAATTTATTCGAGCAACCGTAGGTTAAACTAGCAGATATTGATCTCAAAATTTATGTAAGGGTGAATTAAAATAGCATACAAGCTGCAAGGGCTCATTCTGATGTTATTAGATGTTATTAGATAGTGCACAGGTTGAACATTACTGCCATGTTTACTCACGGCCTTTGGAAATTTCACCTCATGCCACTGTAAGTTTAGTCTTGACCTTATATTGTCTAATATAAATCAGTCTACTAATGTATGATTTGGAACATAAATCCACATTCATATACAGAAATAAGGACATTGTCCTGTCAGACAAAGACATAGAATGTGACTTGGAGGTGTACTGGTTTTTCTGGTTGAAATGTGGGTGTTGAGTTGAAAATGATATGAAATTACACATGTACTTTGGCCTAAAAGGACAGGGCTGACAGGACTGTCAAACTGGAGTGACAGGAGGGAGCAGTGTCTCGCATGCAAGCCGTGTCTGATTGGCTGCAATGGAAATTGTTATTGTTTCCTTATTGCCTATGGTAACAATTGACGGTTTGTTGTCAGTGTAAACACGTCGACAGTGGCAATAGAGGAGAAGAAGCTACACTATATTTATTTATACTATATGCTTGTTTGCAGAGACCTTCTCATTTGTTTCTTCTGAAATCAAGCAAACTAGAGATTTTCGTCCTATCGCTGCAGAAACAGCCCTGGCTCTTCTGGAAAGGCTTTACACTAGATGGAGCTCCAACACTCCAGAGAGCCCAGTTCCGTTGTTGGGATGCTTTGTGCCCCTGAAGCATTGTTTGGCATCAGGCATGGTAATCATTGGCTACCCGTTCTACTGACAGTGCTTTTCATTGTGTGTTATATTACCTGTATGGATGCAACTGAATGTCTGCATCAACAATGGGTGCAATTTAAGTGGCTGAATTCACTAGTTGGGGTGTCTGGATACTTTTGGACATGAAGCGTGTTTATGCCTTTGGTGCGCTTGAGTTTTTGTGTCCTTCACTCTTGGTCCAAGATCAGTGTAGGTAAAGGTCGGATGGCCCAGAGCCACTCAACTCCTACAGAGCCCAGCAGTACCTGGACATGAACAATACAAACCTAAAGAAAGGGGAGTTTTTTTTGGGTAGGTTGCTTAGCAACGGGTATGTACTATATGGGTCCCCGCAGTTTCCTCCAGAGTGTGTTTTGCCTGTCTCAGCAAGGCAGCTTCGAATCCTCTTCCATAGCACAGTCAGACCCTTAAAAACCAAATTAGTCAGTGATACCTGAGGTGCAGCGGCCCTGGTGACATTTCCAGCACTTTGTGTAGGAGGAGAGTGCAAAGCTGCCTGCAGGTCAGGCCGGACGCAGGACTGAATGTACCAATCACAGAGCTGTAAAATAGTTTTAAAAAATCAAATGCACCGGTGAAATGTAAAATAATTTTTAAAAATCAAATACACAGTTACATAGTTCCCCCCTTAGTCCAAATTTTGTCAATCAGCCATGACTTTATTTGGCAACCGAAGACTGCTCCTTTAGTTTGGTAATAGAGCTAGGAGGCACATATAATGAATTGGGAGTTCAATTACTTTTGAGCTGCATTAGCCTCATAGGTATAAAAAGTACAGAAGCAAGGATAAAGACTGGTCTCATTGGGCAGGAACACGTGGAAGTTGCTAGCATGAGCCAAGAAGCAGTTAGGCTGACAAAAGCTTGAATTACAGAATTTTAGCATTTTGTAAATTACACAAGCCAAACATGCTTCATAGAGCATGTCAGCTGTGACTTTGTATTGACCTCTTCTGAGCTGGCTTTACTGAACTCAATACCGACAGCTCAAATATCGGTTTGACTTTGCCTCCGTTTCTGCTTTATTTACCTAGAGCTTCCTACACTTGCAGTAACTGATAGGACTAATAATGTTTATTGGCAGTTGTGACAGTAACAGAGATGTCTTTAGTGAGGCAGCTGAGCTGAATATGGTGATGCAACCATAATGCTGAACAGTGAGGGACATGACTCAGGTACTCTAGCAACTTAATTGCAATTCATGTCTAAAATGACCCAACATGCTCATAATTACTGAATTCAGTGACTTTTGGGTGCACCCACTGTATAATATCCATAGAAAAGCATTGCCAGTAGAAGCAGGAATGGGTCACTCATGAGGCAAAGGTTGCCGTTCTCATTGTCAAGCATAAGTTTAAAAGGTATAAAGCACCCCACCACTGGCCTGAGGAGAAGTGAAACTGTATGCTCTAAAGTGATTAAGTTCCATTCAACACCGCTGAGCTGAGTTGGGGTAGTGTTTGTGATCCAGAACCAATCATCCAACATCGGCACCTGATCTCATTAATGCTCTTGTGGCTTAATGCACTGGAATTCTCACAGCAATGTTCCATCTGCTGCAATGTCTTCCCAAAGGAGTAGCGATGTCACTTCAGTAAAGGTGGGCAAACTCGTGATTAACACCCTTTATTTCAGAGGGAGTCCATAACTATGTGGACCCACAGGGTGGGTTTCCTGGACAGGGCTGAAGCCTAGTCCTATTCACGATTTACATTGAAAGGTAAAATTAGTCCATGACTAGGCTAAATCCCTGGCTGGGAAAGTGGCCCAAAGTGTATCTTTGTCATTTAGAAAGCAGGACTACTCCCTTCTCCTTTCCCTCCCATGGCAGCCCTTAAAAGCTTTACACAAGCACTCGCCCCGCCTAATTAAAGCTAACTTCACCATGGTTTCACTGACACAGGTCACCTGAGAGTTCTTATAGGTAATGTCTCACTCCTCTTGGGTCCCACAAGGTAGTGACACAGTGTGCATTCACAATATGATGGTCTGATATGAGTTGAAGGTCCAAAAACATACATCGATTCAAGCGTGTGTTTGATAGCATCTGTAGGAGTCTGATCAATACCAGTTTATGCAAGAGTGACCTCATTAATTCAACAACTTCCCCAGCTAATTCGATACATGCTGGGAGCTGAAATCACATTTTATAACACATGCAAAAGATATTTCTACAGACATATTTGACGTTATTCAATACAGCTGAAGATGTCAGATCCATCCACTTCACTTATTGTTCTACGCCAGCTTCTAAAACACCTGAAGCAGGCAATTTATATTCTACAGCCATTGATTGTTTGCCCCTGCTGTATTGGGACCTGGGACAAAATGAGAATGTAGATTGGTCGGGGGGTCTTGAGGACCAACTGGAGTTTCTGTGCAATATAGCATGCATTGGCATGCTGAAAACAAATGCATGCGGTGGAGTGAGCGAATGCTCAGATGTATAGAGAGCTCAGATCTTTCCCCGCAGCAGATGGGGAGTAAACAGGATAACTGATTCAGCCTACCTGTGAAACACTCAGCAGACAGAACAACCTGTTTTACACTTATTGCCTTAAACATCCTATTTTACATTCTCAGCTTCTGCTCTATTTACAACTGGCGGAGTCCCGAGCAACAGGTTCCTACATTGCGTGCTTTTTTTTACATAGTACATAAATACACAACTGGGAACAGTGATAAGGAAAATTGATATACACAATGCAGGTATCGTGCGGCATTTGGAGGCAATTCAAAGGATCTGATGTGGTTTTATCTGCCTAAGAAAAAAACCTAACTGTTGCAGTAATATTATTCCTGAAAAAAAGCTGATGCAACGCCTATACAAGAGCCAAAGTAAACTCTTTTGCAGGAGTCAACGTTGTTCACTGGCCTCAGGACTTAGTGAGGTGAAATGTAAACCAGCCCAAAGTCCGAGTCGCCACAGCAGGATCAACCTATCAGTGCATTGAGAAACTTGGGGAAAACAATGAATTCACATTAGCCAGCTCCCTTTCTGTTAAAATGTCCTGCTAGATATAATTGTGTTATCAACAACAGAACACCAAGCAACACTCTGTACTCTCATTGGAAATGCATGGATATTCATATCCATATTTAGCCCGTGAAGTGGAGCCCAGGCTTGTCTGAACACACACAGGGTGACTGAGTGTGTTTCCCACACGGAGAGAGCAAGAGCGTGTCAGAACCATGCGAACTGGCAATAATTCCTCCCCATTTTTTCATTATGGTGACAGGCACTAAGTCTAAATGGCTTCATTACAAGCAGGTCCAGAGGCAGCCTACACAGTTCTGCCCACCACTGAAGAGGCACACAAACATGTTCTCAAGTGACCCTGAAATGCAGTCTGTTTATTGCAAGAGCTTAGAAAGTGGTTTCTGATGGCAATATATGCGCTTTGCACTTGATGCAGCTGGGAGGTTTCGCTACTCAGGGGCTGTGTAAGACAAGCACTGGAAAGCAGCCTTTGATGTCAGAGATTTATATTTTTGTTACAGAACTAAAAAAATGTCTTTGCACATGCATGATCAACAACAAAATCAATTATAATAAAATAAATATTAGACCAAGACTCTACAACAATCATAAATACTGACCCACTGTTTGACACGCACAAGGCGCAAAGCTGATTAAACAGAATCAATTAAACTGGGTTTCCTCAGTCTTTGGAGAACTTCTCTGGCAGAACATTTTCAGGAGGCATATAATTCTGGTGCTTGCATTGTGTTGGTGTGAGTAACTCAATAGCCTTGGCACTAAAAATCCACTGATTAAAAAAAATGCTTCACTCCTCTTCGAGATGAGTTGAAACTGGCTCGTGGGCCTTTCACGTCAAATGATATGTGAGGTGTGCCAAATTGCTTGCTTCAGACCTGTAAAAAAATCACAAATAATGGAATATGTCAATGGTCATTTAACCTTTGTGCACAGAAGCACAGAACAATGCAGCTCACAAAACCAAGACTGTAAAACGAGATGCGAGACTGAAAGATCTGAAAGTCGGAAAGATCTGACTAGTCTCTGATTCATTAGCACAGCATTTCATCTGACATCCCTTTTAACTAGAAAAGGTGCACCACTCCTAAATGTATGTAGGAGTAAAATGAGACTGAATGGGCCTAATGACCCTTTCCCAAACCATTTACACCCAACTGCAGGCCTCTCCCTTCTCCTGCATGTCACTTTCTTCTGCCTTGTCTTTGAATTAAGACCACATTCAAGACCTATCTTTGTCACAGACCTGTTCTGACATGCTAGATGCAATCTCACACTTCTTTCTCACTAGCAGGATGGACCTGAGGGACAGAGAGCTTGCAGCGACTGGAGAGAGGCACACATGCTGCCTAACAACTAGCGGCTCCGGGGTCTTAATGGCCCTCGGAGGCGGCGGTGAGGTCAGACAAACATGCAAATGTCCGGCCCTCTCATTAGAGCATTGCTGTAAAGTTTATGTGCAGAAATTAGAGCAATTTGTCAAATAAAATAGACAAGAGGAGAAGTGAGAGAAATAGTGAAATGGTACTGAAAGTGTTCTTTGGTGCACTGCCATGGAAGCACCAGTTTTGGCTCCATAAAGACACTTTCAGTGAAAGGTGATGGTTTTGTTGACATGAAGAGCCTTCATGTCAACTTAATGTAAAGGTTCCATACAAATTAAAGTTTTTTTTTCTTGGTCTGAGCTAGAGAGATGAGAATGAGAACTGATGGAAAGACAAAGAGAAAGAAAGAGAGATGAAGAGAAGACAGTGTGTGTGTGAGAGAGAGAGAGAGAAAGATTTAAAAGGGAGAAAGAGAGAGAGAGAGAGAGAGAGAGAGAGAGAGAGAGAGAGAGATGGTTAAGAGCAGATGTAAATATCAGCATAGCTCTTCTCAGCTGCATCCTGAACATGTGGCCTTAATGTGTTCTGCTCAGTATCGCTGTACATTGAGATTTCAGCCGACAAACTAGAACAGCTCTCGTCTTTAAAAATACTGGGAGACAGGCCAGGCCCTGACAGAGCCCGATTCAATCTTCAGCCAGGAACAACACTTTAACAATAAATGCACAGTACTTACCGGAACTCATAAATTCAATTGACCACCAAAGCCAACAAGTAGAACAATACTCACTGTCCTCTAAACATATATTATGGTAAGAGTATTGATTTCATAATACTTCCAACAATTGTTGGCAAAGACCAATTTGTCACTGTTTCTGTAATTATTTGATTGGGTGTAATTGTTTGTGTCGAGGATCATCTCAAAGGGTTAATGCCAGCTTACCTGTGCTCCTGTAATGTCACAGTGAACCGTCAAGCCGGAGTATCTGGAACTCCAGAGAAGTCAGCAGGGAACTGTGCCCGTTTCTATGAACACGGCCTCAGCCATTAACTAACCACAGATGACACAGAATGGGTCTGACCCACTGATGAGGAAAGGTCACAATTTACTGTTATGTTTCATTTCATCTGGATTATGAACCTCTTAACTGTGGGATGACTGTTTAGTGCCTTCACAGAAAAAAAACAGTCATGGCTCATTATTAAAAATGATCGTGTAGTGGTTGGTAAAGTACTAGTGAAGTACCCTTGAATATAGTCCAGTCTGACAGGGTTCTTTTGTGTAGGGCCTGTTTCTTTTCCTGGAACCAGGACACCAATTCCATAACATTCTATTTCTCTTTCAGAACAAGTACCTTTTCTGGTAAATGCTCATTGCTACTAAAGTGCGTTCCAGTAGTTAATACTGTCACTCCCACATTTTTTGTGATGCATTAGCTATAAAAGCCATAAAAGCTGGGCTCAAAATATTAGTCTCTTTCAGTGTTCACTGCTACTTAAATGCAGTGCATTTGTTAGTTTTGGTTATTGATGGTTCATTGGTGTGGTCAGTGTTGACATAAGTAACAGAACATCACAGCAAGTGACATCACAGCATCTGACATTGAATACACTTCAGCAGTATTGCTCAAAAGCAGCCATGTCAAGAGCAAATGTTTGTCTGCAACCTACAGTTTCCGTCCAGCAGGTCCTTCAGTTGGAAACGAGAAGTGTTCCATGAGGCTGCGCCCTGCTGTCCAAGCCTTTGGCTTTGTTTTTCACACAGTCCTTTCACCACACACATTTCTCTGCTGAAGTAAATGCAATGGTTCCTGTTCTGCTGGTCTGACCTCCTCATTCCCAGGCACGCTCACTCATTGCAGCACATCAAGATCACCTAAGATTTCTCCAGTGTTCATCCGAGGTAGATTAGGCATTAGGTGAGTCAAGACGTGTGTTTTTCCACGTTTTGTTTTTTCATGTTTGGTGAACTTGTTTGCTTCATTACAGACCACATTTGAAAATGCCACAGGGCAAAAATATAGGGCTCTGCTTTTATGGTCTGAAATATTGTTCCGAACAGAAATCTTTATCACCCAGCCTTTCATTTTCAGTTTGGCTAATACACAGGCCTTAGATGAATCAAACTGTCTGACATTTCAGTGCATATGTCCAATTATACCACACTTCCAGCCTTATATTTTTTTATACTGAGCTCTCATCAGGTTTGTTACACAGCTGCGTGTGCTTCCTTTTTTCCAGAATGCGGTTGAGCTCCTCAGTGAAGGAGTAGTACAGTGGAGACGTAGAGTCTCCATCACTTTGCCTAAGCAACACATAGCTATTGCCATTCATTTTGCGTAAGACGCTGGGTAGGGTGGCTGAGAGGCCGTTGGTGTATTCCGATTCCAAGTTTGCCGGAGGTGGAGGCAGTGGGGGAGCGGGAGGAAGGTCTTTATTGGAACATATCTGCGCTTCTCCGGGAACAATCTGCAGCAGGCCATCGTGTGCATCCACTTTACCGTTGCAATGGCTGGAGATGGTCCTCAACTCCATGTGGCCGCTCCTCTTCCTCTCGGCTTGGGCTGCAGCCCGGAGAGAGTATTTCCCTCTTTTGCTCTGCACACAGAATCCAACGTACAGCAGAACTACAGTCAAGACCAGGCAGAGCCCACCCAGGATGGTGATCAGAGAAAGGTACATGGCCTCCATGTTCCTTAAAGAAAGGAACTGTAGTTGAGGAGGCTGGGGTGCAGCGGCAGGGTGCAAAGTCAGGTCTGGATTACTCCTGTTTGACGTATGGTGGATGGTTTCCCAGTGGTAAGGTGGGTAGGTCACCTCTACGGGAGGTGCTGGTGGCAGATCTTGACGGACAGTCAGCGTGTAGATCGCCGCAGGGACGCGGACGCCATTCTCTGAAGAGAAACAGGTGTAGTCGCCGCTCTGGTCCGACCGAGCTTCAATCACCAGCAGGCCGTCAGTGCCAATGCGGTAGCCAGAGTTGAGCCCATAGCCCTGCAGCTCCTGTCCATGCAGTGTCCACTCTGGGGTAGCCAGATTGGAGCTGAGCTCGCACTGCAGCAGCACGTCATCCCCCGCCATCACCGAGCGAACACGATGGATCATCAGGTCTGAAAAAGGGAACAGATCTCTGAGGAACAATAAAGACACTACAGTCACATGTTGCAGTTTCATTTTGTTTAAAATGCTGCCATCCTCATTACAGTGTTACAGTGTCTACAGGGTCTCAGAAATGAACATCACAAATTGCAAATATTTGCAACTCAGTTAGAGTGAAAATATATGAGGACATTGTAACCATACATGACACGGATATTTAAGAAACGGTAAAAAAATAATAAAATGATATATTTTTATAATATATCATAAAATAACATCAGCTGTTTATATGGTTACTAGACTCTAGTGGCTGCATACAGGCTCTCCATAAATAGTCTAAATCTGTCCTTTTATAGAACATGTATTTGCTCAGTGTTGCAGAAGTACTCTTGTATGTACTCAAAAAAACACATTGTAATGTGTGACAGGCAGCATATATACTTCTGTCCTCCTGTAATAAAAGGCAGACTAAAGATACATTTTTCAGACTGATGCTCTTGTTGGAGTAAATCCGCTGTAGGTTTATTCTTTACTGGACTATGAGGCGTAGAAAAAGTATTAGGGTAAAAATATACCCTGAGCATTATGTAAATATGTGTGCAGAAAGTACACCGGATAATGAAGTTTAAGCTCTGCCCTATTTAAAATGATGCATGCAGCATTTGAGCAATGATTCCAGTGACTGCTCCTCCTGTTATTCTGCTCTGATCATTTTTGGGATCCGAGGCCTGAAGAATACAAAGACGAATGAGTGTGCATACCATCTGCTGCAGAGTTCTCACAGCCCTCATTCCCATTCAGGATGTCTTGAGTCAGATTCGATCTGTACATATAAAGATAACGCAATTAGTTCTGGTTGAATCCACCGCAAATCCTCGGAGACAATGCTGAATTTCAAATATCCAATTCACATGCAGTGCGTTCCAACATAGTAGAGAGGCAGAAATTCTCCAAAAATAATGTTGAAGACATAGATATATTGAACATTTCATAACATTGTTGTGCATCAAAGACATGGACCGTGGCCCCAGTAAGTGTAAACACTCATGAGCCAGGACTTGTACCTGTCAGTATGGGAGGAGATCTCCACACATGCTTCGCCATCCCAAGCACAGAAAGGGTCCCGTGCCAACACACAGTCAAAACAGGAAGAATACCTGTGACATGTGGACAGGGGCAGCTGCACGACTGCGGTCGATGAGCCCACGAACAAACTCATCTAGAAGGTCAAAATGGACAAGACAAGCACAAAGTTCAATTCATACAGTCTAAGAGAGATTCAGTACCTGTCCTCTACATTTAAATGCACAATTAATGCTTTGTCGCTGAATTATTGACAAAATTAATAAAACATAAAATGTGGCCTGGGCAAAAGTTCCGCCACAATATCACATTCATTTATTGTCTGTAACTGCTTAATCCTTACTTGGGTCGTGTGTACCAGGAGCCTGTCCCGGGGCCAAAGGGCACGATTCATCCTAGGTTGGGTGCCAATTTTCGCTCACAATATCACATATTTCAAAATTTTGTTTCATATACTTTAGTTTTTTTTCCAAGGTGTTAAACTCAGAAAATAAATAGAAATTGTGCACAAAAATGTTCTGAAAAGAAACCAAATGCCATGTTTATATGACACAAATCTTGAAAAAGGTTTTTTAACTTCGAGGTGCCAGTTGTCATTTATGTCAAATTTCAAAATGAAGGAACCAAGAAAATGGTCCAAAATTGCTAAGCATTAAAACGTCTTACATTAACTCACACATAAGAACATTTCCTCTTTTGGAGATATGGTATCTTGCGCTGATAGGAATGATAGACAGGACTGTCAAGCAAATGATTTCTCTTTAAATAAGTATTAGCACGCATTTGCTGAAAAAAACCCCTAGTATATGACACTAAAACAATTAAAAGAAAACTACTAGAAACTACTGTTTTATGAAATGGTTAAAAGAACACTTCTTCTCTCCCTGCTGTTCATCCATTGACTGGATTTATTTAGCTCCACCATCATTTAGCTTAATGAAATAAAACTTAATAAAGTACTGATTAGCTGAACCAGGTACAAATTCTGGGCTGCCTTGAGTCTACGTTCTTAAATACCCTGACAGATGTAAAGAAACTGTGTGTTAATGTTTGTTTTGATGTATTTTAATGCACTTTAAAAACCCTGATGAACAGCTAAATATAATTTAGCTAAAAACAATTTCACACTATAGTTTTGATTCATCTCAATGAATTCTCTATGAGTACTTTGTTAACTATGTAATGAAACCAAGTTAATTACCAATAGTATGAAGGGCAGGGTTAGGACTAAATTTAGGTTTTGGCTTGAAGTAAAACGTAAGGTTATGGTTAGAGTTAGATTTAATAGAATCTTTGACATTCAACTCCATGTTCAAGTGCATTTTATAGACATTTAGTTGAATGTTAGTTAAAGACGAGGTGAATATCTACAAAACCATCTGCAGGGGACTCTCAAAGGCTTCGGAACAGTACTTTATTTTTCTTTTTTTCTCCCTAGTCCTGTCCAGATGACTCTATTTGCTGACCTGTTTTTGAGAGATGACTATGCTGTCCACAGACTGTGGCTCTTCAAACAGCTGCAGCTCTTCGATGATGTGGAGCTGACCTTTAACCTCCACTGCTCTCTGTAGCCAGCCCTCATCTGCAGCAAGCAAACACCCAACAATATCAATAGTAATAAGAGACAGTGAAATGCCTTACAAAGCACGCACAGATTTGGATCATCTCCTCATGCTTTACTGATGCAGTGTGATGAATAAGCAGGTCTGACTGAATGACAAGTAAAAGAATAAAACACACCTGTTCCAACGAAGATCATGTGGTATGTCTGGCCATCCAGTGCAGTCACTTTGTGCACTGCTATCTTAGTGTAGTCCAATGACCTCCTAAACAATAGGGGGCGTCCTCCCACAGGGAGGATCTGCTTGGCCATAAGAGGATGGCGGCGGACAAAGTGCAGAACATCATCTGGCAGGTCGGTGGAGAAGTTGATGCCTTTGGCCCTGAGTCGATCCGTGATGCACTGAGGAGTAAAAGGAGGCAGACATGAGTCCAACTGCTTAGAAAAACGTCCTTCACAGCACAGCGAGGTAGCTTCTGCAGGGCGCGACAGCCTTGGTCCAGCCAAGTTTGGTCATTTTCCTGCTCACACATCAGATTCAGCTCTATTTTAGGGCTGTTTCAAAAAGCAATTTTAAACCCAATGTAAACATAATGTTGATGAAACATTTTACTAGTCTTTCTTAAAAGCTGATTCATAGTGTTGAGTTTCCAGCGTAAAATGCTATGTCACCATGCTGAATTATGCTTTTGTACTGTAAATGATGAATCTGCCACCATGCTAGTGTTAGCTTGATTATATAACAAAGACTTCACCCAGTCTATTCTGACTACAGGGTCTTTCATGCACTTACAAAATAAATATAATCTGAAATTAATAAGGTACACAAAATTTGGGTACTTTGTTGCGATTTGTTGGCAGAATATCAACAACACTGAGGAATTCCTTTTGGACAATCTTTTCCTATTGGTTTAAATGATCCAACTTACTGGGAAATCCCCCCAGTTTTACTGTGCTGGAACCCAAGCCCTCCAGGACTAGTTTTTGGACACTCCTCGCCTATTGCAATTCAATTCTCCTGGGATGAAGACCGCTGGGATGACTGCAGCTTGTCCTGCACCTGCCAGCATATGATTTGTACCCATTTCCTGCCCATCTGGCAAAGTCACACTACCAAAAGAGGATATATTAAGCTATCCTTAGTCATCAGCTCAGCACAGTTTCGTGTAAATATGTAAATGAATAGACTGTAATTAATGGAAGCTTAGAAGCTATAAGTGCCAGAAAAAATGCCAGCAGTTTCAATGTCTTGGATGTCTAAAACTTCCTAGAGCTGTGAGGCAAATTATAACTCTCTATTCTTACCAATTCTGAGACAATCTCAACATCGACCGAAACAGAAACATGAAATGTCACAAGCCTGCGCTCATTATAAATGTCAAGGCTTTAAAACCCAAACCACTTATCAGCCTAGCTTTTCTGCCTGCTCCTAATCTCCGTGGCAATGAGCTTTGAGGGTTTTGGGGGCTTGTGCCTCGGCTTGTTCTGCGGCTGCTCCCCAAAGTGTGATCTTAACACTCTACCCGCGCTCTGACGCAGGGTGTTCAGCACTCAGAAACCCAAGCAGCGCTGCTGACATTAGGAGTCAGCCAGCAGGTCGAGTTGCAGGGCTGGATCAAGATAAGCAGGTCGGAGTAAGACGAGACAGCAGGGTAGGACGCTGCTACCGTAGAACCACCACTGAGTGCAATAAGGGTGCTCCTGAGCACAAATACATTATTCAGAAGAAAGACACAAACAGTGGGATAGTATATTTGTTCATACTGTTTTCCACTACTGTTTTTGGTTTGTTTTGTCTTGATGTGGGTCTTCAGCCACAAAATTATAGTCACTTTGCTTTTTCTCTCACTTGAGTTGGCAGTCATGGGACAGAGCAAGTTACAGTGAGGTAGCGCAAGAGAATGACACATAAGAGCAAAGAGGAGGAAGCAACTCAGGGGACAGAAAAAGATATGCCTAATGTTGACTTAACCCATTCATAGTTTAAGCCACACCTATTTCTGGTATGACATCCAGATGCAAATCCAAATGATTCTGTCTGCTGAATAAATTCAGCTACAAATCCAAACAGCAGTGACTCTGATTACTACTAGAGCTTACCGAGCCAGGCCTTGGCTCAGGCACCTTCCCGGTGTACTCGGTCCATTTGGCACCGGCGTCCTCCTGACTCTCCATGTAGGCCCCGTCAAAGGCCTGCTGGATATCGGTGAAGGAGTAGCGGCAGATGGCAGAAGCTTTGACGTTTTTCCTGTAAAATAAGAACCATGCTAAGTGCAAACTCCAAGTGAATATACACAATGTTCAGGGACCTGACGTACGGCGGAGCTGAACAAAAGCTGTAGCGAATGCGTGAATGAATAAATATGCTCTGTCATTTTTAAAAATGTTTCTGAGGAACAATACGGAGGGCTGGGAAATGAAAAAAAAAAAAAAAGTTGTGCATTGTGGAAGGCGGTGATTCACTCCAGGTCTGATGGAGTTTTGCAGTGGGTGTGCTGGCTTTAGCAGCTGAAGAGTCTCTCTCTCTATCTCACCCTCTCTTTCTGCCTCTGAGCCTCGGCTGATCTCTTTGTTTCTCAAGGTCTTGGCATGCCGGCACAGAGCCTCCATAAGCCCACAGCGTAACCATGGCAACATGAAAATAGATTACAGATTTATCAGAAAGCGGGCAGGAGAGGTGAGGGAAGGTAGAAGGACGGGGGCGAGAGAGCGGGACAGAGACAAAGCTCATCAAGAGCAGCAGTGCATTCATCTGACAAGTGGAAAGAAAGAGGATAGAGACGGGGGGGCATATATTAGGAGTGACTGAAGAAGAGTGTGAGAGAGGGAAAGCAAGGGAGGAAAAAAGGAGATGGAAAGTGCTCTAAAGAGGAGGGACGGATAATGAAAAAGTAATAAGAGACTGGGAGAGAGGAGGACTTTCATTTAAGTCCTGTACCTGTTTTTTTGTTTTTTTTTCCTCACCAGAGACTCAAGACTGCACAAACAATGCAAAGTCTATGGAAAACACACTCTGGCATACTTGCAAAAAACAGTTCATCCTGACCTCGCAGGCCACAACAAACAGTTCATCAGACCTCATCTGACAGGCTAATACCCTCCCTCTCTCTCCCTCTACCCTCCCTCGTTCTCTCCGAGTCAGCAGTCATCATGCCCTGCTTTGTTCATTCATCCTTCTCTCACTGGCTCATAATCTAGGATTTCTCATGTCATATCTCACCCCAGTCTGCCAACTCATCAAAACCGCTCTTCTCCCGCCAACAGCCTCAGGACAACACACAGCATCGCTCTGTGCAGTTTAAGACCTATTTACTACACATACAGCTTGACACAACAAAGGACGAGGCTAGGAGCCATTAGATAAATAACATATAACCTTCCAGCTTATTTATCAAAGGACAACAGTTTCTACACTACAGACATCTAAAGGGCACTGTTTTAAAGGGCCCATATGGTACATTTTTCTGGTACTGATGACCTTTATGCACCAGATCATTCTTTTTATGTGATCATTTTCCAATCTCTCTTTGTCCTTTGAAACTAAACTGATTTTCTGCTAGTAAATAGTTGCTGTCCTGACTGGGTGCACTGTACTGAGCCTTAATCACAAAGCAGTCCAGCCTTGAACATTTTTATTATTCTTATGGCATGAATAGGTAGGACTCGATAAATATGTAAATGTATGTAAATGTATTTGTTTTTTGTGACATCACAAAAACAATGTATTCAAAACTTCAAAAATAAGTTTAGTAACAATGTTTAAATACTACGTAAAAAAGCAAAGAGAATTTGGCTTTCCACTACGGTCCTATCAAGGATTGCACAGTAATATTTGTAGAGAAGCAAAGCCTGGATTTGCAGGGCTTTTCCCTGGCACATCTTCACATCGGAGAAGCTGACCTGCTTATGAATAAAAGATAAAGCACACTCCAGGCAGCCAGAAAACATGTCAGCCATTTTCTCCAAGACTGTATTGGTGGAGTGAGCTTCAGTGTGGGCTGTAGTGGCCGGTCCAGGCATGCTGGGCCTGAGGAGCGTGTCCAAACAGACAGCTGAGCTCACTGACAGACTGGCACCTCACCACATCTATCCCGATGCTATCGAGTGAGGGGGCACTCTGGAGTCAGCCACACGCCACCCCCACTCAAGTTCAAGATCGGAAAGGCTGGAACCTTCTCATAAAACTGCCACAACGGATTACATGTGACAAGCTCGCCTCCATCTCAGCCGCCTGCTCAGTTCAGTCAAGAGCTCAGATTGATTTTTCTTAGGTCTGACTCTTGTTATTGTGAAACACAACCATGCCCCTGTAGACAAGGACAACTAACAGTGTGGCATGGTTTATAATCAGTATTCAACACAAAAAATTAATTATTGACGAGATTTTTGGTCCACTTATTGTGCATTGCAGAAATAAAAAAAATACCCAAATGAGTTTGTTGGGAAAATAGTGGCTCAATTAATTATGTGTTTATTAAAAGTAGGACTGCTACAATTACTCAGTTTCAAAAATATTCAGTTTACATTCATGTGATAAATGAATGCATTTACTTGGTAATTAATTAATTATTCATTTTAATGTTAAAAATGTGTTCAGGCTTTTAGCATGAAACTCACACCAGCAGGCTGTCACAACTGCTTGTATATTTGTGGTTAAATAATGCTTGCTTTTATATATGATGTACTTATGATTACCTAACTCAATTACATAATTATTGTCAGTTTATTTGAGTACTAATACAATCAAAGTTCTAATGAAGTTTAACTGTCAATTTATTAATCAAATAGTAGCCGATCATAGCACTCTGTTAGGATATGTTAACACTTCAGTAGCAGCGGCTGGTTTTTTTTATTTAGACTTTGAACTAAACTAAGAACTTCCTTGTTTAGTTATCTGTAAAATTCACTAAACTGACAATTTGTAGACCTATTATTAATAGTAAATAGAGATAGAGATAGATTAAAACTTTATCCCTCAGGAAGATTCCTCCGGTAAATTCAGTTTCAAGCAGCAGTACACCTGCATAGTTGTAAATGAAAGTTATAAATGAAAGAAGAAATGAATAAAAAGATAAAAATATAAGAAATATGGGAATATATAAAAAAAAATAAAAGAAAGGCTGTCTAAGCCGATATAAGAAAATGAAACCGATATAAGAAGATGAATAATAAGGAAAGAATAAAAAATATTTTAAAAAATATATATAAAATATTTTAAAAAGTGCAAAAGTAGCAGCAGTCACACAGTGTCATGATAATAAATAGTTGTGGGATGAAAACAACACAGTAATGATAAATAGTTGTGGGATGATAGCAAAGATAAATGATTGTAAGTAATTATTATTGCACAATAAGAAATTATAAGTAATTATACGTAATTATTATAGTTAGCTATACATTTTGTGTATATTGTAGTTGAACAAACAGATCAAATGTGAGACTGATATAAAGGTGCACACAGACTTGTGGCACATGTTCTTACCACTCTAGGCCAAAGATGCCGTAGATCACGGTGCCCTGTGCCCTGAGACCCTGCAGCACAAACACGCTGCGCAACACATTGAAGTGGAACTCATAGTCTGGCAGAGAGCACACCAGCCGGGCTTTCAGGAAGGATGTCCACTTCTTCTGCAGGGTCAGAAGACCTCCTCTGTCCCTCTGCAGGAGGAGAGCATAAAGAGAATAGGCAAGAAGAACCAAAAGTCCAAAGCAGCCCTCATTACTACAACATGGAAAGAGATTTTCACACAGAAATTCTGAACCAAATATGAATAATTCAAGTGAAAAAAGCCAGAGCGAAAATGAAAGACTTGCTCCCTATGAAATCCCATGTATAGCATTTATTATTAATGCTAAATATTTAAAAAATAAAAGATGTTTGTGCTCCATGACAATGTATAGTGGAAAATCATAAATGCTACGTGGACTGCAGGCTTTCTTAAAAATGTGATCTCCCTGTTATTCAGTCATTTTCATGCCTGTTGAGGCCTGCAGTGAGGGCAACAAGTATTTTAAGCCTCAGGTTTATAAGATACACATGAGACTGCACTTATATAACAAGACAGCATCTAAATTGGTCAATAAAATCTCAGTGCTGCTGTTACTCAAGGCTAGAAAAACCAACAGTAAATGCTATTAGTGAAAACTAAGGCTGGCAAATGCACAGCACACTTAAACCTGACTTTTCTTTTTCGTCCATGGATCACTTACTTGCTCTTGGCAGTGGTACTTTATTCTGCTGTCAGTGTGATGGTGGGAAGCGGGAACAGGTTGGATGGGATTGGGGGTGTTTTTTCTTTTTTTTCTCTCAAGTGAGGAAATTGTACGTCCCGTCAGGTGGATCGAGCAAATTTAATTTACACGCTGTCTCCCAGAGGAGAATAACTCTTATTGGACCCTACACCAAATGCCTCTGCATGCATTTTTCTCCAATTTGGAGCCTCTCCAGGGACAGGGTGTTGTAACAGGCCCAGCGCAGAGAGCTGCACTGAAATTCACCATAAGAACTAGCGGAATATTGTCTACTGTTAACTAGTGAATGGGAAAAACACACAGAATGTGCAGTTATTACCAGCAGAGCCTCTGAATATCGTCCAAAATAATGAATGTGCATCCTTTAAAAAGTGGTTCTTCAAGGATATCCAGTGGTGCTTAAAAGTTTGTGAACCCCTTGGAATATTCTATATTTCTGCATAAATATCAGCTAAAACAAGACCTAAACGTAGAAAATAGTAATAATAATAATAATAATAATAATAATAACAACAAAACCCAATTAAACAACATGATATATTCTAAGTGACTAAAGGTCTCTTTCACATTAGCTAATATTAATATTCCTGAATCCTCCGTCAGGACACTGAATAACAGTGGTGTGCATGGTAGGGTTGCAAATAGACAGCCACTGTTCTCCAAAAAAGAGCACTGTCTACAGTTTGCTAAATATCACAAGGACAAGCCAAAAGGCTATCGGTAAAATGATTCATGGATGGATTTTTGTTTTAAATGAGAGGCATTATGTTTGGAGAAAGGAAAACACTGCATTAACTCATAAGAACCTTATCCCATCTGTGAAACATGGTGGTGGTAGTGTCATGGTTTGGGCCTGTTTTGCTGCATCTTTGGCAGGATGGCTGCAAAGTTCTGACCTTAACATCACAGAAGTAAGCAGCAGCCAGCATCCCAAGTTGAAGCTGTTCTGTTTGGAGGACTGGGCTAAAATTCTTTTCAGTTGATGTGCAGGACTGATCAACAGCTACTGGAAATGTTTAGTTATTGCTGCACACCACACACCACATACAGAAGGTTTTCCATACCTTCGTAATAATTATTGTATAATATTCTACAAAGTATAATATTTTGTCTCATTTGTTCTCTATTTATCCGCTTTTAGAATTTGTCTGAAAATCTGATGATGTTTTACATCACTTTATGCAGGAAAATGGAAAATAAAAGGGTTAATAAACTTCAACAACTTAAAGGACCATCTGAATTTCTGCATAGCTCATTTGTTGAAAAAAAAAAGTAATTCAGAGTAATCTAATGTGAAATGGTGAATAGAAGCCTGCTAAATCTGATTTCTTTAGTCCTGTTGGAGGTGAACCAGGGGCTGTGATATAGAAATACAGTAAACCCCCAACATTCGCTTACGTTCCAAGAGCACCCACAAATAGTGAAAAAACGTGAATTTGTCACTATTTTATAGTGTAAACCCTGAATATGTCCCCAAATATGCTCCCAAAACACTTACATTTCATTTTAAACTCAGCTTCATACATTACCACTAAAGAAAATATAATGGTAAAACCATATTTGTTCTGTACAGTTTACAATGAACTGCTGTCTCCCACAGTGCTAGAATGTAAAATACCAATGTATACTGTATACTGTAATTCATGCTTGCGCGTTTTCTTTGGTTTAAGCAGTGTAAATACAGTATTACATTTATTTAATTTAAGCGGGGGTTTACTGTATAGCCATTTTCATTAACTATCCATTTTTTTTAGTTAATGTAACATTTTATGGTTGTGTGATTACTAAAAGTGTCTCTATGTAGCACCAAAAAAGGCTACTGGTCAAGGTACAGAACCATTTCTTGGCGCTATAAAGAACTCTTTTCTAAAAAAAAGAAAAAACGCTTCTCACCAGACTCCTCAGTCACACACATAAACATCTGCTGAAAATGTGTCTGCAATTACTGAAGGTGAAACCTGCACAAGTTGCAGTACAGGTTTCACCTTCAGTAATTGCAGACACTTTTTAGCAAATATTTATGTATGTTAATGAGGAAAAAAAAACACTGAATAAAGCAGTTTAATCATACATAGCAAAAAATAATCCACAGATCCCCTCTACAGGAGTTCTTCCCTCTACAAATTAAACAGTAAGAAACCAATTAAACTAAAGGTAAATCACATTCCAGTGACTTCCAGTGATTTTTTTTTCCCATTTTGCTGGGGCATCTATAGGGAGAGGTAAAGGGATTAATTTCAGAGTGAAGAGAGCCTCGGTGAGTCTGTGTTTGTAGTGCATTTTGCTGCTAGCACACCCAAAACGAAGGATAATCTCCTCATTAAAGTGACCCTGCTGTGTGGACTGGCACAGAGAGAGCACAAGTCCGCCCACAGCCCACTCAGCGCACTGCTGCACACTAGGCTCGCTGCAGACGAGCGTACTTTACATTTGTACATGTAAATAAACAAGGTAACATAAACATAATTTAAGTCCGACATCAACCCAACATTGCAAATGACCTGCCATGCATACAATTCACAAATGATCCTTCATGCTAATGGACTTGATTGGCCCTAATAACTTGTTTCCCAGTAGCTGTTTTTCAGCCAGGAGACAGAGACAATACATTAAGTACCATTACATTACATTACATTCATTTGGCAGATGCTTTTATCCAAAGTGACTTAGAACATAAAGAAACACTCAAAAGACCCTCCCATTGGTAACTGAAAACTGTTAGAAACTCATCTGACGCATGATAAGGGTCAGAGAGAAAGCGGGCACCAAATTAATGACAAATTCCAAACAGTTCTCTGCAAAATTAACATACAGGGTATACAGGGTATTCAATTACTACAGTGTATACAGGGTATTGTAAGGAAGTCTGCAAACAACAGGGGTGTGAAAATAGTGATAGAAAAGGAATGAGTAAACAGTCTGATAGACTTTGACTGGGTGAATAAGGCGTAAGATACATCATCTGACTGAGTGCTGCCAGTTCACAGCATCAGAGAAAGAGAGAGGGTGAGAAATATATCTATCAATAAGTGAGTCGTGTGAGAGTATTGAGTCTGCAGTTTTCTGAGGCTGCTGCTCTGATCGGAGGGTGAAGGTAGACCCAGATCTTGGAAGGAGGAAACAGAGCGGAGTGTCTGGGGAACGGAACAACTCGTGAAAGGCAGATGCTTGGCAAGGGCACTGCTGAGAAAACCCTATTAGGGAGCCCACAGAGATGCACTCTTCAGATGAAGGGCATTCTGAGGGGAAAGTCCTCTCCAGACACAAACACGCACACAACCCTTCCGTTTCCCATAGTGGTGTATGTGCTCATTTTTCACATTTTCAGGCTGTGAGAAACAGAGGTCCTAACTTCGTAAAGTGCTTTTAGAATATAAAGCAGCTCTACATGTTGCATTTTTCTAAAACTGAAAGGGCAAAACTATTTCCGTTTGGTTACTGAAGTCAAGATTAGGGCTGGGTTTAGGGTTAGGCTTAGAAAACTCTTGCTACATATGATCATAGTTGACCTAGTACCTATGCTCCAGTAATGGTTAGTAAATCTCAGGCATTGTCTAGACCTTTGTGCTCAGACTAAAAACAGGTTTCTTCTTCAATGCCTAAATTGTTGTTGGCATGGAGGTGACGTGTAATTTTTGGAGACACCAACATTCTACAACCATGATCCTCAGAAAACATATTTGCCTTTCGAATCATCCTGGGCAAAATACAGTTGTGTCTTGCATGTTCATTATAGAGGGTTTAAACTTCTTAATTATTGCTGTCAGAGTGGATATGCTCTTTTAGCTGCCCACGCTTAAAGGGGAGATATTAACTTTTTGCATCCTTTTGTATTTCCATTTGGGTCTCTACTGCTCCTTTAAACACTCCAAGTGCGAAAAAAACATCCATCCGTTTTCTGTGAGTCAACTGAAAGATTTTGTTGCCAGGAATCATATGCCTATATGAGCCATTTGGATGGCTCCCTTATCCTGACGTCAGGATGAGGAAATTTGCATGTTGAGTTCATCTTGCTCTGGGTTGGACTCTGGGTCGAACATATAGGGCTGGATAGCGCCTCTGTTTTCTGCCTTTTTCACGTGTGTTAAACGCACAGTATTAGCATGGGATGGGTGGGGGGTGGCCAGCAACAGCTTATTTGCTTAAAAGTGACAGAGCCCTTAAACGGCTCATTTTGAAAGGGACTGAAACTGTCAAGAATAGAGCTGGTGTGTGTGTGTTTCTGTGTGTGCATGCGTTTGCATATTTGACACAGTAAAATGAAAGTGAAAATGACTACATGCACTTGACTTGAATCCTGGAGACCAAGTATTATTTAAGCATGGAGAGTGTGTGTGGGATTACATCACCGAATTATTAGCTCTCCAATTATGCCAAGGCACGTTCTGGGAAAAAACGGTTTCTGACCCCTGCTGTATCAGCGCATGAGCAAATGAACTGCCGCAGCATGCTCACGTTTGAGATGGAAAGGATGGGGGTTGTAGGTTAAGAATGTGCTCTGAAAACAGGAGGGATTCGTTTCATACCTTACACACACGGGCAACCCGTGCCACCCTGCTGTGGCTGAAGTATGAACTGTGCTCCTGACTCTTCTCCGTGAAGAAGAAATAGATCTTATCGTCGTCTCCCACAGAGCTGTTCACACTCTCCTTCACCAGCGCAGAGCCCACGAAATCAGCCTCTACACGGGAGCAGACAACATGCTGTTAATACACGGTGCGTTCAGTGTGAAGTAAATGGCCTTTGTCCCTGCTGATCTACTGGAGAAACCAATAAAAACTTCAGGTGAAGCACTACATGACTACATTTCTTCAACATGCTGTAGGTGAGCGTGTGATGTAAACACGTAAATCACGCAGACAGAAGGTATGGTGGGACATTAAACAGGAGAGTGTTGATGCTGTAAGTGTCTATAAATACCCTGATGGAGAGCTGATATATTTTCCATATGCTGTGATGTACTGACCGTAAAGCCAACGCGTGGGTGCCTCCTCCGTCCTCAGCGTGGGGTTCGGTGAGTTCCGGCGAATGTCTGGTGAGCTCCAGAACTCATACTGAGAGGCTGTATACATTTGCCCATCTGAAACGAGGGACAGGTCCAAAACTGAAATACTTTACTGTCTTTTATGTTTTACACCGGGAGAGGGAGCGCTGCAGTGGCATTGGTGTGCTCTGGCCATAGACACAAAACTGGCAATATTCAACTGTATAATTACTGCAAGTATTTTACAGTATATTTACTATAATGTACTTGTACCACTGTTTCATAATTGATAGTTTTATTTTTATGAGATTAATGAAATGAGTGAAACATTTATTTACATTCCACAAAGCACAATATTTCCATTCAGAGGTGGTCGTTGCTAAGTTACTGGTGACCATTATGGAGAAACATGAAGAGATTGTAAAAAAGCAGCCGGAACAATCACATTGCAAGGTCAGAGCACACAGTGGTATACTGGGGGGGCTGTACAAAAGACCATAGGCAGGAGCTGTGTAGTCATGCCTAAATATTCAGATCTAATATAATTTTCCTTGATTCTTATTTTTTATTTTCAATATGTCTTGTTTCTACAAAGCTCTAATTAGATTTTATAAAGGTGGCTTTGGCTCAGGTAAATAAAACGTCTTGAGTACAATTGTTCAACCCTTTGCCACGTCACTCTCTAGGTAAATAAACCTCAAAAATCCCAGAGAAAAAAAGCCCAGCCATTTAAGTAAGGGTGTGTCCTTAGCTAAACCAGTTTAAAATGTTTGTACTTTTAATACGTATTGTAATTGCTATGCCCTTAGCTGACAGAGTACGTGACCTCTTTCTAATATTAAACATGATTTTATTAAGATCAAATTGAGGTAAAATTCAAAACCTTACCAACAATTAGGCCGGTGTAGCCTTTAGCAGGGTCATAAGGGCACTTTTCCCGACCCTCTTCAAATACAGAGGACATTTTAAAATCTCTTTCATCCTGAAAAAGCACAAGAGAATCAGCACCTCAAGCAAAATGAAAAAAAAAAAAATCAGTTTATGCAACAATGAAAATTCAACACTATTAGGCGATACTTTAGATGTGAAGCCCTATTGATATTATGATAACTCACAATATATGCACACAGTGGGCTGAATGCATGAGTCCCGCAAGTATATAAGTGGGTGCTGTTGAATCTTTGTAGGAAGCGGATGTGGTTGAAACACTCTGTCTGTAAATAGGAACAAAAATGTGTCAGTTAAGTGAAGAAAAGTGTGGAAAGGTCTAGACAGAAGAGAAAACATCTAGACCTTGACCTTGTTATCTTTCCCTTTGTTAAGGCAGAGCTGCTTCTGATCCTCTGGCGCCTCCCAGTCGATCTGCAGAAATAAAAGATTCTCTCATTGGTAAATCTCATGGAAGCACATTCTAAGCAAGCGATGTTTGATATCTTAAGTCTGAAAACTTCTTTTTCTCTTCTGATGGTAAAAATTCAGTTTTTCTATTGTAAAACTACACAGCGGTCTTCTGTGACTCATACAGTTCATCTCAAGAGAAGGACTTGTGAAGGACACTGAAGTGAGTGTGTGTGTTTGAGCAGGCCACTTGAGATGTACTCACAGTATGACTTGGGTTGGAGATATTAGCAGCTTGCAGGGCATACAGAGCCCCTCTGGCTCCAACATACAGCACTCCAGCCTCCTCCTCTAGCAGCAGCGTGCTGTAGTTTAATGCAGTGCCACTGAAGCGCTTACATTCCAACAGCCCTGATGCACACAAAGAGACACATACGGGTCACACTCAGGCCTCAGAATGCCAAAAGCGTGCATTAAAACAAGAAAGAAATGACCCAAAACAGTATATAAAACAGCTATTTTGCTCATCAAAGTTTCTTCTTTGGTAGGTAGGTTTGGCTGAAATAATGATTTTTTCCCACAAAACTAGTGTTAAAAGCACAGATTTACATTCAGAAACCTCTTATTTACTGAAACATGAACAGTGTATGCATTTAGTTTTTTCTTGGTGTACATCCATGGAAAAAATTCAATTTTTGGCCTGAAAGTGGTTTCATAGACCAGTTTCTAGCTAAAAGTGTTGGTGTGGCGCAGTGGTTGGTGTTACCATCTCACAGTGAGAAGGTCTGGGTTTGATTCCTGGCCAGGGCTGCTAAGGGCCTTTTCTATGTGAAGCTTGCATGGTAGAAAATTGATGTGTTTTTCTATCATTACACTAGACAGTGACCTTCTGGAAATCATACAGTTCATCTGAAGACAAGGACTTGTGAAGGACGCGTCTGTGTGGGTTTCCGCCATGAGCTCTGATTTCCTCCCATAGTACGTCAGGTGAATTGGAGATGCTAAAATTGCCCTGAGTGTGTCTGTGTGTGTGCATGTGTCTGTCTGCCCTCCGATGGACAGGTAACCCATCTCTGCCTTTCGCCCTATGAAGAGAAACTATTCAGGCTCCAGTTTGTATATGTGAATGAATGAAAAAGCTTCAGTATGCATGAGTGATATCTTGAGTGATACGTATGTGTACATAAAGTGTACACATACATGTATACAGTTGTGCACATACACATGCCTAACTTTTTAGAGACTTGTGCAAGTGGTGTGTGTGTTTGTGTGTGTATGTGTGTGTGTGTGTGTGTGTGTGTGTCTGAGGGGCTCCACGTATCTATTAAAGTCTGAGGAAACAATTTGGCAATATTCCCAAGAAAACACTGTCATTACTATTGTCAAAAATATTTACATGGGCAGTGAAAATACAGTATACTCAGCACCAACTCTTCTCAGTGACTGCATTTCTGCAACCGCGTAAGAAGCTCTTTAAATGATTTAAAGTGAAAACAAATATTGTATCAGTTCCTTGAACACAGGAAGGGCCCTATCAAGGTGTGTACAGCCCCAGTTCAGCTTCCTTGTTTACTTTGTGGAGGTGCTTTTGATTAGTGGTGGTGTGTTTATGTTGCTTTGTTTTTGTCTTTAAAGGCAAGGCCACGTGGGCAACAGAAAACGAAAACATACGCTTTACACATCCATCCTCGCCTGTGTGGGTGTATCTGGCAGAAACAGGTTTAGGTTTAGGTGCGGTGAGTGGATGGATCATATGCTGCATCCAGAGCTGGCAATGCACTAACTGCATTTAATCAACAGGAGTGAGACAAATATCACACAGAGCTGGAAAGTGTCAGAGAGAGAGAGAGCGAGAGAGAAAGAGAGAGAGAGAGACCATAATTCTCTTTAATCCTAGAATGACATAGCCTGGCTTTGTCATTGCACCTTCTGTTTCGATCAGCTGCCCTGTTTTGTGCCACCTTCAAAATGGACTTAAATGCCCAATTACATCATAAAAACTCCGTTTTTTGGATGTCTGTACTCTTTGAAGTGCTGTGGTGATACCATTACCTCTCGAATGTCAGGAACATCATCCAATGTATGCATTCCAAGTTTTTAACAATGTTTTTACAAAAATGACCTAGACGTTTTTCATTATATAGGCCCTTTCTCTTTACTCCTAATTCAGATCTCTTTGGAGACTTCTGCATGTGTGATCTGTGTGTGTTATCTGTGTGTGTGTGTGTGTGTGTGTGCGCACGTGTGTCTCAGTGGCTAACCTTATCTTTTAAAGAATGGGGAAACTATTTAACCCACTGTAAAACGCTCAGTGATTACAGAGCACCCCTGACAACAGCTGTCTTTACACGTTGAATTGGACAGCTCAAACACACGCACCACCCTTCGAGGCCTCCAGTATATCTTCCTCAATGCACAAACACACACATACACATATACAAACACATGCACTTGCGCACTTGCACATACACACACATACATCCACAGATAAAGCAGCAGACAGCAAATGCTCAAAAAGGCCTCACAAAATGTGAGTCAGCAGCACAATCTCCAACATGTCCTGGAGAATACAAAGTTCACCTCTATGCTCAATTAGTCACATTCATTGAGTCATCAAATCATTTTAATGGCCAAGCAGTTAGAACACCCTGAGATAAAACATGTTTTAATAAATTCTCCTGATGTGGCATCTAATTCCTAAAACCTTGCATTAGGGGGAATTAGTGACACACTCATTTTCAGCTTCTACTCCCAAGCTTTATTTCCCAGAGTAACCTACAGAGACTTCTCCTGCTCATTAGTTTCAGGGAGGCCAGGGTCAGGATGAATGTGGGCGTGATTAACAGAATGCTAAGAGGCTGAACTGTGCCCCAGACACGTGCCTGTAAAGGACTCACACGTTACCCAGAGTTCTCTCGACCCTGCTGATATTACTGTGACCTCTGTCCCGCATGGGGAGTGTATGAAAAATAGTACTAGCCTGTCAGCTTTGCAGGGTCATAGAGCACCAACAGACTCATTATCAGAGAAGGTAACTGGTTGAAATATGGATGAATGGGTCATAACACCTAACACGGTGACTGTATTCTTATCAAACATGTCAGTGAAAATGCTGGTAAAAGCATAACCAGGAAATTGGTGTTATTTTTGTGGGATCTTACCAGACATCTACAATATTTCTGAAGAGTTAACTTTGCTTTTAGCATTTTGATGTTTATAGGTCCCTCCCCAGCAATTTCTCTCTCTCTTATTTGCTTCCTCTTTCTCACTCTCCTTTATTTTTCCGATCTCTTTCTGTTTCTCTACCTCATTTTCTCTCTCTCTTTAAAAAACCCTCATCATTGTCTGAACACCAGTTGTTTATTGAAGCGGATAGAAAAATATGCATATTTTTATAATAAACATATGATTTATAATGCATTTTTGACCAGATGGGAGGTTTAACTGTATACAACACACCCTTATATTAAAACAAATACAAAATGATTTATACCTTGTGGCATAATTGCTTGTAAAAGCATTTGACACATGTTACAGAACAAAACTTTTGACCTGTAATAGATGTTAAAGGATGCACCTCAGTCCATCCCAGTTAAATTAGTACATGCAATTTCCTTTTAGACTACTAAATGGTTCTAAAATGTCCTAAATAGATTTTTGATTTAGATATATCACTAGACATTTCAAGGAAAGTACTTTATTGAATAGAGCCTTGGAATTACATGGGGTACTTTAAAAATGTTCATCACTCTCACAAATTTGATTCATTTCTGTCATCTGGTTCCCACAATATCAATGGGTTGGAAAGGTATGGGCAGAGCAAACAGGGAGGACAAACAAACATCAGAAGATGACACTGTCATGATGACATTGCGGTGATGAGGCCATAATGGACACACACCTCATACAATACCTCCATACACTTAAGAGACAAAGTTCACAACTGGGTTTTTGAAAGGTTCCAGGCTCAGCTTACTCCTAATCTTAACTTCTATAGTTTTAATGGACATAATGTACTAGCAAAACTGATGCTAGCAAAAAATATACACTTAAAACAGTTTAACACTCTGAACCATGATCTGAAACCCTAGTCACTGTTTTTAACTTTGACACTTTTGTTACGTTACGTCGATACACAAAGAAAGAATATTTTTCATTTTTATAGTTAGTTTGTTTAGTCAGTCTTTTCACACGGACAGTCTTTCAGAATGAGAAAACAGATGTGAAATATAGCAATAAGGTTTGTTTTCTATGAAACACTCATGTAAGAGAAAGAAAAATGTACACGTCAAGTAGTAACAGTGATAACCATTTTTAAAGACTAAAAAATGCCCTACACTTACTCTACACTACACTTAGTTACTCATAGCTGCACTACACTTACTGATAGCTGACACTCTGAATCCATGCTGTTTATCTGGTTCTGCTTCAGCTCGGAGCTCCGAGCATTAAAAGGAAAGAACAGAACATGAGCAACCATGCGCTCTGATGTGAAAAACATTTCTGGAGTTTCTCAGACTCAGTTTAAAAATCACAAAGTGATGCTATAGTATTGACAAATTCAGCCAAAGATTCAAAACACTGTAGTTTCACGACTTAGTAAGAGGAACTGTTTTGAACAACATGAGTGCGCAGGTCATGATAGGCTAACGCTACATGGCTGGGTAAATGACAAAAAGTGATGGTTTAAGCTCACAGTGGCATTAAATAGAATCTGAAATGTAATATCTATAATACTGGTGAGGTTTTAACAGGAAAGGTTTTGGGTTATGAAGGCAGTTTCTAGCCTCATGGCTTGCTGCCATTGTCACACATTGTGAGCGTTTCAGAGTTCCTGGGTTTAAAGGATTACGTGACTGATTTGTAGTCAGTTTAGACAGTATTGTCTGTTCAAAATGGTGTCAGTTAAAAAAACGATGGCTGCCCATTCTGCTTTCAGGCAGGAGTGTAATCCAGTCATTATTCGTTATGACTCACTGAATCGGGCGAGAAAGACAAGACAGGCAGCCTCACACCTGAAGAAAGTTGAGCTGGAAGAAACTTTTCCGATTACCATCTACAATATCAGTGTTACACCTACTCTGTGAAAACACAAGGGACCACATGGAAATATAAACAGGGGAAAATGATTATCCACCCAGTGGCTACAATGTCTGCACTTCAATCTCCACGGACCAGTTTCTGCAGCAGTTTTAAATTAGACAGCGGTCTTAAATAAGACACTCTCCAACCATCCGTATACACACGCACATCTCGCTCAGCCTGACAGCCCTGCCTGTTGAACTGAAAAGCTGCCACTGCTAATTAGCTAATCAATACAAGATCTAAGGCATGATTCAGTTTGCCACAGTGGGATACAGCTGTGAGTGAACGCATGCGTGTGTGTATGCGTGCATGTGTATGTGTGAGTACGTGTGTTTTGTTTTTATACATTTTCAGGACAGAAGCTCAAGAACAACTGTGCTTACCAACAAAGTAAGGACCAGTCAAATGACCCTGCCTTATATTTTTTTTAACTAAAGCTACTGAATACACTGATTTGTATGACAGCAGGACAGAAAGAGAAAGAAATCTAGAGAGAAAGGGACACAGAGAGAGAGAAATGACAGTGTGCATATGAGGCAAGAAACAGAAAGGGAGATTGAAAAAGAGATAGAGAGGGAAGGTGAAGGAGAGTTTGTGAAAGAGATCGAGAGAGAAACAGAGAGAGAGAGAGATGCTACAATTGTGTATTTACTGATTAAACTGAGAACACAATGCTCTCTCACATTTACCCTAAAATTTTACTTAGAGCCTCTTGAAGTTTAACGAGATGTGTGTTTGTATGTGTGTGTGCATGTGTGTGTATGCTGTGCTGGACTGTGTGTCCGGTTTATGTGGTGCTTCTGCTGGTACTGTGACTATTCCCTGATTGTACTGTGATAAACTGCTGCCCACTCACATTTACCTAGAGCTGAACCAGCAGCCCCTTTCAACTGCTGCACCCTGAACCAGGTTCCTTCTCACACTGACTCATGCGTAAAGCCTTCTGATGACTGAGGGGTTTATGCTGGCAAAACCTATGAAAGCTAAGAGTAAACAGCCTGAATTTACACTGACATTAACAAGCTCCCTCCCACGTCACCATACGAGGACAGATAATAGTGCTGCAAAGACACACTCCTGTGAGTAATACGCTGAAACACCCCAAACCAATTCTCTGGTTAGACAACGAGTAATCTGCTTTTCTGCACTGTAAGACTTCTGAAATAAAACATCCCAATACAAACAAGTCCCTTATCCACTTCTCTACTTTATATCAGTAACTGAATAACTCTTAATACTCTTAAACTCTTAATAACTCATAAAAAGACTTAAGACTCATCACTGAACAATAAGCCTACGATTTTTCTTCACTTCACTGAATTGGTAGTACAGCAAGGTGTGCGTGTGCGAGCGACTGTGAGAGTGTATGTGGTTCACTTTAGTGGGTGGAGGAGAGTTGAGTGAGGATGACATCCTTCCATGGGAGCTTAGTTACTTTTTGTTTGGACAAAAGTAATTACCCACACTCAGAGAAACCCTCGGAGACGGCCTCAGAAGTCTCACACCTCTGCACTCAAATGAGCTGTCTCTCCAACAAATACACTTTTATCTCCCCCAGACTCGTTTTTTCATTCTCCTCCATTCCGCAACCTTACTTTTATTCTGCACTCTCGTTCTGTCTGTTCAGGAGAGCAAAGTTTTTCTGCCATCTAGTACAGCTGTAGTCCAACAATTCAACAGAATGCATCTGTTTTATTAAAGCAATGATGTTAACTGAAGTGGAAGATCTCACCTAGTAACTACACTTTATCAGGTACACCTTTTATACAGGACTCCGTATTTCGTAGTGCAAGACATTATTTGAGTGGTGGACTGTTCTGAGTGTAGAAGTGACACTGGCACTGTAGTGGCACAGTAGTGGGTGTTGTGCTGGTGTGACGCATCAGGCACAGCAGCGCTGCAAATTGTGCAGCAACAGATGGGCCAGGGATGGACAACATAGTGATATCCATCATTATCATGATAGGGATCCATAGACTGTTTTATCTTTAATCCAACCTGCAACACAGGGACAGGCCAAAATGTGGACTGTCCGGGAGTTTTCGAGGTCTAGTTTCAGAATGACTGCATGACATCATACTGTCACGATGTCACAATGCGCTTTTCTGAGCGTATCATGTATGTTTTCATTACTAAAGAACACCAGCTGACTGCATGATTAGTCCTATTGGATTTAGTTCAGTGTAGTGTGGGAAACATCGACTAGAAATAACCGTTTTTATAGTTTTTGATAGTGTTTCTGAAACAAGTGTCTTGTTAGTTGTGAAAAGAGTTTTTGCCATGTCATCAGCCCCAAAGAAGGGATAGAGTCAGTTATAGAAGAATTCTACACAACCTAAAGAATTCAGGCTCAAGTTAGACTGTGTTATTTTAGCTTGACTGTATTTTTGTAGTTGGGCTGTATTGTTGTTGTTGGCCCGTGTTATAATTTGACGGTGTAGTTCTAATTGGACTGTGTTAGTGTAGTTGGACTGTGTTGTTCTAGTTAGACTTTGTTATTGAAATAGGACTGTGTTATTGTAGTTGGACTGTGTTGTATTTCCACTGTGTTAGTATCGTTAGACTGTATTGTTCCAGTTGGACTTTGTTATTGTAATAGGACTGTGTTAGTGTAGTTGGACTGTGTTGTAATTCCACTGTGTTAGTGTAGTTGGACTGTGTTGTAATTCCACTGTGTTAGTGTAGTTGGATTGTGTTCTTATAGTAGCATTGTGTTAGTGTAGTTGGACTACATTATTGTAATTGGACTGTGCTGCAGTTGCACTGTGTTATTGTAATTGGATTGTTGTAGTTGTAGCTGGACTGTGTTTTAGTTCATCAAAACTCACAAAAACACAAAAAAAGCTGCTTCTGATCTGTTTACAGTTGTACAATAATACTGGAATTACTTTGCTATCAGACAGATGACTGTTTAGACTGTTTTGACTGATGAGTCAAATATATATTTTATGATCCATTTATTTAACTCCAGAATTGTATTGGCTGCTGGACTAAAATGTGTGTTTTTTGAAAAGCCGAAAGCATTTGTGACTATATGCACAACATTTTCTCTGTAATGCTAATCCAGGTAGCTATAAACCATTTTCTACATTGTCTAAGTGTGTGGTGTGTACACTTTACATGCACACTGACATTTACATGAGCAGGTACACTAGAGAATAAATGTTTGAATTCTTGTTATGTATTACACATGCATAGAACCACTCTGATATCTTCACAAGTTGTAGAATGAAGTTAGAATAAGATTTACATCCAATATTGGCTTGTATTTAAAATATGGTAGTCAAATCTCAGGTGGATAACTAATCAAGAATGAATATAAATAAATAATTACAGTAGATTATTCATCATAACTTCTTGTTATTCCCAAAAAACTTGAAATATTGTATAAAGCGTCTTCAAATACCATCCGGGGTTTAGCTTATAGTATTTAATCCACACTGTACATGCTATTGTGGTGTAACATTCATGAATACATCCAATAAATAAACACACACTGAATTTCCATATTCTGACAAAAAAAGTTTGACTCATTCATTCATTAGACAGAATAAGACTGTTGCCAATGTTTTGTTAAGTCTGTCAAAGAGAACCCATCTGTTAGCAGATGGTCAGTGAAGCCACTGACGCACAGTAAAGTGTATGTATGAGGTAGATATAAAATGGACCACTGAGTGTATATTGTATTGTAATAATATAACAAGATACTGTCTCATTTCGTATCCACTTTAAGTCTCTCACTCTGTTCATCAGTGAGCAGAAGTTCAATGTGCTCATTACAGTAATTGATGCCTCTCTTTCCTCGCACAGCTCCTCTTCTCGAAGCACACAGGGCCACTAAATGAAATGATTAAATGTGTGACGTGGAGAGGGACGGGGCCAGGGTACCTCGCTCGCCCCATCTGATGCTTTTAAGTGTCGGAGAAGTTGCTAAGCAACTCGAGGAATAGATGGGTCCAATGTAAAGGCTAGATCGAAAAGAGTGAATACATGCTTGAGGAGGAGGTGAGAAAGACGGAGAAGGGGCACAGAGTGTGGGCGGATCCACGATAAATGATAGTAAGACAAGATTACATGCACATGCTTGCATACAAATACAAGCGCGTGCGCGCGCACACACGCATCATCTCTGCTGAAAGTAAACACACAAAGCTGTCCTTGATCTGTTGCAAAGACATTCAAGGCAGTTCAGCTTTACTAGCAGAGCCAAGGTATCCTGGTCATCATAACAATATGCATCAGTTCTGGGTAACGTTTTACATGGACAGCGCACTGCAGAAGCTTTCTAGATTCAATAACTATTGAATTCATTGTAACTTTTTCTTAACTTCCCATTAACTTTAACCTCTGACCAAGCTTAAGCCTAACCCCAACACTAACCTTAACCTCAACCCAAAGCCTAAACCTAACCATTTTTACTGATTTTAAACCTAACCCTGGTACTGACTAGGCTTAGTCCTCTCACTGTTGAGAATAAACCAGATGGTTTATTAAAAATAAAGTAGGGCCACTTTTGCTCCAACCTAAGCTGAAAGTGAAGACTATGTTTGATTCAGAATTGTCCTTAAAATTAGACTAAATGCAAAAATATACCTGGAGGAACTACTTACACAGTGGAATAATTTTCATACTTTGTAAAATAGCATAAGAAAATAGCAAAAAAAAAAATGAATGAATGTGTAGTTGATTGAATGTGTACTTTACAGAATCAAGAATATAATTATAATCAATATCAAGAATTCCTCTGCATCAGACAGACAAATACTACATGATTTTACTATATAACAAATACACAAATGATTTTTATTCAGTGACTTCTTATACCTTCTTGATACTTGCAAATGTACTTGAAATGTTATATAAAAACTTTTGGTGTTTATTTTATAATACTTCTAAATGGCCAGATGGACAGATCTGCATGCTTCTGGTCTTGTTTGTATGCACAATATGCACAATAATAATGTCTACAGTTAATATTTAAATGTTATAAACCAGACACCAAATGTTTTTGATTTGACCTCTTCTTTACTGATATGAGAAATTCTGGATATTGATTAAATTATAATTATATTCTTGACTCTGTAAAACTTTGCTTTTTTGGAACATCTACGGTTTCGTTCATACAACGCAAACAAGACTCAACGCCGAGAGAACAGAAACTTGTAAATCTGTCCATCTGTTCGAAACATTTGTCGAAGCTGCTAAAATCCACAAAGCATTTAGTTTTGCCAGCCTACTTTGCTAAGCCAAAGTCTTCCTAGTCAGCATCATATATCCTGCATTCGAAGAGATATACATCACAAATGGAAGCGAGCCCCTCTGCATGTGTACGGAGGGACAGAGCCGTTGTGCAGTTTGTTCAGTAGAGCCTTTGGCTGCTCCTTCACTCTGAGATTCTGCTGTAATGCTCTGGCAAAGTGCCCTGCGAGGGCTGAGCACGACGGGCCTTGGAGAGCGGACCCTGTGCTCTTGCTGTGTGTTTACAAGCTAAACATGCGCCTCGGGACTCTTGACATCCTGGCCTCTCCACACTTGTATAACTTCGTGCGGGAGATAAAAGGCAAGTAGAGTCAGTTCATAATGTCTTTACACCAGAGTCTCTGCTGCAATACACACCACAGGGCATGTGAACACAGTGCTGTCACTCTTAGAATTATTAACAGACACAAACCTAGAGCTAGCACGATGATCTTCATGTGAGCGATACTTCTGTGAGAGCGAAGGTTGACTACTTGCCTATAAGCTATGAGTAAGCCCACTCCTCTTCCCTCAGCCTTGCCAAGCAGCTCCTCTGCATCTGCCTTTTACAGTTCTGCCAAAAACTAAGCCTCAATGGAGCACCAGTATCCAGCATAAAGCTGCTTCCCTTCTGGAAAAAAAATGCTATTGTAACAATGCTTGGCTTCATTTCTTCAAAAGATTACATACACTGGACACCCAAAGTTGAAGGGCAACTAGGTTCTGGGGGCTATTTCATTTCCAGGTATGCCCTTTCATTGCAGGTATTTTTTTCTAGTTTAAGTTTTGGTTACACTTTACTGTAGTGTGGCTCCCCAAAATCTACATAACCCATTCATGACAGCTAACAGTAGCCTACACAGACATTTACGAAGGCTTATTCCATTCCAAGTGTCAGTTGTCATGACACTCACGTAGAAAACCCCTTTTTATAAGGTTATGTAGGTTTATGCCGGTTGAAATGAAAAGCTTATGTAGGAGTCTTGTAGTCTTATGAATGCTGCCCTTCAGTGAAGTGTTACCAAAAATTCAAATCCCAGAGGAAGGTAATGTTTTGTTGCAGAAAAGGCAGGGAGCACGTGCCGATCTGAGACAAACAACAGAAAGATAAGACTACATGTCTGCACATGCAGACACACAAAGGGTGTAAGTCACTGACCAAAGAATCATATTTGCCTGGAGAATCTATTTACACAGTACTTTTACATACTTTTATCCTGGAAAACAGCATAAGAATTTCATTTTAACATTCCATCATCAGAATGCTGCATTACTGTACATCAATACATATTCATACCTGACACACACACACACACGCACACACACGCACACACATGCTCACACTTCCATCATCTACGTCAGCATTATCAGCACCCACTGTCCAAAGTGTATGTGTGAAGGTGAGATACACTGTGTTGGATTGAGGGAATAGGGTCAAAGGGTCTTACCACTGAAGAGGACGGTTGTTCTGGGGGTAATGTCTAGGTCCAGTGGGGGTCTAAAAGGATATGCCCACAGGCTGCATATGCCACTCAGCAGCTGCAGGCAAGACAGCCATGCCACATCGCGACTCATCATCTCCATCAAGCCAAGTTCACCCAGGAGGGGCGGGCACCGGAAGTTCACCCCTCCTCTCTTCAGAGCAACCAGAGCTCTCTCACGTTCTCACATAAATTAAGTCTTTGATGTCTCTGCTGCGAGGTCCCAAGGTCCTACTTCATCCTTCTAATCTGGAAAACAAACACAAAAACAAACAGAAGGCTTAGCAAAGGTACAGAAATTCTTACGAAGTGCTGATGAAACAGTACAGACAGAGCAGGACCTGATGGATAGAACAATTGACTTATAACATTGGCTGATGTTGATCTCCAGCAGATTTGTCAATGAAAGGTTAAAAGACTAGTTTTAAAAATATATATAGTATCAGTGATAACATTTTCATTACAGTCACACTCTAAGACAGACAGACTGTTTTGTGAAAAAAAGACATGCAGTAGTAGCTGAATCATGTTTCTCCTGTAGAAAGCTTGATGAAAAACAGACAGATCCTCAAGTTTATTCATGTGATGCACACTGAAAGCCTTAAAAGGACATGGCTGCAAGGAACACTGCCTAAAATGATATATATTATACTGAATGAAATAGTTCATCATTAGTAGACAATAGAATAAAAAACTGGAGCGAAGCAGAATGTTAATGTTCTTCAATCCTGTGGAGACGCAGTGATGTGTTACAGAGCAGCGCGGAATAGTTAGAAAGATTACAACCTCTGCCAACACATCCCAGTGTGCTTTACACATCCACACACTCAAATTAAAGATCAAAGGTGCTGTGCCATGTCCAATGGCACAGACCAATTTGGCCTGTAATGCTGTGCCCTGTCTGCGGTAATTGCTTTGAGTAATAAGGTGAAGGATAATGTAGAGCAAATGAATGGTGAGAGCAGTAAGTTGAATCCTTCAGAAACTTCACTTCATCTCCACTTCATCTACTATCAGCAGACGCCTCACATCCACAGCACATTCCTCACTTTATCCACATCTCTTCATCTCTCACACTCTCATGCTGGTCAGTGTAGTATAGAACTAAAAGAGAGAACAGGCTGAAGGTGTATCTGAGATATCAGATAATGACTGAGCACATTTTACATTCTCCCAGAATTCTTAACATTCACCTGAATTCTACCTTCAATGACACACTAATTTCTCAGATGCAATTTGAGTTTGTTACCACTTAACAAAAAGACTATCTTTATTAGGGGTTTACAAATGTTAAAATTAATTAATTATAGTTACAGTTATTAATTAATAAGCAGCTTTAACATACACACACACACATACATA
>JBBPCX010000154.1:13607654-13635973 GCA_037974365.1 Hydrocynus forskahlii | reverse complement strand
GAGAGAGAGAGAGAGAGAGAGAGAGAGAGAGAGAGAGAGAGAGAGAGAGAGAGAGAGAGAGAGAGAGAGAGAGGTATTTATGATAGCAGCTCAGCTGGGTGCAGGCTGGATGAGACCCCTCATGCATGTTTAAGCAGCTGTCAGTCACACCACATGCATCCATATTCACATTTAAAAGGTCAGACTCCCACTACTCACTCATACAGAAAGATCTCATCTTAAAGCATCCACAGCTGTCCCTCTAATCACCACTACAGGGATCTAATGCAGTGACTTGGTAAAATCAGTACACTAGCGATTTGGATTAAACCCTTCAACTGATATCTTATTTCATCCTGAGGCTTATTCAGTAAATAAACGTGAAATAATGCAAACTGGCTTAGATATTAAGTAACAAGGGTGAGTAATGGAGATATGGTCATGCTGATAGCTCCTGGCCACTGTAGAGGCTTAAATCCTTTGAAATTTCATTCTAATGCTTTAGTCAGGGGACCTTTAACTTATTCAATGCGTTCATTGACTTTAACAGCCAGTGCATAACAACTAAAAGACTGTTCGGCCCCAAAGGAACTGATACATGAATAATAACTAAAAAGAGCCAAAGTTAAAGAAAGAAGCGAAGCTGACTTAGGCTCCAATGAATCATTAATACAGAAAGCCAAGGCGTGAAGAACAAAAATAACGTCATCTGTGGTTATTCACAAGGCTGGCTTTGTCATGTCAAGCCTGTGGCACTTCTCATAAACAAAAACTGTGCTCATAACTACAAGCTATGTCCTTATGAAAGCACTGTCTATCACATCGAGTCTTTAGGGTGCATTTATTAGTGCCTGAATTGGAATAAGTCACTAAACTGCACGTCTTACTGCAAAATGACACTAGCTTTTTTCATTGACTCAGGGGGGCCCTGAGAAGCCTTGACTTTTCCCAATAAAGGATAAGAAAAGGGACTCTAATGAACTCTAAATGGAGACAAAGAGGTCTCATTAGCAGTTTCTTGGCAGGAACGCATGAATGCAGTCTTTCTGTATAGTTCTCTCATCAGCTGAAAGAAATGCCAGCCCAAACACAGATCCTCTTATTTGCAAACAATTTATTATGTTTTAATGATCTTTTATTCACTTATACGGAATCAATTTTGTTGGTGAGCAGCTGAACTATGAAACAGCATCACAGCTGAACATCCCAGCAGCTCTGGGACTCTCAACTCTTTCCGACATGAGGTAATTTTTAAAAAGCTAAGCAGCTCTTCAGACCGGTGCTGAGCAAAGCTTGTTAAGTTCTGCCCAAAGGTAGTAGTTTTATTACTTACTTTATTATGACATACACATACACATTATACATTATGTATATAAATATATCAGAAGGCAAGTCTGCACCTACAGCAGTAACATCAACATTTTTTTTCAGGGCTGCTACACTGTGATGAGTGAAAAGGAGATAGAGGTACTGTGTCAAAACACTTCTGCATTCGCATGGGGCTGATTTGATACAAAGACACAAGATGTCAGTGAACAGCAGTACTTAAAGAATCCATTTCTAGCATTTGTCTTGTTTTTTTCTCAGAGGTCTAGTTATAATATTTATGTGTTTTGTGAACTATGCCTTTAAGGTCAAAATATATGAAAGATCTCTCTTCTGACTGTTTGCTGTTAATCATACCTCATTCAAACAGCAGTCAGGGCTGAAACAATTCTTATTAGCTTGTAAGGGCAGGACTAAACTTCTATAGGTTAACAGAAGCAGATATATGTAAATGCATTACGTCCAGTGACATGACAGAAACGGATGTGAATTTAAAACTGGCTGTTTTTGCAGCCTATGGACTGAGGAGTGCATGGCTGGTTTTGAAACTTTAGCAACGTTTTACATACCAGAAAATGACTTTATTTTATAAACCTTCCAGTATAGGTCAAATACACTCCCTGGTCATCATTTTTCAGAACTGGAGAAAGAACTCTCTAGTTCCACCCACTTCTGGTTCCTGGTATGAAACCCTATCACAACTGCTGCCATGCTGTTTAACGACTGACATTTTTAGAATCTATTTCTATATCCTTTTTCAAGATCTATTTGAGCGTAACAAACTTTTTCTCTAAAGGAGTTGTCAAATACATGTTTGAAGTAGCTTCTCCAACGCAGCCAGATTAATGTTCTTATTATGTGACATCTAGACAGCTGTCGAACATCTAATACTAGATTCACCCATCAGTATGTGGCTGAGCTATAATCATGCCTGCATTTGGATGAACATAAACACAAATTAAACGGACGCTTACAAAACACTCCTTTAAAAATGTATGAGCACTTTGAACTGTAAACCATCACCTGTCTGTTTGATCTTTATGAGTGTAAATGATAACATTTTATTATTAACAAGAATAGGCTGAACTACTTTTGAGCTTTACAGGAAAAGAAGGCACTGTATGGATCTAAACAGCAGAGCTGACAGGCATTACAAGAGGTACTGCATCCAGCCCCAGACTTACCAACACATAACCTCACAGCCTAGCATTTTCCCTGCTTCAAAAAGTGTAACTCTGCAGCTTCTAATCAAGCATTTCAAGAGTTCAGCACCGGTGCAGTGAAGCACCAATCAGACCTGGACAACAGTATCCGGGACTATTTGAGTTTGAGTTTGATTTATGATGTTTTAATCGCTGTAAAGTCATTTAACTATGCAGCCCCGGCCAGGTATCACTGCTGAGCATGTCAACCCGCTTAAAGGAGAATACGAAGGTGTGCTGTTTAATGCTGGAGATCCCTACTATGTCTTCCTCCATGTGAAAACAAATCCAATACCCTCTCCAGACGAGCCACACAGAGCACATATTTCTACTGGGGGCTCCCCTCATGGTAATGTATACTATTAAATCAAAGAAAAGAATAACATGTCCAGTACAACCCCTGCTCTTATACAGTGCAACCAGATTAACATAATGATTCAGTAGCCTGCATTAGTAATTATCTGCCACCCACATGTACTTCAGTCACCATAGCACTTTTCACCCAGCTGACATGATACATATATGTGGGAATTCGTGCCCAATTCATTCTGCAGAGCATTTCTGAGGTCAGGCACTGATGCTGGATGAGAAGGCCTAGCTTGAAATCTCCGTTCCAGTTCATCCCAAAGGTCCTGGATGGGACTGAGGTCAGGGATCTGTGCGGGCCAGTCAAGTTCTTCCACACTGAACTCCTCCAGCCATGTCTTTATGGAGATTGCTTGGTGGACTGGGGCGCAGTCATACTGGAATAGAAAAGGTTCTTCCCCAAACTGTGCCCACATGGCGTTGTCCAAAATGTCTTGGTATGCTGAAGTAAGGGCCACCTGAAGTGATTAATTAAGAGATGTGTCCCAAAACTTTTTTTCCATCTAGCGTATATATATAAATATATAAACATATGGGACACCTCGCTCGAACCTCATGGTCTGTCAGGTCCTGACTGAGTCACGTACTGGCCTCCTATGATGAGCTCAATGATTAACGGCGTTGAAGGGCAGAGGTTAGAGGCTGGATCGATGGTTTACGTGCAGATGTGGAATGTTTCTTCTGCGTCTTCAGCTCCGGCTCCAGTTCCAAGCGAAACTCGCGTGGGCGCGGAGCTCCTTGGAGCTGCTTGGAGCGGAGATTGAGTGGAGCGAAGGAGGTCTGAGCCAGAGTGAGGAGTGAGAGACCCGACACTGGACAGGGGAGGTGGCGAGACTGAGATGAAGTTTAAACACCTAGGCTCCCGAAACTTGCTCGACTTGTCCGAGGGTGGTTGTTGTTGTGAACTCCTGTAATCTACAACAGTCTCCGGCACTCACAACTACAGACACTCTGATTACCCAACACAGTGAAGTCGCTTCACTTACCTGGTTCTGATTGGTTACAGTTTCCAGAACCCTTCAGCTCCAAGATCTGTAGCCAAAAAAAAGAAAATTCAGAATAATGATTGGACTCTTCCTCCTAGGACTCTCTTTCTCCTCCACCAGGCTATGCTGCCAGTGAAGGAGAGCAGCAGCAGCGCCGGCAGGTACCGAAACTAAACACGCCCTTTTTGCGCAATTACGCGTTCAGTCCGCCTCTCATCGCCCGTCACAACTCCAGCTGCCACTTCGTTCACGAGAAACTTTGCGTGAGCACCAAATATCAACGAGACGCAAAAAAGGTACGGGAAACAGGTCAGCACTCAGGACATTCAGATCAGTAATTCAATCACTGAAAGCCTTCATCAGTGACACCTTTCAATGCAGACGATATGAAAGACTTTATTCTAGCAGACATAAAGAAAAAAACACCTGACTGTAGACACAGAGTTGTGCGTATATAAGTGTTAATCCCATCATTCTATATTCACCCATTTAATCGTAATTTAAGAGTGTTTGCTCGGGATCGGGGGGTTTCCAGTCACACAACACACACATCAAGTTTCTGATAAGTGCATCTTTACCACCTCCCTTTGGTTGAAAGAGGACGGTACAATGACCAGTGCTAAAATAAATGGCTTTTACTTCTTTCTACACCAATCAGCCACAACATTAAAACCACTATAATGTGAAGTGAATAATATTGATTAACTCGTTACAGTGGCGCCTGTCTGGGTGGGTAGGGCTATATTATGCAGAAATGAAGAGTCAGTTCTTGAAGTTTATGTTTGAAGCAGAGAAATGGGCAAGGATTTGAACAACTCTGGATAAAATTGTTATGGCTAGACTACTAAATCAGACCATCTCTAAAATGTGTGTGTGTAGGGGGGGTGTCCCAGCGGTTAGTATGTAACAAAAGTGGTCTAAGTAAGGGTCATGGACACCTAAGGCTTACTGATACGAGTCAGGAGTAAAGGGTGGCTGATCTGGACTGATCCCACAGGAGAGCTACCGTAGCAACAAATAGCTGAAAAAGTTAATAGAATGGCGCTTCTCATCTATGCAGCTGCATAACCACAAACCAGCTAGAGCCCCCAGAGGAACCTGTCCACCATTGAAAGTTCTTACGGTGAAAGATGTCAACTCCAAGTTCCCAAGATCTCAGATTGAGCATGTGTGGGAAAAACGAATCCGGTCCATGAAGACCATCTTTAAACTTACAAAACCTACAGGATGCTGCTAACATTTTGGCACCAGATACCACAACACACCCTTAGAGGTCTTGTGGCATCCAGGCCTCAACAGATCAGAACTGTTTGGAGGTATGAGGGGGATACACACAATACTAGAGGTGACTTCAATGTTATGGTTGATTAGCGTATGTAACATACAGAAATTCAAAATATATTTGAGCCACAGGGAGTTTATTTATCAATATTTTTTTTTTTACTATCATTCACTCTTTAAAATTACACATTTTTCTCTTCCACAAACAAAAAGAAAAAACTGTAAAGCAAATAAAAGAGAACTCCAACTGTATTTATTACTGAAACAGCAGAGCAACAGTCTTTTGAGAAGTGCATTTGATCATCCACGCAAGGTCTGTGGCTATGAACAGAATGCTATTCCATCCAGTTGTGGAACTTCTCCCCCTTTTAAAACAACTACAAATTAAAGAACCACTAGTTCTATTTTAAGTGGAGAAAAAAAACTATAGAGCTTTAAGTAATATTACAATAGTAATGTAAAAAAATGCCAAGACATCTGCAGATATTATTTCTAACACCTAACATACTGGCTTTGCGTATTAAAATGTTATGCCACCACTAATTATGCACACTTGCATTTGGATATGTTTAATTGATATGTAAACAAATTACATGTCTCTTAACAAAAACAATATTTTAATGTTTTCAGAAAAGTGCTTTAAAATGTACTTTGCTGTGTCAATCATACATCAAACTCTTTAAGAAGAATGTGCTGGACCACTAACCTATTAGACTTTCTTTTGTAGAGATGGAGGCCAATTGCATGGATACAAACAGATGCAAAAATAAGTAAAAATATTCTGCTAGTGCCCCAAGACACTTATCTTTGCTATTATAAAATTAGAACAACAGGAAAAGATTTTGTCTACAGATACCTCAGAAAAGACATGAAAGAAAACTAGACAACCATCAGTTACACTTTAACTAACATATCAGACAGCAGCTTAAAGAGTGGAAACCCTGAGCCTGAGAGATTGGTGTTGGTTGCAATAAAAGTATTTTTGCATTTGGCATTCACAAAAAAAAACCACACAAATTAAGTCCTGGCAGCTAAAAGGACTGAGCCTCCAGTAAGGTCTGAAAGGATGGACACACTGTGCCTGCGTGAGGGTGACTGAATGAGGGTGTTGCCTTCTAGCAAAAATAGTGCAGTGCATCAGGCTTATTACAGATAAGGTGCTAAGAAATAAAGGCCCTTCCACACTACACCATTCATTTGTACCTTCAACAGCTGAACATGTTCACACCACACAGTATCCTACTGACATTCATCTAATTTACTGAAATATATGTGGGGGGGGGCCTCAATAAGTGTTATGTAGTGTGTAAGGGCCTGTATATTACACTCAAAAAGCCTTGAGGTCAATGAACAAACATCTTTTAAAGGATCCATTATATGAGTAACTGCTCTAACAACTCCTATAAAAATTTATCTTCCTCTGGTTCATCATCATCTTTCACCAGAAGATCTCCACCTTTTTCTACAGACTCTTCATCTTTAAGAAGCTCTTCATCTACATCACTCTCTGTTAAGTCTTCAAGACGTTCTCCTTCCAGTAGCTCTTTATCTGCCAGTGTGTCACCCCTCACGTCCTCCTTTTTATCGTCACTGCCCAGCTCGATCAACTGTCTCTCCTCTTTTATGTCACTCAAAACCCCCTGCACCTCATCCTTCTTCTCCTCACTCTCTGTAACACACTCCTCAAGCTCTTCTTCACTCTCAGCTGGCACTTCATCTTCCTCCTCCACCCACTCTTCATCCTCCGAGTGGACACTGTCAGAATCTTCACTTTGAGGCTCTTCTGCTGCCTCTTGCTTTGGATACTCAGTAGAATGTCTCTCTTCATTGATGGGCAGTTCATCCTCAGGAAGAGGTTTCCAGTAATCATACAGTTTTCCCTGAGTTAATAAAAATAAAAAAACAAAAATATGAAGCAACAGAATGAAACCATTATCAACAAATTAATTCAGTTTTATGAGTTCCAGAGGACTGACAGAAACAATGAGAACAATGAGGGAAAAAAGGGGGAAAAAAACAAGTAACACAGACATGTATATTGCAGTAAAAAAATGCAAATACTAGGTGAGCAATTGATTTTATCAATAAAATGTGTTTTTTCCCCATCACCTAATTGTTTTTCTGCATGTACTATGCTCTTTCGAAAGCATAAATAAGAAGGTAAATAAATTTGTTACGTTTTTTATTTTTTTGGAATGAATTGTTTTTTTCAGTTTTTTTTTCCAAAAACTTCAGACTATCATGGTACTAGCTGCTGCATAAACATTTACCAGCAACTCTTTTCAGCATTGCCAAGGAAGTGAAAATAGGGCAAGATACAGACCAGTGGCTGGTCTGTATGGACTTGTACCACCCAGTATAAAAGCCTCAATTTTAAGAAAGAAGCTCATTCATTGCCATCACCGACACATTTGTCTGTATGATGAATGTCAGTTTACACTATCCCTCAAAGCCTGGTCTGGGCTTTTCTCATACTGTCTCATGTGCTCATCTGAAAAGAAAGCCAATTACAGTGATGTATGTATTGAGGGCAAAAGCCATTGAACGAATTTGGTTTTAGTGTGATGCCAGGCCTATCAAGATGCCATAAAATGCACAGCATTCTCAAAGACAGTGGCTGCAGTTTTCCCCACACATTTACCAGCAGAGAGTCAGAATTTAAATTCACTACACTTTCTTGTGCCCGTGAACTAAGAGACTGCAAAAAGGTCTGACCACCGAGGAAAGATGCCACTGAGAAATTCAAGGTGATTGTGGTGTGAAGGCACCACACACTCAGGGATTTCCCAGGTCAAACCTGGTGACCCACTATAATCCAGCAGTAGTGAGAACCACAGTGCAACTTGTAAAAACACAGTGGTTGCTGGATGAAACCCGTAAAGCAGCTGGTCTGGCCAGTCATTCCTCAGCTCATGCACGTTCAAGGGCCAGACAGGTTTTACAGAAAATGCTAGCAAGAAGCATCTCAAAGGCTTGTGAACGACATGTTCACACCAGGTGAATAGCCTTTGGGGTAGGGAGAGAACTTCAAAGTAATATTCCTGACCAAAGAAAGACAGATCTCTGCTTGGTAACAACAGGTATGTGGTTTAATAATAAACTGATCCAGAGAAGATCTAGTATGGGGGAAGATCTAGTAGAGGAAACCCTGATGCTGAAAAAGCCGTGAACTCTCAGGCATATGTGAAAACATGCTGGAAGCAGGACAGAAAGCACCTGCAAATGGGTGATTCCATGAGCACAAGAAAACAAGCTTTTAACAATCCAAAAATGTTTTAAGAACAATCTAGTTATTTATTGATTCATAACTTATTTTCAATCTAATTTTGGTAACAAGGTTGTACTAAAAAAAAAAACCTTGTCAGTCCACATCACTGAATATAAAGAAAAAAAAAAAAACATTCCCCCTGGTGTTTTTAGGAAATTTGGAAAATAAATGTTCCGCTGTGCAATAGAATTTTCTAGATAATAACTGAAATATTTCATAAGGCTAAAGGATTCAGGTGACGAGGTTTAATGAATGAACCTATAAAGGACAATCATGAAAAAGGACCATTTGTATGGATTACCATGATTGTAAAACTAGTATGATTTTTGAGGCATTCAGATCATTATATTTAAGGTCAAATATATTTATAGTGGGGTGAGACTATAGTGGCTAAAATACTATCTACGTAGTTTCTTAGACGGATTTGTACTAATATTCTACGATTAGATTTATAATAAATACGTACTAACATTGCTGTGAAATATATTTTACTTATGTTTAAAATGTTCACCTTCATTTTAAGGATTTGAAACTATCATATCAGTGGGATGTAAACCGCACCGCAATCATTGAATTACCAGCCTGCCTTCCCAACACCTCCTCAGGCACAACCTTGATATCAGGTACTCACTGGACATGCTCAACAGTGCTATACTTCAGTGAGTACCTGATTTAAAATCATGACACGGCAGTTATATGACTCATGACAAAAAATAAACTTCCAATTTAAATTCATTTTTCTTTTCTCTTATACTGAAACAATGATTATGCAGTTCTGAAATGCAGAGACGTAAAATCATCAGGTGATGATGTTGTAGCCTGGAAAACCATATACATATGGCATAAATACAACAAAGCAATTCTTCATTCAGAAATTAAGTGATAAAAGCTGTAAAAGCATAAGTAGATCCATACCTCCTGGGGCCGTGATCTTTGGAGGAGCACCTGCCATCTGGTGTAAATCCTTGCAACAAAGTCTTTTACCTGAAACGAAAATAATGATGGAACTGTTATGTAACAGTTTTATGAGGAAAGTCAACAGTTTGAGCGATTTTAGTAAAGCTACGGTACCTTACTCCTGTAAAGCATTTTCTCACTTTCCCTGATGTCACACTTAATGTGTTTTTCCAGTTCAGCAGACAGCAGCAGCAGTTCATTCTAACAACATATAATGAACAAATAAAATGCATATAAGGAATGCACCATGGTTTACAGCTCTCACACTAATAATTTATATTCTGTTAGGTGACAGATCAAACCAAACAAAACTCTTTTTATTTATATGAAATGTAAGACAAGTTTCAATGGAATGCCCTCTAACTAAAATGGCTGACTTTGAATAACCCTACTATTCACTTTGCAGTGTCAGAAGACAAGCTTTCACTGTTCAGAATTCACAGATGACTCAAGTCTCAGTGTTTTAATGTACAGAACTATTATTTTTCTGAGGCACACACAACTGACACAGAGTCCTTACATGACACATCCCCGTCGGTCACCACCACAAAAATAACACAGACATCGCCATTTAAGTTACAGACATTGACATCCTTTATGAAACACTATTACTTAGAAATGCAGTTGGTAACACTACATTATTTTAATATTTTTTTAAAGAAACAGAAAAAATGCTAGTTGTGACCTTGACATGAGTGCGCTACAAACAACCTACCGTCCTAAAACACCCACACAAAGATACAAAATTCACAGCACTTACTCTTTGGTTTGAGGGTAAAAACTCAAAATTGGAGGCTTCATTTGTCAAAGCCAAAAGGCTATAACAGAGGTAATATGCCTGAAAAAAAGGAAAAGCCCTTCCATGAGTAAGTGGGAAAAAAATGTTACCAAATAACATGAAATAATGAAGATAAGGGCTGTCGTCTTCAAATGTCTTGTTTACCTGCTGATCTAGAGTGAGGGCACAGACATCAGTCTCCTTCTGCTCTTTCTGTGCAGCAATGAAGCCCTTCAGAAGGGAGGAGGGACGCATTCGAGGCAAGTAACTCCTCAGATCTGACAACTGAGAACCGGGCGCAGGGGTAAGAGTATAACGGCGTATTATATCAAGCATACGTTGATACGCAACTAATTTCTTGCCATTATGGGAAAATCAGCACATTTTGTATGAAATAAATCCGTTTTTTTTTCCCCAAACCTTGGGTTAATAAAAGGGATAAAGAAAAACGTGATCTGTTCATGGGTCATTTTTCCCAAAGTAATGTTTAGATATCAAATTTAATACTGAGTACCTGGATACTCCTATTAAACCTCAATTATAACTGACACAGTGCCCATTAAGAGGAGTAAATTAGGTCTTGGTTTGCAGAGACATCTGCCACAACAATTATTACAATCAGTTCAATACAAAAACCCCCACGGCTTAAGTTTGTTTCTCTCACCTGAAATTCTGAACATGAGGGTTTATACGTGCACTTCTGATTTAACAGTTTTGAGATGACTGACACACTCAGATGCCTCCTCAATTGCCTTCCCAGGGACATATAAGAAAACAAAATAGAAATAAGATTAAAAACACGACCCGTAATCTCACTTTATAACTGTATTAATACAGTACATCATTTACTCACTTCCCCCGGCTACAACAAGGCAGCAGCTGCACCAGCCGTCTGAGGTTGTGGTGATCCTCAGTCAGATCAGTAATGGCCTGGCAAACCTGAGGCAACTACAAGAAAAGACGGTACACAACATATTGCTGTGCATTTCTCAGTCTGTACAAATCAAAATAAAGTCAAGAGATATGAAAGGTTTATCGTACTGGAACAACAAAAGCAAAGGGCAAACAATGGCAACACTAAAACCACTGATGTACAGTTCAAAAAGGCCTGGTGCATGTTGGGGCACCGACTGGGCTTCATAATGCTGAAATTATCTGTGCGTGTAGAGCCATATTTGTGTGTGTGGCTGTTTCTAACCTGAATTTCCCAGTGGGTCATGTTGTTAAGGATGTGTTGCAGCAGGCAGCTGAGGTCCCCTGTGGGCAGCAGCTGTAAATAGGTCTCCAGACTGACTTTACACACTAGCACCAACAGTAACAGCAGCTCTTCATCAGTGTATGCCCTTGGACACAAGGCAGCACACAGTGCCAAGTACTACTCCCACACAGACATGTGCACAGAAAGTGAACAACACAAAAACACAGGACATGTGTAATAGAAAAAAAAACCCAAAAAATCAGCGTTCTGGAAAAAAAATCAAAATAAAAAAAATCAAAATCAAAAAAAGAGATAAAAGTCCAACAAATTACCTTGATAATATTCTCAAAATTGTGCTCTGGAAAAGAGTTGCGCTCCTTTTCTGTTCTTGTACCATCAGACAGAATTTGCAAACTCTCACTAGAAACACATATTAAAATAATTTATATCATGACCACCACCACTACTTGTGTTCACTTACTCAAGAGATTAATAGAATCCTGCAAAAATTATACCTAGGTCAATCTTAAATCTAGTACATATATCAAGTAAAATATTCAATATTTTATCTAGTGAAATTCTCTTATTCATTTGAAAGTCATTTTGCTTTTCTCAAACATTATTTTTTTAAATAAGTGAAATTACTGTATCATGTCGAAGTAAACAATGCTCTGATTTACCCTGATTTACTCAAAAAAAAAAAAAAAGAAATTTGTAAACATTTCTTATAAAACTTGTACAACAATGTTTTCTACAGTGAAAGCGTCAATACTCACAGCAGATCTCCCTCAGTGAAAGAGGGCTGTAGAGCCTCCAGAGAAAAAAGACTAACAAATGACACACCCATATTTAGAAAGACCAGTGCAATGTCCTGTAAACTGGGCACCCACACCTCAAACTTCTTATTGCTGTTCTCCACTACAACAGATGAACAAGAGGAGTAGCCTTAATGTTATATTGCATTGTAACACAACACACTGCACTCAAGAGTTAAACTACAGCATACCTATATGCTGAGCAGCCGATAAGGCAATCGTTTTCATGGTCTGCAGAATCTGTACACAAGTACTGGGGTTTGGATGGACTGACATCATCTGTCATGTGAGTCAACAAAGTCATAGTTAAACACCATCTACCAAGGATGCACAACTACACATGTACAGCACAATGAATCCACTACTCGCAGAAACCCACTAAATTTGGATATTAACAGATGAATCGAATCAGGTGTGATTCAGCAGGGAAATCACCTAACTCTGCTGGACACTGGCTTTCCAGGCCCAGGTGCTGTGCACCCCTGATCTAAACAAATAAATGAAATTCTATTCATTGTTAGCACCGATCACAATTAAGTAAGAAATGTGCAACAATGATGTCTGAACATGAGAATTACAGACAGATAAATGAGTTTCATGCAAGTGTGTGAATTGCCCAATGCGTTGTGACAAGCAGTGGACAGATTACTACCTGGAAGAGCCAGAGTGTGACCTGAGGCTGGCAGGGGGTTGCAGAGTAGGCTCTCCTAAACAAGCCCGCACTTAGTAGCAGCAGAACCTGCTCTGTATGTGCCCTGCACAGAGAACAAACAGTCATTTAAATCAATAATTATTCAGCCATGTACACTCTCACAATGTATTCCAATCTCTCAATAAGTGTAGGAAAAAACAAAGTAAAATAATTTTACAAATGTATCTGTCCAATAGAGTATTTTCATGTGCCTTTAATAAATGATGACTGTCTTACTTCAGCAGGGTCTGCTGGGCTCTGTTGTTTGGGATCACACCAATCTTGGTCAGGTCCAGACTCAAGTGATTGAACAGTCGGCCAAAATTGGCCAGCGTGAACACTTCCTCTCCAGGGTGGATGTCTCTGATAGCGCATGAGGTAACTGAGAACTTCTGTAAGAATTCCCTTCAAGTAAACAAAGACAGATGACAATATAAAGAAAAGTACAGTGGCCCCTTACAGTCACATGTGAACACAGCACAGCACACAGTGTGAACAATGTGAAATTCTTTCTCTGCATTTAAGCCATTCACCAAGTGAAGCTGCCACCAATGAGGGGCACCCAAGGAGCAGTGTGTGGGGAGTGTACCTTGCTCAAGGGTACCTCAGGGGTGTCACTAGCAGTCTAGGGATTCGAACGAACCCACAACCTTCTGATCTCAGGGCGAATTCCATAACCACTAGGCCACCAGCTGCCCCAGGACACCACCATACGTACCTGGCATCTGGTCAACACAGTAAAGTACAAATGACAACAAATAATACCTCTGCTCATGTGAAAGTGCTGCTTCTGTATTTTCAATTTCCTCATCTTCTTCTAGTTTTAAAAGATCTTCTTTACAAGTCTGGAGCAACTGCATTTCAAGCTCTTTTGACCTAGGAGACAGTTAAAATGAATGAGATACATTAATTAATGCCCACCACCTCTCCAGCTACACTATCTGGCTGCTATTCAACAAGCACTGAAGCACTGCAAATGACCCTATAGTGATAAACATGCTGTTCACAGGTTGATATGGACTTACTTTTGATTCTGCTCTTTCTCCTTCAGCATCTGCTCCATAGTGTTTTTGTAACTTGTAACTTTTCTTTTAATTTCCTCTGGCTATTGGAAAAAGGATAGGTGAAAGATGTCAATAAGAAAGTCAGCTGAATTCTTTCATTTTTTCTACATTTCCAATTGAATATGTTCAAATATGACCAATGTGCCTTTTCTAGTGCTCAATAGAACATAAAGCTGTCAGAAACTTACAGCTTTAGGAACTGGTGTGCTGGGCTCAGAGAACTCTCCTTTCTCAGGGGTGGCGGGAATACGGGCACTGCGCTCCAAAATTTCCTGCAGGGACAGTAGCTGCTCCTCGTCACTACTTCCACTGCTGCTCAGACTCAGAGCACAGCTCTCCAATCTCAAATCCTCATCTTCACTCAACTCCAGATCTATAAAATCATTCCACCCCATGCCTTTCTTCTTCTCTTCATCCTTCCCTGCATGTGTGGAGGCCAAGCTAGCTCTAGGGCTAGTGTCTGGATCCTGATTTGGAGCCTCTGTCTCATCCTTCTCAGACCCAGTGGGGCCAAAAGAGACAGATGCTTTAAGTTCTGATTTTTGAAGAGAAGAACAGATCTTAACTTCATCCATAAGGCCTGGCGACATATTTGTGTGTGAAGAGACAGGTGAACTTCTTCCATCACTACAATTTTGATTAGGCTTCCAGGAAGGTGAGGAGGAAGTGGAAGCAACGAGTGAGTTACCAACCTGGAAGTTGCTATCATTACATTGTTTTGCCTCCTCCTTTACATGACCTATTCTGGGAACATTAGGGGTCGGAGTCACCGATTGGGGTTTCAAACACTCAGACCGTGGTTCTCTAACTGGCTCTTTGAAGAGCGTTCTGGATAAACTGCTGGACAGAGAGGTAGAGGTCTTCTTTCTGTCTTCTAGTATAACAGAACCTTTCTCACTGCTTGTCTTGAGGATGGCACATCTGACATACTTTGGTGGTGAGCTGATATCATGTGCTTCAGTTGAAGAACTGACTCTGGCAGAAGTTGGGGTTTGGTGACTATCCTTTTGACAGAATCTCTTGCCCTCATGCTTTTCATCTGAACTGAATTCTCTTCTTCTCTTCAGAGATAACCCGCCATCTGCTGGCAAAAAAGAGCAAAGCAAAAATTTACTTACGTTAACAAGTGCTTTCATCTGCAAATTGTTATTATTTTAGCAATAATTATGTGACTAAATGACCACTTGATGCTCAGCGACTAAGCTCAGAATAACAGAAACATGGAATTAGATATCACAATGCTAGAGACATGCCTCCTTAAATTAAATACTGCTTAAAGTAATGAAAAAATTAGATTGGCTTCTCATTACATGCACAAAAACAAAACATGCAGTCAGACACCTTTTGGATTTAATTTCTTAGTAAATGTAAGTAGCAACTTACTTGGTGTAGTCGCCTGGCAGGGTTTGCTGTCCTCCTATGAAGGTTATGAGATGGGAAAAGAAGACACACCATCACAAACATTACAATACACATTTCAGATTCAAATTTATTCTAATTAAAATTGTCACATACACAAATCACAACATGCAGTGAAATGCTTGTTGCTATACGATGCCCAACTGTACAGAAAATTTAACAGTAGAAATAAATTACATTTAAATAAATATAAATACAACCAGATGGCTGTCGTGCTCGATGGGCCGACCCTACTTTATTTTTTTTTTGTTCACTTTTGTTATTCTTCCTATTTGTCTGAATCTTACACAGTTAATATGGCAACTACAACTGTTGGATACAACAAAGATACTCTTAATAGTCTACAGTGTACTCCCATTCACTTAAACACTAAGCAAAAATGTTTTTCTTTTTTTTTTTTTTACACATCCTTCTAACTCGACCTCTTGTCTACTCCATTCTCTTACCTGGTGTTATGAAACAGAGTTGTGATTCACATTAAGTAGCTTACCCACCTTTTTAACAGAGTCCTGGCTCTCCTGCTCCACACTGCTGCCAGGGATGCTGCCTTGCCTTTGAGGGGCTGATGAAGTGCTCTCAGATGGAGGCCTGGAAACAGGCGGAGGACTCAAAGGACTCCACTGCTGGGTATTCCCTGAGTGCAACATAGTCTTTCCAACCTAAATATTAGATTCATCACAGGTATCAACAAAAAGGTAACAGAGAACATTTTAAGAGAATTAAAGAAAGACATTAAAATATGTGGGAAAAAAAAATTATACTCCAAGACCATCTGCAGATTGTATAGATAGTTGTAGTAACATTTAACAACACAGCAATATAGACAAAGAAAAGAGGTGAAAAGGCACAAATAAAGTAATCATCTGAGGGATATTTTAGGGTGTACCCACAATTGGTGATCAATACTCAATCATATTTGACGGCCCAAAGTCCAGTTTGCCCCAATCAATCAGTTGAACAGTTCAGTGCACTGAACATGAATGTGACTGTCCCACTTAAACATGCCAGCAAAGGTATGACTTTTGAGCAGTACACAGAATACTTGTATACAGCAGTATACAAGTACAACACAAGAAATTCACGACTGTCTTCATGCTCATGGATACCAAGGAACTACTGAACAGTGTTGTCAAGATGAAGAAAAACTGTGGGTCCAATATCTGAAGGAACGGGATGCACTCTCTAAATCTGGCAGCTCACCGGAGGAAAAAGATAAAGTAGTGAGTAAAGGAATGACGCAAGTGTGCTTGGGTCCGGAACATCAGACAGTGTGAGAGTGGGGATTGTGGTTGGCCACAGTACAAGGCAACTGAGTCTAGTTTGAGTACACCCTTTATCTCAGGAAACAAGATATTTGGGTAATTACCTTCAGATTCTCATTCAACTGCTTACACAAAGCCAAGGCAAATTCTCTCTCTTTCTCATAAGAGCTGGTCCTTTGCAAGAGAACACCTTTTTTAGCTGCAGCTTGGTGTGACCCATCTTTACTGGCGCAATTGTTGTTGTTGTTTAGTTGCAATTTTCTCATAAGCACATTACAATTGAAGAAATTGTTCTGAACTCTTCCAGAACCCTTTTTGGAGCCCGAGGAAGAGGATAGAGCAGACGTACTCTGCTGCATATGTTTTGACTGTGGGTTTGAGACTTCCAGAGTGTTTACATGCTTCTTGCCAGTATCCTGAGATAGGCGGTGTGGAACGAGGCGAGATGTGCTTGTCTCATTGGCACTGGAGAGCTGTGGAACACCAAGTGGAATGATGTCTTTCACTAAAACAGAGGAAAGATACGCTCTGTAAATGTTTATTTTATAAAGCATTCATTAAACAACCCAGTCTGACTAAAAAAGGTGAAAGTGACTTAATTTCCATCAATTTGCACAATCATGAAGAGATGAAATATGCAGGTTCTTCTAAAATAAGAAAATAAGGTCAGCAGGAAAGATCTGATGCACAGAAAGCCACAGCGCCACACCCAAGTCATCATCAAAGCCACTGTTTGCAAGACAGCAGTAGGCCACTAGATATATGAACATCATTCAGCAGTTTGTGTGTAAGAGCCAACTAATAAAACCAAGTACTTATTAAAGATCTGTATCATATTTGAAATACATCCCTCACCTATAGAGGCGACATGCTGCTTCAAGTTACTTTTCATGCCAAATTGTTGGAAGCAAAAATGTGTGTCCTTAGAGGTCTCCTATGTTACCTGCACAGTATAAGAGGCATTTTAGTACACATGTAAGAAAATATATGGAATGAGAAGATATCTTTGGAATTTGCATTAAAGAATGCCACATGAGAATAAATTCATTACCACTTCCCTCAAATCTTTTTTATAAAGGGTTTCATTCACTCTGGACAACTCTACATATTTACAACGTTGATACCCGATAAATGAGTAACAGAGTACAACATTAACTATATGACCAAAAGTATGTGGACACTTAACCAGCATACCTTTATGAGTTTCTTGGGCATCTCAAAACCATTGTCATTAATTTGAAATTTGATGCCTCTTTGCAGTTTCAACAGCCTCCACTCCTCTGAGGGAGGCTTTACACAAAATTTTGGAGTCTGTCTGTGGGAATATGCTCCCATTCAGTAAAAAATAAGCATCTGTGAGGTCAGGCACTAATATTGGAAGAGTGGAACCTCTTGTAACAGACATTTAAAATTCATCCCGAAGTTGTTCAGCTAGGTTGAGATCAGGACCCTATGCAGGTCACTGGAGTTCCCCCACACCAAAGCACATCTTTACTGACTTTGTTTTGTGCACAGGGGCACAATCATGCTGAAACAGGAAAACACATACCCCAAACCACTGCCACACAGCTGGAGGCATTTAATTGTCTAATTGTGTTTGTATATTTACTGCATTTCATCTTCACTTGAACCCAAACCCTGTAAAGCAGCCCCAGGGCATTATCCTTCCTCCATCACACTTTACTGTTGGTACCATTTTGGCAGACAGTTTTACTTCCAGTAAATCCAGATTTGTCCAACAAACAGAGAGAGGATGAAGCATGATTCATCATCCCAGAGTTTCCACAATTGTGCTGTGCTTTACACCAATCCAGCTGATGTCTGGCGTTGCACATAATGATCTTAGGCTTATGTGTGGTTGTTTGGCCACAGAAATCCATTTCATGAGGCTGCCAATGCACAGTTTTTGTCACATCCAGCATAAGTTTACTCTATAGTGACTGATGTAAGAGGATAGTCGTTTTTATGTGCTACATGCTTCAGCACTCTGCCACCCTATTCTGGGTTTGCTTGGTCTACCACTTTGCTGAGTTGCTGTTGCCTGTAAAACTTACACTTCACACTATACTTGGCTGTCTGGGGCAAATCTCGCAGGACAAACTGACAGAGTGACTTGCTGTAAAGATACATCCTTTAACAGTACCAACAATTCCAATGTTTGTCTATGAAAATTACATGGCTGTGCACTTTTTTGTATACCTGTGAGCAATTGGAGTTGATACTTTTAGCCATGTAGAGTACATGGCAACATACTAAAGTATAATTAATTAACACTTAAAATATATTAATTTCATTAAAATAAGTATAACTGTAAAAAACAAGGACACATGCAGATATTTTGCAAGTGAAGTGCAATAGGAAAGATTTTATTTGCCTCCGAACAGAGAACGATAAACCCCAGTTTTCAAAACTGCCCAACAGCTCAGCAGTTGATCAGTAGAGATTTGTTTATAAAATGAGTGCAGTGTGTGCTAGCACACCTTTCTGATTGTCTGCTGACAGTTTTGGGAGGGTAAAACCCTATTCTCCAAAAGAAGATTTGAACAGATAATAAACTGTAGGAGCCTGGATTTGATGTCAAGCTTATATAGTGTATACCACAAATGTATAGTTCTATACCGTGAAAAGCACTGCCAGTGGATACCGGCGAATAAAGAAGACGCCAAATTAAAAGCTACAAATTAAAAGTAACACTTGAAGTACCAATGAGGAAAGCAACAAAGGCTAATCTAACACAGTCCGAGCTAGAGTAAGTGACGCTGGAAGAAATCAACAAACTAAACCAAATGCCAACGAACCTTTATTCTTTTAACAGGGTTTGTTAAGGTGTGTAACTTAGCTGACAGTGACATGGTAAAAAGCAGGCGTTGATTTTAGTATAGCTGTACAGGTATGGAGAACAGAGAGAAGGGCGCTACTGAGAGCAGACGCTCTGGATAAGAGCGTCTGCTAAATGCCGTAAACGCAAACCTAGTAGAGCAGTCAAACCTCCTTTGGCATGGAAAAGGAACAGAAGCAAGAGATCATTGCAGCTAATGTCAAAAAGAGACGTTTGTCTTCATGTTAGAAACATGACTGAGTTTCTCTCAGTGACTACTAGCTCAGATGTGGGGTTGATTAATAACGACTAAAACTTGCCAGTTTATGTTAGCTAGCCTGCTAGTTAACGGTGGTTACTCTAAAGACAATTTAGTTAACAGATTAAGCGAGATTTCCAGCTTTAAAAACAAAACAGTCGCCCTACCTTTACTACATTCTCACGAAAAGTCAGCGACAGCTCTCCTCTGAATGCGTTAGTGAGAAACATCCGTGTTAAACAGTCGCTGCGCTCACTCTTTGGAAGCCGCCATTTCTGAGTGGGCGGGGTCAGTGTGAAAGTGTTTTTCTTTTTTTCAAAATCGAAACCAACCGCGCGTCGCTGGGTTGCCAGATTTACGGTTTCACTCCAAATTAATCATTCAAAATGTCACTGGCAGTAACATACACTGTATGTTGGACTATCTGGTCTATCTATAAACTATGTAAATCTGTATGGACTACATATAAAATATAGAGACACCTGACCATTACACCAACAGGGACTGTTTGACATTGTTTGATTTGACATGTCTGACATAGCATTCAAACACATAGACTCTAATATGGAGTTGGTCCCCCTTTGCAGCTATAACAGCATCCACTCGTCTTGGAAGGCTTTCCACTACATGTTGGAGTGTTTCTATGGGAATTTGTGCCCATTCGTTCTGTGGAGCATTTATGTGGTCAGGCACTGATGTTGTATCGGGTTGAGGTCAGGGCACAAGTTCTTCATTTACGTTTACGGCATTTAGCAGATGCTTTTATCCAAAGCGACTTCCATTCCCTAACTACAGGGGACAGTCTCCCTGGAGCAACTTGGGGTTAAGGGTCTTGCTCAGGAACCCAGCGGTGGTATGCTGAAGGTAGTTTTCAAACCAATGACTTTTTGGTCCAGAAGCAAGTAACCTACTCACTAGGCTACACCCTTCCACACATGAAGTCATCCAACCATGCCTTTATGGGGCTTGCTTTGTGTACAGTCATGCTGGAATAGAAAAGGTTCTCCCCCAAGCTGCATCCACGAAGTTGGAAGCATGGCGTTGTCCAAAATGTCTTGGTATGCTAAAGCATTAAGACTGCCCTTCACTGGAATACTTTTGTTAATATATTGTATCATCTGTGCAGACTCAAATGATTGACAATTTTGAAAGAAACAGCCTTGACGCAAATTTCTTCTGAATGTGTGTCTTGAGGAATATTTAGTATTTTAGTATTTAATATTTAGGTGTTTTTGAATGATCATATTTTCTTGTAAAGTGTAATGTACTGGGACAGGCACAAATGGTGTTTTAAAAGTGCCATAGACCTTTAAAGTAGAGGTTATATTAATGGTTTTTAATGTTATCCAAGGTTCTTAAACAGGTCCGTAGTTTGTTGTGAAGATCATGCATATTTGTAAATGTTGTATTACTGGACAGAGATGGGGAAAAATCGATTCAGTTTTTCAGTATTGCAGTTGTTTTCTGCAGCAATTTATGTATTGTCCCACTGACTCCAAAATTGTTTTTTTTAATGAATGTATAATCGAGGTGGAGAAACATCCTCTGTAAGCCTCGAGGTGGCAGGCAGCATAGCATCCCGTGCAGTAGAAGCCAATTATTTTCTAACTTTGTTTAGTAATAACAGGAATGGCAGACAACATAGTAGAGATTCGTTCTGCTTCTCCAGTTTTAATTTTATATGTGGAGAAACTTTCGTTTTCAAAATTTAAAAATGCAGATATTAGTCCTGCCTTTTTTTTTAATCATTTATGTCTTATTTTATGTTCATATTATTAACTGAAAAAAAATGTGATATGTGCTGTGGAATGTCACTTGGTATATTTTTCTTTCTAATAAACAAAGTTGGAAAAAAAATTAGTCCTGCCTTATGCAAACCTTATTGTGCAAAAGCTAAGTATTGTGGTACAACATTGCGAGACAGCATCCTGAGATATACAAGGCGACAGAGAAACATAAGCCTTTTGCTAACAGCCAACAATGAACGCTGAACACAAGTTTGAACCAGATTCCTACGGCGAAGCATTTCACCACTTCAGTTGCTCATTTTATATGCAAAGATCAGAAGCTATGCAGTGTTGTTGCAAATAATCGGATAATAATAGTTGTATCGATGCTTTGAATCGTAATACTTGCAGAATTGCAATAGATATCGAATCGGCACCTAGGCATTGTCCCCATTAGTGGAACACAAATGGCCCACCAATTGCAGAATGATCAAGCTGTGGAAGACCATTCAGTTTCTTTTCTCTTTGACTTTTCCTGGACCCTCCAGAACTTTGAATCTTTGATGCATGAAGCTAAAAAAGGGAAATGGGAACTCTTTCAAATATGCTGTGGGGACACACTGTCTCTGCTCCAAGGCTCTTCACCAAGGGCTTGTGACAAAAAGTACTCCCTCCAGTCTAAGGATGTCTAATCTTATCTGCAACGGTTCTGCAAGCATTCCAAACAAGCAAGAGCTCACATGCTACTACAGATCTGACCAGCTTGTCTCAATCTTCAAATAAAGGCTAATGGGAGCTCCTGCTTTATTGACATGCAAAGCCAAGGTCAGCCCATCGACAATCTTGTCAGTTGAAAATTCTTTGGGCTCATTTGAGATCTGGAATGACCCTAAAGAGGGCAGCAGAAATTCCTCATTAGCATGCGTAAACAAAGAGGCAGTTATTTCAAAATTTCCTCTGTTATCTTGAAGGGCATTCTGCTTCCAAAACTGTAAATTCCAGTCATGTGCTGAGAGGGTCTTTAAGCCTGTGTTGGGATTTTTAAATTATTTTACCATTCAAACTACTTAGCGGTGTTTGTATACATGTTCTATAGTGTAATACTAGAATATCCTGACAGAGATGTCAAAAACCTCTTGGTCTCTGGCTAAAAATGTGCCAATATGTTGTCAGGTAGGTACAGTAACTGAAGTACAAGTTGCTGTATCTCCTTACTTTCTGTAACAGCCTGTACTCTTTATGTTGTGTTGTGGACAAGACTTGCATTTCTTAGTTACATCCCCTATTGTGTGGTTCTTTGAGAAGATTTGACATTCCTACTTTACAGAATATTGACAAGCTACTGAAACACCTCAAAACAATAGATGCCGATGGTAATGGCATGAAGAACATCCTGAAAATATAATAATCAAGTTAACAGAGAACACACTGATGTGAGCAGTGGAGACTTTGGGAGTCTGTTTTTTAATTTCAGATTTTGAATAAATCAAATGGATGTTGATTATAAGACTTACATGATTATAAGATTATGAGACTTACTTACAAGTCTATTAGCAGACCTGAGGAGCTGCCGCCTAGTCGCAGTGTTACCCTGCCTGCTCCTCCAAAATGTCAGCCTAAGCCTTACACATTAGAATTAGAATAATGTCGATGTACCATCAGCTGTACAATTTTTTCCACTTGGGTCATTGGTTGCATTACTCTTGCTCCTCTCCTCACCCAGACTCCTCCACATTCTTCTGGGGTAGGAGGATGGATCCTCCCTATAGATCCCCAGAAAGAGTGCCTATAAGGACTATGCTTGTGGTTGTCTGGAGAAAGCATTTGGAGGTTTCAGTTTTTCCAGACCTTCCAAAGACCTGTTGGCAGGTTCTGTTTCATGATATTTCAGTCTTTGATGTGTAGAAATGTGTAAAAATTTAGAAAGTTTTCAGTTTGGGGGTTTTAGTTTTTCATTGATATGTCATTTAAAAGTGGGTTAAACTGCATTAGGGATGTTTAAGCAATTCCTACAACTTTTGTTTAGTTTCTGCAGATTCCATAGATGTGCATCACAATACCGCAGTCAGAAATGGGTTCACCATGAGGCTCATTGTGAAAGTAGCAAATGTAGCAGTGGGTACTAAATGATGCTAAAATGATTTCCCATTTCAGAGTGGTTTATTTCTTTATTTATATCATGACCAATAGAGAAAAAAGGTTAGCAATCCATGATCACTGGCTGAGCTCAGAGCAGGGTGTCGCCAGGCCTGGGCATCTGGGGCTACAGCCCTGAATGTTTTATGAATAGAACCTCAAAATTAATAATGATAAAAAATAGCCAATAGTCCCAAATGTAATCATCAGTCATTTTGATAATCATTGACCCCATGGGTTTCAAAGAGATGTTGCAACACATGAGACCCCCTCATGTCTCTGGCTCAGAGTAAGAAGTTTTATATGCATCTTATGTTTCAACTGTTCCCTTTAAAAGTGTCAAAAGAGAACACAGTGATTGCGCATCTTAAGCAATTTCCTGATTGCTATGGCATCTCTGGAGGTTGCTTTGTTGTTGTTAGGTGGATATCATGGTATCTCAGGTGGTCTCAGGCAGCTATGCAGAAAGTTCGTGTCTGATCACAAAGCCATATAAAAGCACACAGTTCCATTTGAATGACCTGGAGCATGAACCTTAACGATGTCTCAGTTACTGGCTAGAAGAAGAAGAAGAAGAAGAAGAAGAAGAAGAAGAAGAAGAAAAGATGGATAACAGCAGTGCTCACTAATCACAGATACAAAACAAAGTTTAAAATATTTTCTGTTCCTCAGTGGAGATAAAGAACAGTACATTACCGTAATATTTCAAGTACACTCACATGCTGATCAATCAGAGGCGTGTTTGCAGATGAGTAGTCTCTAACTCATCTGCAGACGAGAGTTAAATCCAAGCAAAACTTTTAGGGCTTTTTCAGGCGCAGCAGGTTCTCTATGCGCTGTGACATTCTGTAGGCATGTCAGTAAACGTATCTTAAACAGTCAAGGCATCCGATGGCAGTGACTAAACTGTAGCCTCGCTTCATCCGACACGGCTACTATGCTCTTTACGGTAGGTGCAGTATTGGGTTACTGGGGCGTTCATCTGGGCTCCAGCATTTAAATACTTGACCTGACCCAAAAGTAGAGCCGAACTCTGCGGAGGCAAAATGCTCAAACAAAGCTCTACCCTAGCGATTCTGCTGTGCTTCGTGTGTGTCTCAGCATCCTTTCAAAACGACACATTCGAGAGTAATGTGACTGACACTGTATTCAAAGATGAGAAATCATTTTTTAATGATGGGAAACACAACGACAGCAAAGTGGAGGCAGCAGAAGAGCAGCCGAGGGTCTCTGAGGTTCCTGTGCAGAAGGAAGAGATAAGCAAACCTGGCGAGTTTCTCCAATCTGTTGGGACAGGGGTGCGTGGGGAGCATGCGAAACGTATTTAAAACGACCTAGTATTTAAGTTTATAACCTTTGTAGCGCTTAGAGGCGACGGCAAAGGGTATGCATGCTCTGAGACAACTCTGTTCTGCTAATGTGCTGAATGGGCAGTTTATCTGAAGTGGGGTTTAAGTCCTCATGTTGTTAGAAAGGGGGGTGGGAGTGAAAGTCTTTCAAATTGTTTCTGAAGGGGCTGATTTCTGTTACATGACAGGTTCTGTAGACATGACAGGTTATCAAGAGATCAAGCTGAACTGATCTCTGGAGACTGCAAAAAGACCTCCAGAATTGTTAGAAGAAAGGAATAAAATCCCAGCAGAAGTCATTTCAAACTCTGATTCATTCAACTTTGATACATGAGAATGGAAATGTTCATTATAATCTGTCATCCATTATGACAGATTATGTACATTCACATAATCAATACATTCCCATCATGTGTCAGTACGGTACATCTGCTGCAGGAGTTGCATAATGATGATCATTGCCACTTTCTTTGGGTTCCTGCTACACAATAGCAGTTCACATCAGAGCTTCTCCAGGGGATGTCGTTCAGCAGGGAGTGGGTCTTCACCGCGTGTTTTGAAACAAAAGTAAGGTTAAAACCACACATCTGGAGGCAGTTGAGTTGCACTCCTTTAGAGCAAGGGTTTACATGTGGTGGGAGTTGTTCGATCTGATGCGTATGACACTTTAAATTTCTGTATGACTGAATTGTTAGGATGTGAGCAAAGTCATTCATTGTGGTTTGCTGTGAAATGCTCTGTCCTAGAAAAACTCGCTGAATCAGAATTGTTCTTATAGTCATGATAGAAACCAGACATCCAAAGTGTTTGATGTCTCTAAAAAGTACCTCACAGACAGTGTATTTACATGACATGGCGATGATGATACTGCCTGAAGCTATCTAAGACATTGTTTTACTATAGTTACAAAGACGGTTTTGGCTTAAAAAATCTATTAATGGCAGAGGGATACCTGCAGCAAAAGAGCTGCAGACAAAAAAAAAAAGATTTTTTTTTTTCACAATAACCACTATTTTACCATAATGACCTAAAAAAAATCTCACAGGACAGCGGCAGGTTCACTTGTTGTGTAGGACAGAGAAGTAACTGGTTATATTTGTGTTCACATTGTAAACTTATTACCACCATTGTAAAGAAATCTGGGTCTGTGGGTTTCTTTCCAGTGCACCATTTAACATATCAGAGCACTCTGAATGATTTCAAAGAGTTTGTGTATTATTTTGATGAATGAATTTGTGTAGTATTTTGAATAAAGTAACATTTGGGCAGCTGGATGGCCAAGTGGTTAGGGCGTTGGCCCTGCAATCAGAAGGTTGTGGGTTTGAATCCCAACTGCTAGTGTCACCACTGAGGTACCCTTGCGCAAGGTGCCGGCCCCACACACTGCTCCCGGGCGCCCCTCGTTGGTGGCAGCCCACTGCTTCACTTGGTGAAGTGGTTAAAAGCAGAGAGAGAATTTCACTCACACATTAACGTTTATCTTGTTAAAACCGTTGCATTGTTGTCACCGCAGTGCTGAACATGTTTTAAAATAGGCTAGATGTTTTTCAGAATGTGTGAGAAGAGCATGTGTACTTAAGGTTCCAAAACTGTACTGACCAAATCACTTTTTAAAATGCTAAGCCTGTATTAGATTACAGCCAAGAAATGATTCAAAACAAAGTCATAAATAATGTTCATCTTTCAACAGTACCTTAGCTTTTTTTTTTTTTTTTGGTTTGAGATTTTGGTTGGAAGAAAAAAATGGTCAGTTCCCTATAAGTAACCCCCTCCAGTCAATGACTAACTGTTCATTTATTTCTGCCTTGAGCACTCATTCTCTATGTCTCCTCCTTCCCTCCCTCCTTCCCTCCCTCCTCCTGCAGACTGTCCACCAGTGGGTCTGGAGTCTCTGAAGGTGTCTGATTACCAGCTGCAGGCGTCCTCATCGCTGAGCAGTGGGCTTGGTCCCAACCGAGCACGCCTCAACATACAGGTCAGCCAACTTTCTATGTTTGTGAGAATTCTTATGGTAATGATATGCTTGTTGTTAGCTGACATCGTTAGAAATGAGAATTTCTGCATTTGTGTGTGTGTGTGTGTGTGTCTGTGTGTAGTCAGGTCTAGAGGATGGAGATGAATATGATGGAGCGTGGTGTGCTGGACTAGAAGATCAGGAGCAGTGGCTGCAGATGGACGCTCTCAGGCCTACTCTCTTCACCGGTGTCATTTTACAGGGCAGGAACTCCATCTGGAGGTCAACACACAGTACTTGCATTTCATAATCCCACAGATTATGTAACACATTTGTTATTTATATTGTGGAAATCTCACCGACTAAGGCTTTTTTGCATGGTTATTGATTTGCTCTTTTTGCTTGTTAAAATGCTGTGTCTCTCTGGGCGCATGTGTCTGCAGGCTGGATTGGGTTAAAACATATAAGGTCCAGTTCAGTAATGATACAGAGACCTGGAGCCCCTGCATGAATGGATCGCAGGAAGCGGTGAGCAAAGTTAAAGATTAGCATTAAAGGCACTTCACGAGCATCTAAAAACTACAGCATTGCCCTCTTGTTCTGAAGATGCAAAATCACACAACAGGAGGAGCCACTCCTCTCCTACAAGTGCTTACGGAGGGCTGAAGGGACTTTAATGTGTGTTTAGAGTTAGGATACATACATAAGGTTCTGCACCTTGGATTCTGGGGAGAAAATGTTACGCTAAATTATTTATATACCCAGATTCTGTGAAACACTTTTGTGCTAAGTAGAGAATTTATAGTCCCTTAAACTGTGCTTTGAGGACATTTGCATAATTCAGAAGTATTTACGCATCTTTTCTGTCTACACATAGATCTTTAAGAGTTAGACTGTGTCTGTCTGTGTATAGGTATTTGTGGGGAATCAGGACCAAGAGACGCCCGTGCTGGCTCTGTTCCCTGAACCCACCTTGGCCCAGTTCATCCGCATCAACCCACAGAGCTGGTTCAGCAACGGCACGATCTGCCTTAGGGCTGAAATCCTGGGCTGCCCCATGCCAGGTTTCAGATTACATCAAACAATAAGACTAATAATAATAATAACATAAAAGAAAACTTTGGTTTCAACATCAGTACATTCTAGCAACTGCATTTTTCCCTTTCTTTGTGCACAGATCCTAACCACCAGTACTTCCTGGAGCAGGAGAGGGGTTCTGCAGACAAATTAGACTTCAGACATCATAATTACAATGAGATGAGAAAGGTGAAAACATTTGACTGCTTCATTCTTCATTTTTTATCTTGTACAGTCTTGAAAGTCCACATAAGTGAACTGAGATCAGTTGTTTTCTGTGCAGTTACTGAAGGCAGTGAATGATGAGTGTCCAAATATTACCCGTATCTATACTATTGGAAAGAGTTACACTGGACTTAAGCTCTATGTGATGGAGATTTCAGATAATCCTGGAAAACATGAACTGG
>JBBPCX010000154.1:13586621-13606839 GCA_037974365.1 Hydrocynus forskahlii | reverse complement strand
AGGTCTGCATAGATTCAGCTACACAGATACGTAAAGAATTGCTCTGTTTCTTCCCAACTATAACCTATTCATATAAAACTACATTGTTTAGTGGAAGAAGTGTGCTTATTCTTAGTAACCTGTGCTAATAATATTTTATCATTTATAGTATATACATTATGCAAATATCCAGTTTTGTAATATCTAGTAAAGGAATAAGTTGGTGAAACCAAGATGTTATCAATCTACTAAGATAAGTTTGGAGTCTAAATTCTGCTAACAAACCCCACACCTCAGTTGTCACTAAAATAACGTAAATAATTTCCATTAAAATACACCGTCAAAGCTTCTGCTGACCTGTTATACCAGCCTTTGTGTTGTCTACCTGTAGTGGAGAAGTTTGGTTAATTATTATAACTCCAAGTAAGTCAAAATGTGTCCTAAACCATATTTACAAGTATGTGACCCCTTAATAAAGAGATGGAAGCAGATTAAGTTGGTTGAGAGAGGTGTTTGTGGTCTATTAATATGGACAGCCTTGCAGCTGTAGTTCTACATTTAAGAAGCAACGTTTGGAATCCGAACATGTCTTAGCTGGTGGACTACACCTGGAAATGTGTGTATGTTTGTTTTTTGTAAAGACTATTCCTTTTACTTACCGTGGATGTGTGTATATGATTTGCTGAGCTGTGCAGTTTGATGTGAATTGATGTCGATCTCTGCTGTGCTGTACTGGTTCCCAGGAGCAAATATTTCACGTTTTCAAGCAGACCACACAGGCTTCCCCTAGTATTCAGGCGCCAAGCTGGTGGTGTTTATGTTAAAGGGAGTTCAATCATGTCTGTGTGACATACTTTTGTCACCATGTGTTTTTTATTAGTGACAAAGCCAAAGTAAACCTCGACAGATTGGCCAGGAGCTAGAAAAGAAACACTGAAGGCTTTCTATGAAAAGCTTTTAATGCTTTTTCCGGGGAAAAAATGACTGTAACATATAAATGTATTAAGGTTTCATTCTGCAAATTAAGCCTGGGCACTGGGCACTGATCTAGTGGCTCCTTCTTACATTTAGGTGAGCCAGAGTTCCGCTATGTGGCCGGGATGCATGGGAACGAAGTTTTGGGCCGGGAGCTGCTGTTGAACCTTATGCAATACATCTGCCACGAGTATAAACGAGGCAACCAGCGTATAGTTCGGCTGGTGAAGGACACGCGCATCCACCTCTTACCATCCATGAACCCTGATGGATATGAGGCCGCATATGAGAAGGTAAAACACAATGAAAATAAGGAATTTTGCATAATGGAACAAACTGTCACAATGCCAGAGATTAATATTTGCTTTGCTTCAGTACATGTAACGGTGTGTGTGTGTGTGTGTGTGTGTGTGTCTATTTCAGGGTTCCGAGCTTTCTGGCTGGGCTGTAGGTCGCTTTACCTTTGAGGGCATTGACCTAAACCACAACTTCCCTGATCTTAATAACATCTTGTGGGATGCTCAGGAGCTTGCCACGGACAAGAAGAAAGTCAGCAACCACTATGTCCCCATGCCAGAGTACTACACCACAACGGAAGCAATTGTATGTATGATGTACACTTGGGTTCTCTGGGTAAAAATAGTACCAGTGGGTATAATGTGCCATTGGTTTATTAATGAGAATAGACCAGCAAATTGTCCAAATTCACTCATAATAAAACTTTGTTGAACTAATTAATCCTCCTATAAAGTTACCATTTCCGAGATCGATTCCATAATCTCTGTTTCAAGAGAAAAACAAAAGCAGGAATCACAGATTATAAAGTCCATTGTTTATTGAATTTCTTCAGCAGAGGAATGCGTCTGATGTGGCTTGCTAAACAACTGAAACCCTGAAGATACTTAGCGGAGATCCTCAGGACACTCATATTGTTTTACTTAATTTGGATCCATAGTTAATTTATTCCAAGACATCTGAAATACAAACAGTGATTAGATTTCAGGGTTCGAACACACTAAAACCATTAACACCAAAACATACGCACACACATACACACACACACACACACACACGCGCGCGCGCACTAACACTGCGGTCAGGCAGATCTTTAAAGAATGTGAGTACTTCCTCTGAGCTGAATGTCCCTGTGCTGGGGCCTCCCACCAAAAAATAACAGTGCAAGGAAAGTAATACAAAGTGCAGAGTCACTCACTCACACACATACACAACATTCATTTTCCTGAAGTTTTAAAAGTGTTTTTGAAGTGTTTTGTGGTTCGCTGAGGCATGCTGTGTTTAGAGAGAGAGCAAATCAAGTGAGCTCTAATATTAGCCTTCTTGACTTAAGCTGTGCCAAATGCACCATGATTAACAAGGTTTATCTGCGCTTCATGACCAGCACTCTGGCTCCCACTTTCTTATCTTGTATGAAGACAGGAATTTTAGTAACACTGTACTAGGGAAGTGTTCATAAGACTTTAGTGACAAATGACATAGATACATAATGCTACATACATTAAAAAAATATATATTTGGCACTTATTTCAACAAGTGGCATTTGTCATAAAGGCTTTTTTATCGGTTTGAAGTCAGTTTACCTCAGTGTTGTTACAGCTGGCGCTTATTGGAATAAGCCTTTAGAAATATCTCTATGCCGTAATGAAAGGCTAATGTAGGTGTCGTGCCTTTATGAATGCTGCCCTTCAGGAAAGCATTATCAAAAAGTCGTTCACTTGATGTGTTTTTTAAACATGTGTAAAAGGTTGCCCCAGAGACCCGAGCAGTAATAAACTGGATGCAGGACATTCCGTTTGTCCTGAGTGCTAACATGCACGGAGGGGAGCTGGTGGTCACTTACCCATTCGACTGCACGCGGGACTGGATCCCTCGTCAGGACACACCTACCCCTGATAACGACTTCTTTCGCTGGCTGGCGGCTGTCTACGCTTCCACCAATCTGGCAATGGCAAACCCAGATCGCAGACACTGCCATTATGAGGACTTTCAGCAGTACAACAACATCATTAATGGAGCTGACTGGCACACTGTCCCAGGAAGTGAGAAGACACACTCACACAAGAACAAAATCACCTGGAATTTTGTCGCTGTCATGTCAAAATCTTTTTTCATATCTTAATCATTTGAAAACGCAAGCCGGCCTTTACCTTTTGTGAGTTTTTCATGGAATTATATGAAATTGTTTGGATACAATCTTGTAAAACAAGTCTTGTAACAGGTCTTAAACTTAAGGACTTTCCTACTTTTACGAAGTTACTATTCTAGAGATATGTGGTTTTGATACAAAAGCGACAATTTGTGTAGTTAAGCTATACTTTGTATTACATTCATTTGCAGCTTGCAGACTAAAATACATGATTTGTATTTGTCCCGTTTGTATGGTAATGAGGGTTTTCTGTTTGCAGGTATGAATGACTTCAGTTACCTGCACACTAACTGTTTTGAGGTGACTGTAGAGTTGTCATGTGATAAGTACCCTCATGCCAGTGAGCTTCCCACTGAATGGGAGAATAATAAGGAGTCTCTCTTGCTCTACATGGAGCAGGTCAGTGCTTCTGTTGTCCTCTATATCTCACTGTCTCTGTAAACCCCCCCCCCCGTGCTATTGCCTCATGCTCTGTCCTGCCTGCCACTCTCAGGTGCACAGAGGTATAAAAGGTGTGATCAGGGATAAAGACACTAAGGAAGGCATAGCAAACGCTGTTATTAAGGTAGCAGGCCTGGACCACGACATCAGATCAGGTAAGTGTATCGGTTAAAATGCATTGTAAACACTGAGCGGACAGTTTATTAGATCTCCAGACTCTGATGCCAGGTACTGTCATAAGCTATAGTATGCTAAAGTGAAAGCAAGTACACCTCTATAAAGACAAACTTCTGTTATGTTTTTATTGCTATTAATTTGCTAAATGTGACGTATTGGGGGAAAATAATAAAATGTGGCCTACGCAAGTTATAGCACTTTTTTTCCCAAATGTTACAATAAAGTATGCACCAACATTTGCAGAAAAATGCTGTATTTCAGTTTGCTCTCTATAGCGGAAATCTTAAATCATCTTAAATCTTAGGTTATTTAAACGTTCTTTGCTCAGCATTGCTTTGACCAGCACTTTGTCCGTCAGTCTTTGTTCTGCCCCCCAGTGGATCTTCAGAATCAGAAAGCTTTATTGATCCTGGAGGAAATTGCTTATTTGATTAGCTGCCTCTTTTGTTCTATTGAGAAGTTTATGTTTTTTTTAGAAGTTTATGGAACTTTGTCAAAAATGAGACTTGTGAAACTGCAGCACACACTGTTTAGAGCCTCTACATAAACAAGTTGGATCGTGTTATTATAGCTGATTGAAACAAGGCTGGTTGGAAACAACAACAAATTTTTCACCATGATCCATTACACTACTACAGCTCTCCCTACATTTTTCACACACATGCAAAACAAGTGTACTTAATGACAAACACTAAATGAAGGCAGTTTCAGGTTTTAAGGTTTCTGTGCTACAGTTTTTTATTTGGTTGAGGGGGACTTTTTGCCATTGTTCTGTAAAGTTCTCCTCTCAACAGCTGCTACAAAAGAACACGGAGTCAGAGCATAGAGTTAGAAGAACACTACCTGAATCTAATGGGTGACATGGCAAAAATAGATCAATACTTTCAAGACATTTTACCGGTGCACAAAATGCATCATGACATTCAGCTCTTCTTTGTTGACCAAAAAAGAATCAGTGTTGCGGCATTAAAAAATACTGCGAGAAAACTTGAATGTCGTACATCATACTTCTCTATACTGCGCTTTCTTTATGATGAAAAAAAATGTTTACTGCATTTAGCAGACACTCTCATCCAGTACGTAAGTGCTTAAGTAGTTCACATCTGTTCTTCATACTTGTAAAGCTATACCTAAATCAGCATCTGCTTTTAACCAAGTTACTGCCGGCTAAGTTACACACCTTAACAAAGTCTGTCAAAAAGAAAAAGAAGACACGGCAGTAGGTCAGTAGTTGGTCGATACTGACAATATCCATGACATGTTTCTTTATCTTGTGTAGCTGCTGATGGTGATTACTGGCGTCTGCTGAACCCAGGTGAGTATAAGGTGATCGTGTGGGCGGAGGGCTACTTCCCCCTCATCCGCCGCTGCACTGTGGGCTCAGATCCACACGCCACCATCTGCGACTTCAGTCTGACCAAAACCCCGCACGAACGCATCAAGCAGATCCTGGCCAAAGGCGGGAAGCTTCCACGAGATGAGCAGCTCCGCATCCGAGCCTTACGACTGCGCAAACTCCGAGTCAGCACCAAAATCCTGAACCGCCGGCGTGAGCAGCAGCGTCAAGCCAAAGCCAAGAGAAAGTGACTGACACACTGACACTGACAGCCCAGAGAAACTAGCCAGGCACTGCTCAAGAGACAGGGTGAGGAAAGGCTGAGGTAGATAGAAGAAGCGTGTGACGAAGGAGTTTTGGCTCCGAGTCCTACCGTACAGACCCATTGCACAGTTTGTTCTGAACATGGGACACTAATTTCTTAACACTTCTCTCTAGCTGCTCGTATTTCTTAAGGACCATCACATGATTTAAACCCAGAAAAGTGAAAAATTACATAATGCTTGTTGCATTATGAAAACCATCTGGCCCAGGTCCCCGGCTAAAAGTGCCCATCACTGCTCTGCACGTTTACCTGCGACCAGCTTTTAAACACTGAATGCTTTTACCGCTAATGTCTAAAACTGACTCCTATTGGAGCTCACCTGTGAAAACCAAAGGGTGTAGCTGGTTTTCTACACTCAGCATTTTTGCATCACCAATATGTAACAAAAATGAGTTTTCTTCTTATATACTCTAATAATAAAACCTTCTTGTCAGACACGTTGCATGATGGTTTTACTTTAGCCATTACCTTTTCATGAAAGAAAACACAGCTTTTTTTTGCTTTTTTTTTTAAATTAGGGATACGTGATTAGAATCAGCCTGGTTTCCAACAGGCAGATTTTTATTCCAAACATGCAATAGGCAAGTCCAGTTGATTTTTATTGTGGCCAGTTTCATGAGGTAAATAAAATGTGTCATGGTGCATCTGAATGCTGTTCCACCCCTACCAAAAAGTTACTATGCATGACTTGATCTAAATAACCATTTGTCTCTTATTTAGATATATAGGTTTACACAAACAACTAATTGTTCATTCACAAATTTAAAAGAGGAAACTGAATTGGCCACAAAACCTGTTGTAATCTGTTGTAAGCATTCATTAAACCTTTCAAAGGAAGCAGTACACACTTGAGCTAAGTGCAGTAACAACTACAACTACTACTCTATTACTGATGATAAAAAAGATGCTACTGATACATGCTCATGGTACAGTGGAGCGCCACAAGAGTATCACAGCAAGATATGTTCCAGATATACCCTAGATCCAATTATTTGATCATTAATTTGCTGAAGAAAACTTGACATCAGATGTTTTAGATAGCAATATCTTCTATTACAAATATGACTGTTCATTATAGAACCATACATTTGATCCCCATCAGGCAAAAATCAGGCTCCAGGTAGTGAAAAAAATCTTTATTATTTTGTACCTCTGTATCTTTAGTATTTTAGTACTAACATGAATCATTTTGTGATTGAGTGAGTAAAGCACAGCTGGACAGAGGAATGCCTCACCCTCTGTGGCCCTCTTCCTCCTTTCCCTCTTTCCAGATGTTTCATGCATTGAATAACATGAGGGGGATCCAAACGTTGCCAGTAAGATTAAAAAAAACAACCGTCCTCAGTGTCTTTCTTTTTGAAAGCTGGATTAGAGATACCAAACAGTGTAAAACACTCACAGTAACACTTGGCTGCAAAAACCCTCAGTCTCCCACAGTCCTTTTATGTCTGCAGCATTCAGAACACGACTGCTGTGCTTCTGAACTGTCAGTAGTCAATGTGCATGTACAAGTCTGAGACAGTATGAAAAAAAACAGAACCAGGTTTAGGCAACAATGTTGATGGTCCCTGTCCAGTCTAGGAGTTTGTTGTGTGTGTGAGAGACTGAGAGAGGTACAGAGGAGACCCTCGCCAACACTCACTCATCCAAGAATCATTTATCGGCAGTTAGCTTATCTAATAACAGACACGCATACTCGAACGCACACTTAGGCACACATGCACACAAGCATACTGCTTAGACCATCTACAAATTAGACCCCCAAAAAACATGACCGTATTAGTGTTACAGGGGGCCAGCTGCCTTTCCAACATAGAAAGACAAGTTATCTAGAAACAGGGAAAGACCAATTGTTGTCAGAGCTCAAGTGTGAATATGGTGCTGTTAAAAAAATTAAAATTGGCAAACATTTGGCAAAACGCAGAAAATTCCATCCATGACAACATTAACGGCTTGCACTGCTGACATTCAGTGCTGCTTTACACAAAAAGAACTGACTGGCTCACGCGCCCAGTAGTAACTATGCTGCTGGGGGGGAGGGGGGGGGCGTCGGGCTCCACAACTGAAGTGAGCAAAAGGCATGAAGACTAAAAAACTGAACTCTGCCATCCAACTAGCACCACAAGCTCACAACTGTGTCGCTCGGCATGCAACTTCAATCAGGGACACGCGCTGTGAGTAAGAATTAATGGCTATTTCTCTCATTACTGCAAACGTTCATAAATTTTAAAGATTACATTTGTCTAACACTCAAAATGAAGTCCTCTAAAAACATTAAACTCATTTACACAAACCCACATTAAAGCCTTGACACTGTGGTTCCAGAAAACACACACTCCCTTTAAGGGCTGTGGGTCTCACCTCAACATATGCCAGTGGATTCTTGAGGAGTCCAGAAAAGTCAATGTTTTCCTGTGTGTGTATGTGCTAAAAGTGGGGTTGGTAGAGTGCTACACGTCCACTCAGGCAGCCCGAGGCCAGCTGACAGTGTGTGGGAGAGAACTTGGAGGTGAGCACCACGTCGCTGTGGGAGTAGATGGAGCGCACCTCACGCAAGAGCGCCGTACGCACAGGCATGCAGTCCGCCAGCTCAGCACAGCGCTCGTCAAAGGCCAGCAGACGCACACCATAACCGTATGGCGAGCAAATGAGCCGTCCATCTGGGCTGAAGCACAGCTCCTTGATGTAGCCGCGGCCCACATTGGCCTCCTCTATGTAGTGTGTGAGCCGCAGGGAACAGCGTGGGGAAACGGGTGGCCGCGGGGGAGCGCCCTCCTGGAACTCGTACACACATGTCCACTGAAGGGAAAACAAGACATATGGTAAGATACAACACTGAAAACAAATATGAAATTAAAGCTCATTTATACGTCTGCACAGATGCATGTGAACGCATTTCAATAAAGACGCAAAAACAAACTTCTAGGTAGGTGTAAATCACAGAGGAGCCGAGGTGCACACATCCAAGCCTGTTTGATACATTTTTGTTGCTACTACTAATAAATATTATATTTATTATAATTTATTGCTGCCAGAGACACGTGAATGTGAATGTCCACACAGCAATGATGGAACGCTTAAAACCTTAGCCATCTACGGTTTGGCTGATGGGACTTATGTGAACTGCAGATATTTTTGCCACAGGGCAAAAAAAGGGATCTGCATTGCATTTAATGACAGATTGCACAGGCTACAGAGGTACAGAGCTATGCACTTTTCATATTATACCCAAATGCTATTAAAATGTGCTCAAGCCACAGGATTCCGGGTTAAATACAGAGCTCTTCAGAATTACTGGCATTAACATGGGGGAAGGTGAAAATTCCCCTTAACTTAAAGAAGTAGTACAAATTACATGAGTCCATTATCACAAGAAATAAGGTGACAGGTGATCACAAATTCACAACCCCCCAGAATCGCAAATCCTAAACAATATTTAATGTTTGATATTAGGTACTTTTCTATGTAGCCATCTTTATTTCTGTCCCAAAGAGTCAAAGAGCTCAGTTTTTGTTCATCTGACCACAGCATCCTGCCCCAGTTACAGCGGTGCCTGGCAAACTCCAAGTTCTTTTGCTTGTGGCGAAAAGGAAAGGAACACCATTTGGAAAGGAATACCATCGTCTTGCAGGCTGGTTTATTTTCTTGAATCTTGAAGCTATTTGTATTTTTCACTAATGTTTGCTTTATTTTCAGAATAACCTGAACTCAAATAAAGGTAACCCTTTTTCATTTTTTAAATATAATACTGAATATAATATTCAATATATTTCCATCATCTTTAGCAAGGGTATGAATAATGGTGTAAAACATGAAACGACCGCTAAACTTTGTGAGGAACTGCGTGAGGCCCAATTCACTGACGTGCATTTACAATAGAGAAGTTTGTCACAGTCCAGCACACTGCATTAAACTAACTCAAGAGAAAACAACAGTTCTCCGGACATGACCCCTTTATGAAAATTATACATTAATCTTCCAGCTGGTAACACTTTTTCCGAGCAGAACTGTGATACAAACTGAACCATGGCTCTGAGGACTACATTCGACCAAAAACAGGACCAAAAATGTGAACACCCCACACAAGACAGCAAATCTGAAGATGCATAATTCAGCTCTAATTTTCCCTCTATACTTCAGTTTGTTGTGAATAGAGGTTAGAAGGTGTGTGCTGACCTCCTGGTCATCCATATTGCTGGAGCAGCGTAGCAGTGTAGCCCAGCCTTTGGGGTGCAGCTGCAGAGAGGTGATGCAGTTCCCCCTGTCCCTTTCACCTGGGATCTCTGGGGTCAAAACTTCCAGACTGTTTCGGGGAGACAAACCTAAGAACAAAAAAATAAATATTTTTCAGCTCAAATGTAGTCATGACAATAACTGCCACAAAGGTATTTAAAAAGTGCAAGTCACCTTCTCTGTGTGGATGGGATTTGCTGTCATTGCCATGACGGGTGCCTGATGTCCTGGAGCCTGCTGAGGAACCTTTTGAGAAGGGTGAAACCAAGACTGTCCATATCATTCATTAAAATAAATCACACAATTTATTTCTACCTCTACTTTCAAATAAATAATTCTGTGATTCTGTATAACAAACCGTTTGCTATAAGCATATAATAAAAACCTTTATGTTGGCAGATACTGTAATTCAGACACTGCAGGTTCATTTTAGCCAACTTTACGAAGTGGTCATTTTTATCTAAACTTGTAGAGGTTTACTAAACGGCAGATTTGAGCACCTTTTGGTTCTTATTTTAAAAGTTAAGCAATATACCAAAAATTAAGTAATAGCACTGTTGATCTTTCTATTGCAAAAGATTATGATGTACATTATGTATGTACTTTGCACACCTGTGCTAAGAGGGGCGCGTCGAGCCCGTAGAATTCGGTTACTCCCAACCTCCAGGCTCTGGGTGAGGTCAAGGTCATGTAAGATGAGGAGGTATCCAGAGGAGGTGGAGATGAGCATCTTACTGCAGTCTGGAGTCAGACGCATACGCATCAGATACCGTGTGTGAAAGAACTTCTTGTGGGGGCAGCCATCCTCTGTGAACCTACATGCATACCCACCAGTTAGAACCCATCACACATGCTGCACAGAAGAAGGCTTGACAGCACAATACCACAAACCTGTTGGTGTCCCAGGTGATGACATTTCCATCAAAGCCAGACGTTACAAGCAGACGAGTGTGTGTGTCGTACTCAATATTCTTCACCCAGCTCGCATGGCCATGCAGCGAACACACCTTTGAGTTCAACTTTCTCAAGTCCCATAATGCAATGGTAGTGTCATCAGAACAAGTGGCAAATAACCGGTTGTCCAGAAACCTGGCAGCAAAATCAAAGAATTGGTTGCCAAAAAAAAAACAAACACCTGCAGTAAGTTGAAGCACAACAATACTTAAAGTGTTTTACCATATCAATGTCTATTTTTAATATAAGCATAGGTTTTGGACAGGGTTGAAAAAACATGCTTACATGAAAACAGAAACACTGTTATATCTATATAAACATATTATATATATATATTTTTTATTTTTTTTTACTTCAGTTTAAGTAAAAAATGTACTTGATTTTTTAGATCAATTATCTAAAATATATTAGATCACTGTAATTGGTATTTCTGCAAAAAGTACTTCTTCCAGTGCTTAAATGCATTTTAAAGCAGGTGCAGTGAGATACTCTTGTACCCAGTTTATGTGAAAATATAAATAGAATACTACTACTTTTACTCAGTGTTTCCAATCTGCCCTGCACATTTTAGTGTTTTCTTTATTCTTGCACACACACGTTAACTCAGAAAAGGTCTGTTAATTGATTGATCTTTGGATAAGGTGTGGAGAGCACAGTAAATTCTAAAAGGCAAAAAGCATGGGGGTCCAGGATCTGGCTTAGGAAACACAAGAGTTTTTACTTTCACTTATGTACATAAGTATTGCACGATGATCATCCCTTGTTTTAGAGCATCTTGTATTATCATGTTAACCTTTGTTTTCTTGATAACCTTTAGAGAGTGTGTGAGAGAGAGAGAGAGAGAGAGTGAGAGTGAGAGTGAGAGAGAGAGAGAGAGAGAGAGAGAGGTTGTCAGTGTTCATGTTCGTCAAGACTTTTATCTGACGTTGACCCAGTTCAGGCCTATGTGTTCAACAGATGTTACACTCCCGAGCCCTGATCAGCGGGTCTTGGAGCGCACACACCTGCTGTAGTGGGTAAACAGCTCTCCTCACGTTTGCTTCCAGCGGTGCACCTTACCTGATGTTGTTCACACAGTCCTCGTGCGCCTCCACCAGTGTTTTGATATGTCTGGATGAAACGGGATCGAACAGCAGTACCTCCGTCTGCTCACAAGCTACAGTCAGCACAGAGCTACAACACACAATCAGAATCAGAAAACTTTACGGTCCCAGAGAAAATTGTCTATGTTATGACTGCAAAGACACACAGTGACAAGAACAATATACAATATAAAGTCCAAATAAATCTAAAATATCTGTAGAAAAAAAACTCATGCTTCATATAAACACTATAAGTAACTTACAATCAGGTGAATTTTGACACAGATGGTAGTTAGGAGTACATTACTGCAATCAGTACAGATCAGTAGAATGTAAGCTATAGTGACATAAGTACTGATACGGCACATAGTAAGACTATTGCACATAAGATATAAGCTAGAAGATCTAAGACAACTGCACATAATTAAGAGATTCAGTACCCATTTAGGGAATCTACACATGACACTGCAAATGGTAAGACTACTGCACACAGGATATTGCAGATAATTATGTTTTAGCACCTGATAACACTGCACAATATTGCACACGGTAGACTGTTGCACATCAGAGCAAAAGCAAAAATTATGCATATAAAGTGGCATTTAGCAGACGCCCTTATCCAGAGCGACTTCCAGTCATTAATTACAGGAACAATCGCCCTGGAGCAACTGAGGGTTAAGTGTCTTGCTCAAGGACACAATGCTAGAAAGTGGGGGGTTGAACCTGCAACTTTGCGGTCATTGGGTTCACAGGCAAGTGTTTAACCCACTGGGATACTACCAACCCATGTGCATACAGTCATACACAGACACGCGCTGTCACAGGCTGCAGGCGGCCGAGCACAACAAAAACACGGCGGTTCTCTGCTTACCCGTCCGGAGAGTACTCCAGGTTGAACACGGCTCCGTGCGTCTGCGTGCTCAGGTTTACGGAGTCCGTCGCGGGGCTCATGGACGAATAGAGTCGGGTCATGGTGCGGAAGTTGTCTCGGGCCGGGTCTACCAGGGGCCCTCTGCGGACAGTCCGTTTCCATAGCCAGGAGAAGAGGGAGTCGCTGAGTACGGAGCTCCTGCTCCCCGAGCCCGGCGCGCTCCCTCCTGCACCCTCGAGCCTGGAGCCCCCGCGGTTCTCCGGAGGAGGAGAGGGTGGCCTGGAGCCACTGTCATCCTCGTCGCTCTGCTCCTCTCGGAAGAGCTCGGCCAGGGGCCGGGCGGCCGAGCCCGGGGGCTCCTCCGGCTTGCTGCTGTCGCTCGGCCGGCCCGAGCTCATTGCGGCGGCGGGAGGGCCGTTTTGGACAAAAAAAAGTTACGGACGGAGACCCGGGGCCTGAGCCCAGCTCCGCTTCACCCTTTAGGCCCCCCGAAAACAGCTCCACACAGCTGAACACCACCACACACTTCACACGCACGGGCCAAGGCTCCAAACCCCCACTGACCGACCCCAGCAACGTAAACACACCACCGCTGAGAGACAACACGTGACGTACATCCGCTTCCGTCTCCAGCAGGGACGTGCAGCAGCACATTTTCTTTTCAATTTTTTATTATTTACAAGCATTTCTTCAACATTTTCAGCATCAGACAGTTCAAAATCCACTTCAGTTACATGAAAAGACAGATATTCAATTTATCTCTCAAATAAAACCCATAGTACCCAAAGAATGAATGCAGGAAGGAATTTACTGAATTAATGAATGGCCTTTTTGTGGATCAGATCTGGAACAGCCCATAGTCCCATTTTGAGCCGTTCTCATTCTAAATATTTCTAGTTCAGACCTCATTTTATCTTTTTTGGATGTCCTCTTTTGAATAATCCCTGTTAATTTAGCAAAACGGTTCTTTGCTAACGAGACATTTAGAGAACTTCAGCCTCACGTGTCTTTCAGGGATCACACTTTTAGATAAGTGTGCCCAAAGAGCAGAGTCTTCTGCATTTGCATTTGTAGTCACTCTACCAGTATTCTGAATTTAAAACAACTAAACAGCACAAAAGACAATGTTTGGATGCATATTAAAACCATGTAGGGCTTGATAAGTAGTAGCAAGGAAATCACAAAACAGTGATGGACACAAAGATGGGAGGTTATTTATAATGCTGAGACACTGAATTATGTAAGGGTACACTGTATATAACATAAAACTAATTTGCATTTAATGTTATCCTCTAAGCATGCAAACCGATGTGGCCAACAGTGAAAGACTTAGTGTTGACCTTCACACATTGTTCTGTTAATAGTCAGCTTTGATTTTATCATAAAAATATTAAAGCATCTTTTTCTACTGATAAACAGCTTACTTGTCTAGGCCTATCTTTGAATATTGCAGTTTTTTATCCAACATGTAAAAGTAACCCTGCTAATATGGTGTCAGTTTTTTACATTTAATTTAATATTGCCTCATGTCAATTTCAAATCAAGTGGCAGAATACCACAAAAATGCAACAATGACCAAGATGCAGACAGACCTACTGATATGAATAATCTATTATAAAATTCAAACTTGGGCATTTTGTAATAATACAAAACATTTGTAAAAACATTAAAAATCTTTCATAAGAAGGGACTTTCAGCAGGTCACTGACCAAAAGCACATATTTATTAAATGCATACTGTTGTTCTCAAACAATTGTTAACTGTCAAATAATGAAAAAAATATAGAAAAATGTCAAACATTTTAGGGTCAGTTATTGCCTATTCTGCTAATCAATACCACAACAATACCTGGAGATACTTAACCACTGGACTGCCTCTTTGCCCATCTCTCAATATGTGAAATCAACAATTTTACAACATGTCTCTGACAATCTCTGTGTGACTTTCCTTCATGCTGTCATAAACAGAGCGATATACACTCAAGACCTCATGTGCTGTTGGCCGTAGCTTAGGATCATGATTTTTACACTCTGCATGTATTTGAAAGAGGTGGAAGTGGATAACGTCACTCCCTGAGACATGGCCCAACAGAAAACGCGTCACATCTGGAATCTTCCAGATGTCTGACTTTTCATCATAGCCAGGCATAAGGTCGTCAGAGAAAGGCACATCCTGGCCATAAGGCCACAGCTGCTCCGGAGCAACAAACTGCCCCATTAGCTGATGGTGACCACACTTCACTCCCTGATGACCAGGCACCACTTGCGGCAGGGCATCCAGGTCGTTCGCCAAGAGCCGCAGGTCAGAGGTCAGCAGAAATTGACTGAGCGTTTTGTGTAGGTCATTAGAGTCACACATGACACGAGTGCCCACTGGGCTTTTGTGCAAGAAGACCAAAAAGGCGACATAATCCAGTGCCAGCCGCAGGCGTGTCTGCCACGTGTTCTTGCCGCTGTAACGATCCTGAGCAAGAGTAGCATCAAGTGTAAGAGCAGATCCCAGAGGGTGGTACTCCGTTACAAACACTCCATCTTCTTCACACACACCCACTAGTGTTACTACACGGACACTCTGCAGGGACCGTAGCATGGATACTCCATGAAGGAAATCTGCTTTATACTGCTCTGAGGACCAGAGAGACAGTGCTACTTTTTGTCCCTGCCACTCTGAAAGATAGACCTGAAACACAAAACAGCCTCATTATTCCCAACAAGCAACATTCTGACAAAAACATATCACACCCACAAGCATTTATGCCAATGAACTGAAAAATATGTACACCTAACGCAAAAATCTGACCTTCTTCACAGCTCCTTGTCCAATTAGCCTGAGCCGACGAACATCAGCACTGATTTCGGCACACTGCAGCCAAGGGGTGCAGCTGGCCATTGTGCCCACCTTAAAGTGTCCTGGAGGACAGTGCATATGTCCTGAGGGAGGGGCGCTGCCCTCGTATATAGCATCAAGGTAAACATAGAGCAACACGTTGGCACAGAGCAGCGCTGCCAGGCATGCAATCACTGCAGGCACTCCACACTTCGCTCCACGTCCACTACTACGACTCATGACAGCATCTTAATCTAGAGATAGAGAGAGAGAGAATCTCAAACAAATCTTCTCCACAGACATGAGTAGACTAACTATAAAAATAAAAAAGCTCATAAGATTATCCACATCATAGCAGCTCATTATATACTCAGATATCTAAAATAAGATGCTGTCTAAAAAATATATATTTGTGCAGTTGTAATAAACCAACCGTGGACAGCTGATGGTCAGAACCTAAACTATGTGCAGGTAGTCTTTATGTAATAAACTTTGCTACAACTTCCACATACTCAGGAAAAAGTATGAGTAGGTTCAATTGTTAAAAATGGCATATATTATTCATTTTCTGAAACTGTAATGCATCCCCTTGCCTTAATTACAGCATCAGTCCTGTCAAGTAAGGATTACACCAGGCTCTTGAGACAGATTCTGTCCACTGTTTCACATGTTTATGTGCAAATATTTTCAGCATTTCACCAGCTATGAACTTGGAATTGAGGCCTTGTGACTTTGCAGTGAATCAAACGTGTCTCAGCGTTCCCACATGTCACTAGAACTAGTGACAGATCTGGTTCTATGCATCTTAATGCTGAAACCCTACAGTGTGGCTCTTGTTTTTTTGCACAAACTTAGTGGAAAAATGAACTAAATGGTCATGACGGATGTCACCTACACTTGCCAGGATAAGGCTAAAAGATACATAACCAAGTGTTAGAGAACAAATCATGCAGGTGACCATGTTTTTCCCCCAGAGAGCTCATTTGGTGGCTGCTAAGCTCAACGTGGAAAGTAATGTAAAACAACACTCCATATCTGATCTGTTGAACATCATTTCTTATTCACACGTACCGTGCTGAGCTGCGCACACACTCAAGCCTATTGTCGATATAAGGTACAATACGCATGATCCACCATAACACCTTCAACTTCCCACCTCCACTGTTTTCATTCAGCACTGTCTTCTACTATGAACCGAGCATCACTAAGTTCATGATCTGAGAGCAGCGCTGCCATCTACTGTCAAGGAGGACTTCTATCTGATCTCTCCCTGCCTGAATGAGCTGAAGAGCTTTTTACTGATCCGGCTTTATTACTCACACGCATTTTAGCCTAATCTAAGAAAAATAAATACGAAAATAAAACTTCATATTTCGTACTTTACAAAGGCAGATTCTTAATAATTTGTGTGGTTCTTAGTAATTTGTGGTTTCATTTTTTATTCAGTCTGTTTTCACGGTCTCCATGGATCAGCTTCATTCAATATTAACACAATCGGTGTCAACTTGACACCCTTCTGACACCCCCACCACACGGACACACACATACCCACACACCCACATACACATCCTCACTCACCTTCACCCCATACACACTCACACACGCACATACGGGCGTGTGCATCGGGGTGTACCAGCGTCGTGACATTAGGGAGAAATTCAATAGAAAATGTTTGAATGATGTAGTTTGTGTTTGTTTCGATGCTGATGGAGAGAGACACGGGGAGGCCTGAGGCGTGCCGGACGGGGCGCAGGGTTCGGTTCCGCGTGGCGTCCGCGCGCTCCGGGCGCGTGCTGGCGGAGGTGTTCCGCGAGGAGCCGTTCGAAGACCCGGCGGACTCAGATACCACGGGTAGCTCGGAGCCCGAGAGAGCGGCCTCGCCTGCCATCAGCGAGGCCAACAGCCACCTGAGCGCAGCAGCCGCTCGCCTGGACGACAGCGGGAGCGAGCCCGACGACCTGCTGCTGTACGCCAGCGGCGCGGACGAGCGCGTCTTCAGCGGCAAGCGCGTGACCATCCGCAGCAAGAACGGCACGGTGCGCGGGGTGAGGGACAAAGTAAGTGCGGGGCAGATGCTCTTCAACACGCTCGCCAAAGTGTACGGGGTGAGTATGAGGCTGGAGCTGGGAAGCATGGACACAGGGACCAGTGAATCTGTGCGTAATTATGCACAGCAGACCTATCGCTCTTTACGCGCCTGCTAAAACGAGCCATAAGTTTTAGGAATTCTTTTTAATAATATATGTTTGTGAGTGAAACAGCAAATGAGATCTAATAAGAAACGAAAGAAATTCAGCGGATTAGTTTTTTTATCACCTCTCCACTTTGAGTAAACATACACAGCTTTTACATTCATGAGTTCATATCTTAAAAACACTGTGGATATGCATTAGTCTGGAACTTCTAATTATGAGAATTGAAAGGAGAAAGCCGCAGAAATATTACTTTAAGGTACTTGGGCCATTTCCAGTGGATTAAACCTTTATACAGCACTATGGGACACATTCCCAGATACAGATTTGTCTAAGCCTAGATGAAACTGGACTTTTAGTGGTGAAAAAACAGTTTAGTCCGGCCTCTATTTCTTAGTGAAGGAAAGGTCACAGTGGACTTATCTGTGGTTGGGTCCTCAAGGAAAAAGATTTTCTCTTTTCATTGCTCAGAGACCCTCAACTAATATTACTGTTGGTCCCACAACTCACCTGGAAACCAAGAACTCTGCTAATTACCTGACTGAGGCATGATGGGAACCGAAACTAAACAGCATGAGCAGGCTAGAGCACTGGTTTGGGAATACTAATCCACAGTCTTTATATACGGAGTATGATGTCTGTAGATTTGGGATATCTGCAATAGAGTGATGAAATGGTAGGTTAAGTGCTGTTGCAGTATAAAAAATTGATTGAAAAAGAACACATTGAACTGCAGAAAGTGGTATGTTGTATATTGCTTACAAAGGTAAATCATATTTTGCGTATCAACACTATGTTCCCTTTCTTCTTCTAAGGGCTCTATGCACGGAAACAAGCCAAAGAGACCATGAGCCTCTGCTTGCCAAGAATGCCAGGGACACACCGGGACTCATAGCTGAGGGGCCTCAGGGGCCTCAGATAAACAGAGGCGAAGGACTATTTGGGGCAAACTGCTATAAACACAAGGTTTGGGGAAGTCTAAGGCATGAAGATCAAGTTCTGCTTGTTATGGTGTTTCTTCGGCAGAGAATGAAAGGTACATTACAGTGTTTTTTTAAGTTGTGAAATGGAATGGGAATATAGAACATTAAAGAATAGGAAGTTAGACTAACAAATAAATGAGCGTTCATTTATGCAGAAGGAAATTATGTAACAATACACTAAGTAGTCTTACACGACTGCGTGAGAAGTTTGACTATTGCTCTGACTCGATTATAAACTTTTACAATAATTTAACAGCCATCAGCTGCAGAATAATAAATGTTCATAGCAAATGTCTTACACATACTGAACATTTGAATAATACTGTAAATATATCTCTTTATTTCCAATGTCTGCAATGTTCAAAAACAACTGGCTGTTCAGTTTTGTATGTTATTGTCAGTTTTGTCGTAAAATGTATTTTGAATCTTTAACCATAAGCAAATGGTTTCTTACGAGATCAGTATATTCATTTCATTTTTTGGAAACTAGTTTTATAAAGTGTACACAAAACAGGTAGTTAATAGTTTTCTTTAGCATAATTTTTGTACGGTCTGAAGTTAATGCTTGTAATAAATCTACAAGGAACCTTGTAAAGATATTTTGATGCACATGCAACTCTACATGTATAAGCTCAATTATGAATAAGATCAGAAGGTCAAACAGCTCATTTTCTCCTGCATAATTCAGTATTTGTTCTGAGAGAGAGAGAGAGAGCAAGAGAGAGAGAGAGAGAGCAAGAGAGAGAGAGCAAGAGAGAGAGAGGGGTTATCTCACATATCAGCAGTTCATGTTTAAGAAGTACCTGACAGACTCCAGGTACACAACAGGTATCACACCCTATAGTAAGGTTAAATGTCATGTCAAAGGCATTGGGACTTTTGTAAGGATTCAGAATAAGGGCCAGACAGGCAACCATTTTTTTCTCCAGATATAATTCTATTGTGCCAACACAGTGAACAGTAACATAATGTAACTAAAATAATGGCAGAAGTCCTAAGAAAGAGTTTTTGCTGGTTTAGCCTCAAGAGTGTCTGGACATTGGCACTTAATTAACTATAAAAAATACCAGACATGCAAGAGGTTTTATGCATTTATAAAAGATCAAATAAATATAAGTACTTTCCCAGACAGCAAACACCCAGTAAACAAATTACAGACAGTGTCTGTTATATACTCCTACATACTTAACAATGTGCATGACAGTATTACAGTTAACAAAGATTAAATGTTGCACAATAAACATTAAACATCATAGGCAATAAACATTAAAAAAGTGTAACGCTATTTGGATCTTAATGGGCCCTAGTGCCAAAAAAGAAAATTGTATGTAATCTGAAAATTATATGTTTGCTGGGGTGGAAAAGGGTTGGAGGTTGTACTTAAGCATATTTGGAAGATCTGTATTGTTTTTGAGTACCAATGAAATTGAACACTTTTTACAATTACAACTTTACAACTCATTGTTTAGATAAATCATACTATTTTCTCAGTATCATTTTTCCTTTAGACTTTCAAAGTAAGAAGTTCATATTTCAAAGGCCAGGTGATTTTTCTCGTGTTCTTTTGCCCGTCAAGTTGCTGCACATTTTAAAGGGGACCTATTATGCAAAGCTCACTTTAGTTATAATTGGTCTATGGGCTATACAAAACATGTTCATGAAGTTCTTTGCACAAAATCT
>JBBPCX010000154.1:13561933-13578031 GCA_037974365.1 Hydrocynus forskahlii | reverse complement strand
GAGTCCTGCTATGGCCATACTAAAACAACATGATATGTAATTAATCTATTATTATTTCATTTTATTATTATTTGTTTCTTTCTTCCTTCTTTTTTTCATTTTCTAATGTTTATGTATGTTTACCATTGTCACTATCAGTCCCTGTATATGTACATAAATAATTTAGATTATACTCTAGGATTGGAAGCGGTGAAGAATGTTTTTTTTTTTGAAAACGTTATTTGTATAACCTGTAAAAACTGCAACAAGTTAAAAAAAAACAAACAAAAAAAAAAAAAACTGTTGTTCATCCTGTACATACAGAACTTGGCACAGATATGGTTTACAGTAAACTGATGTTTTTCTTACAGAGGGTATTTTGCTCTACTTATCCTCATGTGTTTACCTTGTTAAAGAGCTGAGCGTTGAGGCGGTATGTGCGATACTCTGCTTTCCTTTTCTCCTCTTGCTTCCTCTTCTGAACCTCCGGGAGTTGAGCATAAATCCTGAGGGGTTATTTAGACACAGGTGATTTCACGATCTTGACTTTTTTTTTCTATTTCTGTTTAAAAGTGAGGAAGACTGGAAAGGACTTCAAAGACAGCACATCAAACAAAGGATGTGTTTTTTCCATAACATGCTAACAAGCATTTCTCTGCATCTCTCACTCATGTGCACTCAAAATCCTACCTCCTAAATGTGTCTGTATTTTCTAACCTCTGAGAGTATGCATTCTCTCCTGCCCCTCTGAGAGCATGAAGAACAGGGCACAGGACAGCACATGCAGGCAATAAAGCATCCATTTCTAGTTCAGTATGGTATGTCATAAAAGTTCATTAAGTCATTAGGAGTGAATGTATGCCGACTGAAAAGTGCTTACCGCTTGGATCTCTGGACCATCTCTTTCATTGGAATAACTCTCTTAGAGGGCATAGGAGGTGGAGCTGTGGTGCAGAGTGTAATCACCTTAGCATTACTTATTCCACATAATCATACAACATTCCTTACCAGGCAAACTGTAGCAAAGGCTAATGATAAATAATTAGTTCTGTTTGAGATGTCCTCTGTCAAGACGAATTTTAACCTACCTGCTGTCGGTTGCTTTACTGGTAAGGGCTGGTTGAAGAGCTCTTCTCTCTCTCTGTTGAAGACGGCCTGCATCTTTCTCTCCTCTGCCAGCAGACAAAGCCTCTTCATTCTCTCTCGAGATCGGGACATAAACTCTGGTCGATGCAACTCTAGAGCCTCCTGCAATGTGGATCAAATACAAACTTTGTGTTTCTCAGCCGGTTTTGACAGTATTGTAATTGCAACTGTGTATGATCCACTGTTGTGGATCTAGTAGTCGCTGTTGTACTGAGAATGATCTGACGACACAAACAGTATCTGCCATCTGGTGGCTGAGTGTGCAAAGGCTCTAACAAATAATGCAGAGAAACAGAAAAACTACACTTTGCAAAAGTAAATAGCAAGTAACGTTTTAGGAGAAGGAAGAAACATTCTTGACTCTTAAGTGATTTTATTTTACAAAAAAAAAGTGTGTATATATATATATATATATATATATAAATAAATATAAATTCTTTCTTTTCTTTTTTTTTTAATTTAAATATATAAAAAGTTTCCTGGCTGACAAACACATTTGCACTGTACTGTGTAACATTTGTACATATTTACATAAGCATACACCTTCAGACAGACAGACCACAGATGACACCATTGACATCAGCCTAATCAACAATGATAAGAGGGCCTACAGAGGTGAGAATCCTGGCATTAAAGTCAGGACACTGACCCCCCGATTAATGTCAGCAAAACAAAGGAGACAGCAGGGGAGAGACCACACACCTATCCACAAAGCTGGCGCCCCAGTGGAAAGAGTGTGCATCTTCAGGTTCCTCAGAGTAAACAGAAGACCTGTCCTGGTCACAGTACACAGGCAACATTGTCAGGGCAGCAACACAATGTCTCCTTCTTCCTCCAGTAGATGAGAAGGCTCGGCATGGACAGCCAATACTTGTTAACGTCTACAGATCACAGATCACTGCCTGGTATGGCAGAGGCAATGACTCAGACTGTAAAGCTCTACAAAGAGTGGTCAGGACAGTGCAGTACATTACCAGGACTGTTCTACCAGTCCTGCAACTTTACACCCAGCTCTATAAAAAACTGACCCACAACATCTTAAAGGATCACAGTCACCCGAGCCATAAACTGTTTTCTCTGCTTCTTTCCAGAAAATTCTTCAGAAGCATCCCAACGACAACAAGCAAGTTCTAAGACCATTTTTTCCCCACCACACCATGAGACTGACACACAGTTTTCTAAACAGCCAAGGATGCCAGGATACCGTTGTCATAATACTGCTATTATGCTGTTATTACACATGACAAATAAAACTTGAAACATACCTGCAGAGAAAGCCGAACCAGGGCATGGGGTTTGCTGCTGTCAGTCTCTGCTTGGGCTTTTGACTCAATGGGCTTCTTTCGCTCTGGCTGAAGGTGCCGTTCTCTGAGTGGTTCCCTCAGTGGCTCTTTCCAGGGCTGACTCCTGGTGTAGGGCTCAAACCAGGCCTTGCTTGCAGCTGGCATTGCCTCAGGTTGTGGTTCATTCTCCTTCCGTGCATCCTGCTTCAGTTCATCAGCAGTCACAAACCATGACACACCTTTTAAAAAAACAAAGACAAAAATACCAGCAGTGTAAGCCTGACTGGGAATAGCACAGTAGATACGATTATCTTGCTGTATTAATTTATATGAACATTGTGACTTATTGTTCATATTGTATGTTTGATGCTGTATTTAGCTATATCAGGCACCTTTACTTAACACCTTTCATAAACTAACCATTTGGGTAATGGGTTTGGTTGCTCTTGTGGAGGACCTCTTTCCTCAGCAATGTTTGAGAATGTGCAGGGACAGCACTGGAAGATCTAGATGTGGGGATACTGGTCTGCAGTTCTGTGCTGCCTGAAGATGAGGTTCTGTAGTTTCTTGTATTGCTGGGGGAAGGAAAAGTAGTCCCAACATCCCGTGTGTGTCTGCGAGTGCCATTGACTACAATCTCCAGATCACCTGTAGGATGGAGTTCACATTTCCTTAATTGCAAAAGCTATTTTCTATTTGATTGCTAAGTGACTTCCAAAGTCTTTTGAAAAATTGCATATTCAGCATCCTAACAATTAAGACAAGGCATTGTAAGATGACTGACCTGCTTGTACACCTCTGTTGACAAGCTTAACCTTTGGCCTCTTGGTAGTGAGGGTGCGTGCAATAGCTCTTTGAGATGGGAGTGTGTAAGTGCTTGAGGATGATACTGAACCAGCAGAGGCCTGAGGGAAACACAAAGCATGTTTTCAAACATACAAAGCTGGGAACTAAAGAGATAGGGTAAAAGCACAATACATACAGGTAATACAAATTCATTGTTCTCTCTAGGGCTGCCTTATTTGGAAAAGCTGGACAACAGATATGTAATTTGCAGAGTACCTCAAACTAATTTTAAAGATCAGCTGAAACAAAATTACATAAAATCTAAATAAATAGTGAATACTTTCTGGAAATCAGTTTTCCTTTTCATTTATAATACTATATAAGATAAAACTGGAGGGATTTTAAGAGAAACAGCCCAGGACAAAAGAGAAGAGCAAGCAGTAGGTTTCTAATTTTTTTCAGAGTTGCAGTAGTCAGGAGGCATGGGTTAGCTCACTTTATGAACGCAATTCTAAAAACCTGCTGAAACAGCAGTGCCATGATGTATTAGGAAATAATTATCATCAGTATCACCCAGCACCACAATAATGTCACATGCTTAAAGAATGCCTGTATTTACTTTTGCTGAATCATGTGAATGCTTCAATTCATCAAAACACCCAAAGGAATGCTTGTCTGGTGTTTGATTAAAATGCTCACAGGTAGTGTAAAAATTATTCATATTTGATAACTTGAATGTTGCATTGTTCAGTCATATCAATTAATATTAATATTTTTAAATTAATATTTTGCTAACAACTACTGAACAATTTTTCGTACAGCTAGTTCTCTTCCATCATTCACTTCACAGAAACACTATAATGATAATCCATTTTTGTAATAAGGCCATATTTGAGCAAGGCTGAGACAAGTTTGCAAAGTTTTAAAAGTTTAAAAAGGTTTTAAAACATTCTAAGGCACTTTTAGCATAATCTTACCGTAGATTCATCTGTGCTGATTACCTCCGACTCTCTCTGGTCAGAGATGCTCTCACCATGCCCTCCTTTCTGCCTGTTGATGGTGTTGTAAAGTTTAAGCAGGTTGGCACTGGTCTTTGAAGTTTGACTTCTAGTGACCTCTGCTGACCCACTATTAACCCTGTGTGGACCAAAAGCTCTGAGCAAGCGCTGTGTATCAATGGTGGACTGGCTGCTGCTTGTCTCCACAGAGACACTAGCAGACTCATCTCTCTCTGCAGGACAGCGATTAGCATTCTCTTGCTCCTCCTCTAATGTCTGATCAGTCTTCAAAGAGTCCTCCTCCCATGCTACTTTTGGAGTAACTCTAACTTCACTCTTGTCTTTGTCCGCTCCTCTTCTGCTTGTCTCTTTTCCCTGGGCCCTCTTCAGCTCAAGCTCTCTTCTCCTAATCTTGCCCCTCTTGTCTTGGCTACGAGCCTGTTTGGCAGGTGTGTGTGGAGGAGTGGTGCTGTGCAGGAGACGGGACAGGCGCTCCAATCTCTCCAGCAGTGAGGTCTCTGCCTCGTTAGTGGGCTGAGTCTCATGCAGGCTATACTTCTGACTAAAACGACGCCACAGGTGGTCCAGAGAGCTATTAATTGCCAGGCCAAGCTCTTGAGTCTTCAAGCTTTGCTCCCGGTCTCTGATGGGTTTAATGGATAAAGGCAGCATTTCTGGCACCAGGTCACGCTTTCGTACAGTATGGCTTTGATGACCCAAGTCATTTGTGCTGTGGTCAGCCTCCATGTGCAGGGGGACAAACTCTTCTTCCTCCTCCTCAGCCTGTTCAACACTATGTACAATACCCTGACCTTTGACAGGGCCATTAGATGCGCTGGGAACTGAAAGCTGATAGGGAGAACCAGCCTTATCTTTTTGCGTAGAGAGTGCAACCTTGGAGTAGAGAGGGTCTCTTCTAACAGTAGATTCTGTCCAAGACAGAGAGAAAAAAAGAATCCTTTCAATCGTGTGTTACAGCAGGTGCATAATGTCCTGAAATGCTATGCAGTTTCATTTGTGTAAGCAGACCACATTCTCACCTCTGTTCATTTTAGTCCTCTTGGTGTAAATACCCTCCTTATGCTTCGGGGTAACGTTCTTGTCCTCAAGCTCTCTGGAGCCCAGAACCTCCATGTTAAAGTGAGGAGGTAAAGCGTCGTCAGACCCTAGGAAAAGTACAAGAGAACCAGGAACAAGAGCATGAGATTAAATAAATGTAGTGTAGTGTCCGTGTATGAGACAGAAGGCAGAGCACAAAGCTCCCTTAGGCTTTGCCTTGTGTACGTGATGAAGCTCAGTATCACCAGGTTTGTCTTTCTCTCAGACAAAGAAGACTATGAATAATGCAGAAGTGGGGGAGGGGGAGGCCAGAGAATGAAAGGACGAGCACTGCACTGCCTCACTTAACAAAGCATTAATAATAAACATTTATTATAACTCATTTATGTTCTACACATAATGTATATAGGTCATAATAATGTAAAAAATAATGTATATAGCTTGTCTGTAGAGAGAAAGCATACATTTGATGTTACAGCTAAATTATATAACTCATGGGTGTGCAGAATATGAGACCAAAAAAAGGATATGGTGCAGGTATAACTTTTCTTTCTGTACCTGTGTGGGAGCTCTCCACAGTGGTATCGGAGTGGGCAGGAGAGACCTCAGGCTCTGTTTGCGGAATGTAGAAAAGCACTGCGCTGCCGTGAGGTTTATATGGCAACAGTGTTGGAACAGCTAGAGGAAATACACACACACAAATATTTAAATTGGGAATCTGACATACAAAACATGAGAATCAACAAAAATCAACTTCAACATGGAGTTACAGCTTGTGAAATTTTGCTGCTTACCAGCTGTGTGAACAGAGAGGGGTCGAGCTGATGCAGAAAGTCTTTGGGGTGGAGTAAAGGTTTGTGGATATTGGGAGCTGATCTGGGAAAAGCCACTAACCAATTTTGAGTGCTGGCCTGCACGTCGGTTTTCACTTGCACTGTTCTCGCTAATCACTGAGGCAGGCTTTTCTTCAGTGGAGACGGAGACTGATGGTGGGATTCCCCTTTGGGTGCTCTGAGTGGGCAGTCTGTTAGAGTAATGTGTGTGTAAGTCGAGCTGCAGCTCAGAGAGGGTGCGAGCCTCACTGGTAGGTGAGTGGAGTCTTTGGGCCACACTCTGCTGTGGTTTAGGTGAAAGAGTGAGGTGGAATTGGGACATTTGAGATTTATGAGTGGGGAATAAACCCGAGTCCAAATCTGGTGGAATATCTTTTTTGTCCGTCAAGTTTTTATGAGCCACTTGAACTACAGCCCAATCCATCTTTTCACTCTCCTTGTCATTTTCCTGCTCATCTGCACCCTTTCCCTTCTTGTTCTCTTTCACTGTCCCCTTCTTTTCAATTTCTATTTCCTGGTCAGACACAAAAGTCTGTCTTATATCCTCATCAGTTGATTTCATCACTGAGTGTGTGGGGGTGCCTCTGTGCTCCTGCTGTGGTGCAGTATTTGTTCGGTCGTCCAGTGCGGGTTGGGTCAGCAGCTGCGGTGATGGTGTGCGACGAGTGGTTGCTATTTTAATGGAAGTGAGTGGCGCAGTGGGGTTCAGCCGATCCCGAAGAGCGATCTGATGGACTCTGGACTCGGGGATGTGATCAAAGGATGTGTGTAATGAAGTGGCAGAGACCAGTGGACTCTGGGCAGCTCTTTGCAGCTGCTCAGAGAGATGGTCTTCTGCACTGCGCACTGCTGCAAATCCTACTGTAGGCTTTGGGAAAGCACTGATGCTGGACTGGGAACTGCCTTCAGAATCCGAGCTCCACTGAAAAACAAGCGGGAACAATTGTGTCAGACAATTTGAAAAAGAGAACTCCACATAGGAATTAGTGCTAGGTGATATTACAGTCAGTACGAAACTGACATTATGAAACTTCAATTTTGTATTAATATCATTAATGCATTAATAAAGCATTAATAAAGAATGCCTTACAAATATGATGTAGTTTGTTTTACTTCGGAGTGTGTTACCCAGTTGTTTTGTGTCTTAAAATCCACCAGAGGTAATCCTACAAAATATTCTACCTCAAACAAACAAAATTTCCAGATATTGTCATCATATATAAGCCCCCAGATAATGGTTCGTCAAAAACAAACAATAAGTCAATTAAATATACTGCAGTAAACATTTTTGGTGTTAAAAATCAGTGTGGTCTGACACCAATATTGGCACAGGCCAAATATGGGCTAACACTAATAGGAATGGAGGAGGATAGATCAAGGAAAAGTGTCAAGAAAAAATAGTCCAGTCACATGCTTTTTTTTTTGCCTGTACAAAAAAACACTGTTCTGTCTGACACACACAGTTATCAGATACACACTTTTACCTTTAACAGACTATCAGGACTGCCCACAGAGCAGTCTGCCAGCATCACAGAGAAAAGACTCACATTATTCCATTACCCATGTTTACAAATACTAAAGATCATTTTCATAAAGAAATACCGAGACTATGATATCATGAAAGTTTATCATCAGATTTCATCCCTAATGTGGGTTGTGTTGTACCTTGGAGTGTTTGGTGTGTAGCAACAGTTCTCTTTTGATCTCCTCAATTCTCTTTCTGTCTTCCGCATTGAGTTCTAAGGCTTCACACTGGCGTCCAGACACTTTCATCATGATCCATTCTGTGAACAAGGGAGAATTAAATTAGCAAAAACTCCTACTTTAGTTTTTGGCTACGTATAAAAAGAATAGATTTTCCATGATAGTCAAAAGAGTGTTTACCTCTAGCTCGGCTTTCTTCCGGGTCAGTAGTACTTGGCCTGCTAGTTACCACGGAGACTGGCGACTCACTCTGCAGGAGCTTAGCAACTCTGGCAGCAAGTGAACTCTCACTGCTACTGTCACTCAAAACACCCAAATCTGCCTCTTGCAGGCTGTGGGTGGGGCTATTTTCAGGTGAGCAGATCCCAGCATTCACTGTACTCTCCTGGCTTTGCTGGTTGTCATCTGATGCGGAGGAGGCATTGCCCTTTTGGGCTGGTAGGCCTACAGGGCCCACCTTGTCAGGGTCTGCTGCACTGCAGCCCTCGGGTTCTGTCCTTCTTGGTGCCACATGAAGGTCACGTGATTTGAGATTTTCCTTCCCGTTTTGAGAGTGAGTTACAGTGTCTGTGGTTATGTGATCAGTCTGAGTGGAGCGCTCCAGAGGCCCATATGAGGATGAGGAACTCTCTTTCAGGGCAGAATCAGAGGAAGAACGAGCCAAGCCTGAGGAGAGCTTCCCACCAACCGACAGAGAGGAGTCATCTAGGTATGCCTGTGTGTTTCGTCTGAGAGACAGGAACGAGGCACTACTCTCTGAGTAACAGTGTGATCCAGGGGAGGACATCAGTGAGGACTGCCCAGACACTAGGCTCTCTGCACGACCCAGCAAACGCCTAATCTCCTGCAAGGTGCCAGAGCCCACCAGAGACAAGTCAGCCTCTTTAGCTTCTGGCCAAGCACCAGGATGAGGGGCAGACTCCAGGCTAAGCCGGGCTGGGAGGCCATAACTACCTTCTCGCTGGGGACTGCTAGATTCCTGAGGAGCAGAGCTTTGGTGTGACAAAGTATGAGAATCATGTGCAGTCTCTACATGGCAACGCACCATCCGCACACTCCCTTGACTAGGTGGTCTATCTGGCCTCTGAATCGCGAGCCGCCGAGTTAGAGATGCACTGGAATCTACAGAAAACAAACTAGAACTGGAAAACGTCTCCTTCTGAGGACTTTCGCCTGTATAGAACAAGAAGCAAAAAAATGAAATGCAATGACAGACAATAAAAAAACAAACTGTGTGTCAGGCAGCTTCAGAAAATGCTTTTATAACCTACTAGGTGGTGAACATTCCAATGCAATATGTGAAAGCTACTAATCTAAACTAAAATGACAGCCACTAAAGTACAAAGGGTGAACAAAAGAGTAAGGTCTGTCACTACAAAATGCTAACATTGAGACGTTCAGCCAATTCATTTTAAAAATGTCTAGGTAATCCCCCCTTCAGTAAATACTGGAGACTCAGTAATACTGTGTAATGCTATAATCACACTTACACATAAGAAGCAAGAGACTGGTTCAAGAAAATCAGTAGGCAAATTCAATAAATGGCCAAAATTATGTAGCCACCCCTGCTCTGTTACATCTGCCCCAGGCACCTGTAAGGGTTAATTGAGAAACGGAACCATCTAGGAGCAACTACAGTTCATCCAGAAGCTGTCCGGATTTACTCACACAACGGACCACCGAATGATGAAGAGTGTATGTGTGAATGCTTCCAACTTAATGGCTCCATTCTAATGAGAGACTGTGCCCCTGCGCACAAAGTGAAGTCCATAAATAAATAATTTGATAAGTTTGATTTGAAGGAACTCTGGTGCCCTAACTAAATATCTCTGGGATGAACTGGAAAGTTGATTGTGAGCCAGGCCTTTAAAATGCTCTTTTCACAGAATGGACACAAACTCCTACAGATGCACTCCAAAATATTGTGGAAATCAAAGCTCATATAGGTGTGATGGTCAGCTGACCACATACTTTTGGCCACATATTGTATCAAATATGTCAAAATGATTGCTAGTGACTAAACCTGAGGGGCTTGATAATTAAATAATCGATAACATCTCGTTTGAAACACATTATCATACTAGGCTGAAGTGTTGATGGATGGTACTAATTAACCTTAGAACAAATATAACTGCATTATATTATTCTGGTACTATCAGAGTTACAGAGTAACAGAGTTAGCGGAAAAAGTTGCTAGAGTGACAGGTCAGAAAAATTAGTTCACCTTCAGATGTTTGCGTGCTCTTGGCAGGTGTTCCTACAGAGTCTTTGATGGTACATAGATCAGTAGGAGAGAATTCAGGCTCTCTGATAGGTCCTCGAGGTGTAAATGGATTTAAAATTGTTGAAGGTGACTGTTCAATCCCCAAGTTATGGAGGTACATCTACAGAGATATGAATGGTTTGTCAACAGATTGTTATTCATAAAATATGTATATATTTTCCAGTGAAAGCTAAACAGTGAGTAAAATCTATCCATTAACTGATTTATAGTCAAGCCATTTCATTCAAACTGTTTTACTTACAGGAATCCTGTCTTCAATGTTGAGCTCAAATGAGCGTGGAGGGGACCCAGGTCTAGAAGTCCAGTAGGGTGCATAGTTATCCACCTCCAAACTCACTACAGAGGATGCTGCACCTACTGATGTCAGAAAACTCTGTTCACCCTGACAACTGCCCTGGGAGCTGGAAAGGGCACTTGCTATGTTGGGGTTTGATGACACATCAGTAAACTGACCCAGACCAATCAATGCAGAAGGTTTAACAGGTCCTGTATCCAGCTGATCTACTGGGTTTTGTCCAGCTACTCTTCTTGAAAGCAGTGATAATTCATGTAGATGTGGAGGTATGTCATCAGAGGTTGCAAGTGGATGCAGCTGGTTGTGCTGAGCCCCATTAAGCTGAATAGATGTTACTACTGTGCTGAGAGAAGAGTGGGAGTGGGAGTGAGCAGGAGGTGATGCTGAGGAAGGTGCTCCAATTCCTCCAGCTGTCACTTGATCCCCCTGTCTCAGTGTGCCTCTCTCTGGCCCAGAAGAGACATCCATGCTTGGCTGAGATGCCTGAGCACTGGTGTTGGTGCCAAATTCTGACTCTGTAATGTTATGGTGTACAGCATGCATGTTGCTTTGTCCATCAAACACAGAGTCCTGCATTTTCCTCTTAGGAGGTACATTCTCAAACTCCTGCAAGGCCAGGTTGTCATATAACAACCTGCTGGAACTCTGATTGGCCTTCCAAGCATCCACTTTCTGCAGATAACTGAGGGTGGGTAGAGAGCGAACTTTTCCTGCAGATAATGTAGAAACTTGATCCTTGAACTCCCTGTCAACAGTTGCAGGACGAGCATTCAAGTTTGGTGGATGAGATGTGTTCTCAGCGGTCAGGGCAGAAACATGCAGTCCATTGGAAGGGGCTTCATGATTATTTGGAACATCAGGTTGTAAAGGAGGGACATCTGATTCTGTGTGAGCTTCCACTGGTCCAGATGTGACACATGGAACTCCAGGAATGGTCTGAAGGTCTGTGGTGCTAAGGTCCAGAGCTGGCATCTGGCTTGCTTTGGAGCAACTGTTCTGGGTTGACATGGCTATAGTAGAGATGCTGTCTGGACGAGAATGTATGGGAAAGAGTTTGGTCATGGCTGCTGCTGCTGTTGCTCTGCTCTGAAGCACAGCAGGTGTGGACTGAGACACAGGCTGGGTAGTCAGGAAGGAACCATCCGCTGCTGTCAGACTGCCTGAGGCCCAGATAACTCTCTGCAACCCTGGCACAGGTACACCAACTGCACTGTCTGGTGTAGCAAACTGTGTATTTGGAGTACCTTTCGTCCCATTTTGACTTATGTGTTCTGAAACAGAGACTGTGGCATCACTCTGGCTGGAAGACAAGAGCAGTCGATGGGCTACATCAGTGGTCTGCGTTGGCTGCATACTTGAGGAGCGAACAGTAATATTTGAGATCGTAGATACAAGAGAGGAACGTGACACACCCATGTTTCCTGTGTTCTTTCTCTGGAATGATAATGAAGAGGAGCCGCCTTGTGGCTGCTCTCTACTCCCAGACAGTCTGGACTTTGGTTCCTCTGGAGAGGTAGTGTCAGGAGCCTGGCAATGGGCAAGGTCAGTATGTTCAGACTGATTCAGGTATGGTTGGATTAGAACAACTTCTCTTTGACTAAGAGCAGACTCAAAGGCAGCGGAGACTGCACTGCTACTGGCTACACTAACATCCTTTTCTAGGTGATCCAGCAAGGAGTGAACAGGAGTATCGCCACCTAAAGTAGATACAACATTCTTTTCCGCATCCACATCAGCATCAGACTGTTCCTTTACCTCCATCTGTTTGTCAGTGTTGTTCTTTGGCCCACTCCCTTGTTCCTCTTCATGAACCTGGGTTACCTGGAAATTGCTACTGGGTGACAGGCTGTGTTGCGATAGTGAGCAGCAGCTACTGCCACCTTCGGACACGTCAGCAATCACTCCCAAAGGATGCTGAGACAATGAAGCATGTTCATGTAATGTGTTTGGAAAGATGGACTCCACATTCAGGTGTGCCATATGAGGGAAACACCCAGAGGCAATAGACAGATCAGGAAATCCCCTTAACACAAATAGAAAGCACTTTTAAACAACGTAAGACAAAAAATATATTATAACAAATCTTTAAAACTTAATACTTAATCTTTTGAATAATGTACCTCAAAGGAGCAAACTCTGAATCTGTCTGATGAAGGAGAGTGGACTCAGAAAGGATGAGGGTCTTTTCCTGGGGAATCAGTGTCAACGCAGGTGAGAGACGACTATCCTGAAACTCTGCAAAGGTAAAAAGGATAACACCATAATAACATAAAAAGCTCAAAGTGACATTTTATTTGAACTTGTTAGTTTTTATGCAACAAATGCAGTTTTAAGTGTGGTAGCAATAGTCAGATCTGTGTTTACCTAGTTGCAAAGAATCAAATCTATCAGTTACACGCTGCATTTGTGTATCCCCTGTGACAGACAATTCTCCTTCACGGCTGACGGTGACACTGTGCTGACATGTAATTTCATGTAAGGCTGATGTGTGGGCTAGAAATTGACTGGGATCCTCTTCTGCAGGTAGCTGGTGCCATGACTCCATTCCCTACAGTGAAAGAAATCAGAATCACTGACTTAATTTTGATGTCTATATAACAATAATTTCTAAACAAATAAACAAGAAACTAACCTCCTCCACAAAAAAAATAAAATGCAACACAGTAAAATCAATGGGCTGATAAAATGACAAAATGTTTTCCACCAATTATTATTATCAATTATTATTATCAACACCAATTTGTTTATTTAAAAAGACAACAGATTTTAGCCTAAGCATTCAAAAAGCTGGTTTGGCCCAATAAAAAGCAAATTAAATTTATATGACATTAGAATGTTCTAGTACGCAATTCAATTCTCTAATTAATCCCAATGTTTAACATCAACTGATAATGAAAATGAAAACAGAGAAGTGTATACAGTTTTGATTACAAAATCTGGTCAATGTTTTATGTCATTTGAAAACGCTACAAAGTTAATATTACTTGTCTGATAAACAATATCTATGAAACCCAATGTGTGCCTGCAAATCTTCACACAACAAGGTGTGCAGTGTTTCAGTGCACATAACTGTAATACTACAATAACATGTCTCTCCCACTTTCCAATTTCCGCTGGGCAATCATAACTATTTTTCATTCTAGCGCATCAGAATGTATCCTACGGTTACATGAGCATGTCACAGGATCTTACAACTACAAAAAATAATCTTAATTTACAACAATTATTTGAGTGATGGCGGTAGCTAGTCAGGAGCACACAGATTCAGTTTAACAACAGTTGTGTCTGAGGTGCAAAAGAATTAACCCAAAATCTACCTGGCAACCCTAAGCTAAACATATGCATGCATAAATCAATGTGTCAGTAGTAGTGCTGTCAAGTATTTAAAGAATCTTAGTGCTATGTATGTCTGCTAAAATACAACAAAACAATTAACACTTAATCTTCCATTACAACATTGTTAAAATGCTAATTAGCTAAATTAAGAAGCGATTACACAATAATTGCCACATCTACTTTGTGTATTATGTGAAAGACACTTCTATCTTCTGCTGCTCCCTATTAGCGGCATCCAAAGCGAATCTATCGTCTCCATCTCCTTCTATCCTCTGCATCTGCCTCTCTCACATCAACTGCCTGCATGTCCTCCCTCACCACATCCATAAACTTCCTACTAGGCCTTCCTCTTTTCCTCCTCCCTGACAGCTCCATCCTCAGCATCATTCTCCCAACACACTCAAGAGTCTCTCCTCAGCACATGTCCAAACCAGTGCAATCTCGTCTCCATGACTTTTCCTCCGAAAGGTCCAACTCCAGCTGTCCCTCTAATAAATTCATTCCTGATCATGTCAATGCTCGTCACTCCCAATATAAATCCTAACAGTTTCAACTCTGCCACTTCCAGCTCTGTTTCCTATCTATTATGTGAAAGACACAAATAATACAATGAAGTATATTTCTGTTTACTAGGATGGGTTTTGAAACAGTCCATATGAAACAGTCATTATAGAACAGAGATGTCTTAATCTATAGGAAAACATTTCCGAGAACTCGACTTAGCATTTCATACAGATAAAAACGTTTAATAGCACACTACATAGACTTTATTTACATATTCAGATAGTTGGTTAAGCCTAGCACAAATTAACCAGAACCAGGCTAAACAACTGAAAGCTAGCATCCATTCTGCTGGTTATCTGTTAGGTTTGGTTTCCAAACAGTGTACGACGCTCTGAAAGCATCAGATGTTTCATTTACCTAAATGTAACCCAGTTATCTTAAGACAGCTGGACAGTGTGGGTTTAACAGCCGCTTTATTTTCTCAGCACTTGTTGCTAACGGTAGCTAATGCTAGCTGACTAAGTTATTGTGTTTTCTAACTGTTTAACTGAAGAGGGAAACCATCTGTGAAGTCTAACTCTGGTAAATAAACTAACGACTGAATAAACCACTATGCACAGTTAAACGGGCTGTATTTAAGGTTTAATCACTCACACTCGTCCCATCTTCGCCTGGCTCTGGGGGCTCCATTGTTGTTGTTGTTCCAGAGTCAACTGTCTCTGGTTTCTAGGAGAATAACTCTCGCGCATGCGCACTACCGCGCAGGTCATGGGCGTCAGATTCGGCGGCTGTCGTTTTCAATGTCACAGAAGATCTGCATATTTAAACTGAAAGCTTAGTCTGATTAGTGACGGGATCATTTAGTTTTCTTACTAATCCTAACTGAACGACGACTTCACTTACTACTTCATTCATACCAGCAGTACACCTAAATTGCCCAGACACACTGTCCAGACATAACAACCATATTACAACAACAATAATAACAACAACCCTAGAACTACTACTAATAATAATGATGATGACGATGACAATAATAATAATAATAGTAACAATAATACAAATTATAACAACAATAATAATAATATTAATAATAATAATAATAATAATAATAATAATAACAGTCATAATCATAATAACAACAATGGCAAAACTACAACAACGACAACAACCATAATAAAAAATAAATAATAATAATAATAATGTTACAGTAGTTACATTACATACTGCAGTTTAGGGCTAGACCTAATGTAGAGGTTGCATAAGACCTACACCCCTTGTGTAAGGGGTTGTAGAACACAACCATCAACAACAACAACACTCACAACAACAACAACAGCACTAAAAACAACAAAACCAACAACACCACTAACAACAACAACAATATTATTATTATTATTATTATTATTAATAATAATAATAACAATAATAATAATAATAATAATGTTACAGAAATTACATTAAGCATCTGCATGCTGTAGTTTAGTACTAGACGTAATATAGCAACAACAGCAACAAACACCCAACAACGATACCAACAAGGGACACCATCAACAGCAACAACACCAAAAACAGCAACAACACCAACAACACCACTAACAACAACACCAACAAGAACACCAACAACAACATTAACAACAACGCACTCCCACCACAAACAACAACAATGCCAACACCATCACCACCAAAAAAAAAAGTTACAGTAGTTACATTAAGCATTTGCATGCTGCAGTTTCGAGCTAGATCTAATGTAGTGCTTGTATAAGACCTACACTCCTTGTATAAGGGTTCGTAGAACAGGACCACCACCACCACAACCAAAATCCACAAAAAACAAACAGCAATAATAACACCACCACCAACAACAACAACAAAAAACAACACAAGCAAC
>JBBPCX010000154.1:13548092-13560592 GCA_037974365.1 Hydrocynus forskahlii | reverse complement strand
TAAATGGAGCCCACTGTGTACCCTACTGGCTATGTAAAGAACAACACACAGACCAAAAATACCAGTAGCCAAAATAGTGTTTGAATTGGAAGAAACAGAAAACACCACAATAAACAAACATTTTCCATTTCATTTTTACACAACCAGATTCAAGTTCAATCTCACAAGAATAAATAAATTAATGACTGAAACAAACATATTCCCCACATATGCACTGTGGTTATTTTTAATAATTTTAACAAAAATGTCCAATAGTTAACAGAATAAGGAACATTTGCAGTTCTTCATTGGTACAGAGGCCAGCTCTTTCAAACTCTGCTTTTAGGAGATGTATTTCCATTCTGACTTAAATTTGTTGCAGTTGGGTAAGGAGGATTTATTCCTTTGCCAGGTGAATCTGCCCTTCTGCTCTTTCAGTTTCTCGTTTAAGAAGCAGCTCATAGGCATCACCATCCAGGTTTGGAGTATGCTTATGCTTTCTTTTCAAAGGTTCTGTGACAACAGCTGGCTCGACCTGTGAGTATCCTGAGGGAGAGCGCACTATACAGAGAGCTCCAGTCCAACTGAACAATTGGCATAATATTGGGAGACAGTGCTTATCCACTCCTGTCATGGCTGATGACCCCTTTTCCAGTTGCAAACACACCTGAGCACTTAAATGGTGTCTTGAAGATGCCTTAACTACATGCGGTTGGAACCCAAGGTGGCATGCAATATAATACTAGCCTGTACTGTCTTGCATAACATTGCCACCAGGCACAATGTTCCTCTTGATGATGTATCTGATGGACCTGAGCCTGATGAAGAGCAACCAGAGCAACCGCCAATGTTCACTCCAAATGAGGGCCAGACTGGATGTGTGATCAGGGATGTAATTGTAAGAAATTACTTCTGACTGATGAATTGAGTAATAGTAATTGTCATTTTCATTAAAATACAATGGACAATAGAGCTTTTTAGCTTCAAGACTTTGTTTGAGCACCGATATCTCACAGGGACTTTTTCCCTTTACCATACCAAAAGGCTTCATGTCTTATTCCCTACATTATTTTCATTGCCACTGTCTTATTTCAACAATTGTACAAAATATAAATAATATACATCACCTGCAAACATAGCTGTTTTGATCAGTTTTCAAGTTTTATTTAATGTTGTGCCAGAAATCCACTCTGAATCCACCTTTGTGTTGGGATCAGGATTATCCTGATTGTTTGGATTAAATATATCCCAATTTAAACACAAACGTTTGAACAACACAAGTGAAAGTTTGATCCAGATTAAAACAGATTGTATTAGGTGTTCTGGTTTGATTTTAGAATCCCTCTTTTCCCTTTGAACAACCCATTTTCAAGATTCAATCCAATCTGTTATCCCAAACCCCCTTGGGGCCCATAGAACACATTTATTGTTACTCCTGAAGTTTCGATTCTATGCAGAAGAGGAGGAACTTGTGGTTAACCGCGCATGCGCAGTACGCCCTGTTCAAAGGCGATGTGGGAGGAAATGCGAACAGGGCTATGAGAATGCTAAAGTTAGAGAGATATGAGGGAATGTGTATTAACAATAAAGTTATCTTAAATCTATAAAAAAAAAACGCTTATATACAAAAATAAAAATGTCTAAGAGGGACGCAAGTGGTAAGTTTTTTTCTTTGCTTGAGACTATATTCAGGAAGTCCAAACTTTAGCTAACGTTAGCTCGCTAGCGAGAAGACCGTCCTGAAATAAAGACTCCAGTCTTTATAACGAGTGAAAAACTGATGCTCTAATAAGTTTAGTTTGTTAATCTATTTTCTTCAACATTAGAGTTGGGGTGTTCGTCTTTTTAGCGACTTTTGTATTGTCTATCAAAGTAGTTTAGTTAGTTTCGTTCTCGACTGATGGCTAATACACGTAAACACCAGTTGTAGAACAACATTCCGTGTCTGGTTAGAGAGAGAGAGGGCTCAGGTCTGTGGGTTTTACAGCACTGCATACCAACTTCAGTGTTTATGTTCTCAGATTTCATCCAGATGCGAGGCGCTGCCTGCCTAATGCAATCACATGTACGTATGCTCTTTTACATTTACATAGTTAATTATCCTTGTTTGATTTTCTTATTCTCTCTAAAAAACCTGTTTTTTAAAGGTTAGACCACTGAATCTTTCATCTGACTTTCAAACATCAAACCGGGGCAGCTGGTGGCCTAGTGGTTAGGGAGCTTTCCCTGCGATCAGAAGGTCGTGGGTTTGTATGCCAGGACTGCTAGTGGCACCACTGAGGTACCTTTGAGCAAGGTACTGCTCCCCGGCGCCGTGTTCGTGGCTGCCCACTGCTTCACTTAGTGATGGGCTTAAGTGCAGAGAAAGAATTTCACACCGTATGGTGTGTTCACGTGTGACTATAAGGGTCCACTTTACTTCATGCGCATAATTATTAAGTCCTGTTTTGGCTGTTGGTGTAAATTTAACCTTCATCTTCCACAGGAGGCCATGGTTGACTTTCTCAGTGGAAGAGGCACTAAAAGCAATCTGTTGGATGCTCTGAGTTTCAGTTATGGAGCTGGTAATGTCTCCCCTTCTCTGATGTTTTTCATACAAATGTCTAATTTAATTTGTTCTTAGATGCATAGAGATCTGTCCAGACTCAGGGCATATAGGGTGTATTTGTCTCTTTGCATGTCTTGCTATGGGATGGCAGAAGTGATGTACTCTGCGAAAAAGATGTAGGGAAGTCTCCAGGAAATATAAAATATTCATAATGATACTAGAGGCATAAATTTGCTTCCTGTGGAAACAGTTGCTATGTAGTAACTGTGAATCTAATGATTTTGTGCTCGTCTTTTCAGTTTTACTTAGTACCAGTTTATGAGCACCAAGACCTGACTTGCTGTCTGTAACAGGCTTATGAGGTCTGGGCGTGTGCACACTTTTTATTTCTCCTCTAGCTAGTCTATTAAGGTCAACCTCAAATGATCCTGAACCCTTGTTTAAACCTTTATGGTTATGTCCCATAAGAAGCACAATTAAATAATTCATTTAAAAGACAAACATGTTTTTCTGTAATGAAACTCTGTATATGTACTGGATTGTCTTTTGAGTTTTGTTTACATCCCCATGCACAAAAATAATATTAACTAAGAGTACGCGGTTTCATGTTTCCCTAAGGCCATCCCTACCTATTATCAAGCGAAATGCTTATCTAGCTGAGAGACCCTCCCTTTTCTAATCAAACATAATGTGAGAGAAAAGTGTGTAATGGCTTCTAAATCTCATTGACTTTGAGACTGTCATTATTTATTTTTTAGTAGCTGAGTCATTTTGTGATTATTTTGATTTTTTAATAAGTATTCCTTTTTATGCCAAACAGTAAAATTTTGCTTAATTGACCTATCATGCTATGTAGAGCCTTTCTAAGATTCCAAAGTACTTTACTGAAAAAGAATCTTAAAAAAAGAAAACACTGGATTGGGGAAAGTTGAACAGAAATGTCTGCAGGAATCCTCAAATTCATTATAGTCTTTACTTTAAAAAGTAATTTGAAATGTATTTTACCATCAAGCTAACACTTAGGACAGCTATACTTAAACACAAACATTTGAAGCGTGTAACAGACACTCAAGTGGCATACACTGACCAGCCATAATATTAAAGTTGTGTAGGTCCCCCTGTTCTGCCAGAACAGCTCTGAAACATCGAGGCATGGACTCCACAAGACCTCTGAAGGTATGTTGTGGTACCTGTCACAAAGACGTTAGCATCAGATCCTTCAAGTGCCTCCATGGTGGGGCCTCCATGGATCAGACTAGTTTGCCCAGCATGTCCCCAAGATGGGGAATTTGGAAGCCAAGTCAACACCTTGAACTCATGTTCTACAAACCGTTACTAAACATTTTTTGTAGTGTGGCAGGGCATATTATCCTGATGAAAGAGACTGCTGCCATTAAGGAATGCTGTTGCAATAAAGAGTTGTATTTCGTCTGCAACAATTTTTGGTTTAGTGGTGCATTTTAAAATGACATCCACATGAATGCCAGGACCAATATTTTCGCAGCAGAATGTTACCCATTGCGATACACTGCCTCCACCGGCTTGCGTTGTTCCAATAGGGCATCCTGGTGCCATCTTTTCCCTGGGTAAGCGATGCACATGCACCTGGCCATCCGCATGGTGTAAAATAAAATGTGATTCATCAGACCAGACCACCTTCTGCCATCCTCAATACATGCTCAGCAAGCTGCAAGGCACTGTTTGTTGCGACACCAGGCTGTGTCATAGCCAGCAATCATTTTATCAAGTTGTGCTGCAGCAGCTCTTGTCAGTCCTGGACACCCATGATTAAGTCACTGGTTTACCGATGGTCCTTCTTTGGACCAATTTCAGTGTGTTCTGACTGACAGCATGCTGGGAATACCACCGGGCCCTACTGTTTTTAAGATGTTCCAACCCAATCCAATAGCAATCACAATATGACCTTTATTAAAGTTGCTAAAGTCTTTACTCTTGCCCATTTGTTCTGCTTCCAACACATCGACTTCAAGGGGATATATTTCTGCCTAATATATTCCTACTACTTACAGGTGGCATTGTAAAGAAATAATCAGTGTTATTCACTTCACCTGTCAGTGGCTTTATTATTGTGGCTGGTCAGTGTATTCATTACCTTGAATGTAGCTTTACAGACTATCCTTCATTAAAACTTAACTGAATATTACTGAAGCTTATAGCTCATTTGCAGAACTCCAAGCCTATGTACTTTAGTGAGATTCTGCTGTTGTGCATTTGTGTGATTTTTGTACGAATCGCTAAGTTATTGAGGATGTAATATATTTAAATTGTTCATTGATTTAGAGTAATCATTACAGCCCTAGTAAGTTATATGTATGTACCTTCTTCTGCAACTCTTTGATAGAAAGGAGTGAAAGGATAAGACTTAACAGTACCTACTAGGTTTGTGAATTTGTCTTTTTGTATTAGTCAGTTTTAGGGTCTTCATCCTACAAAAAAATACATATTTTGTCTGTCTAGAAAACTACCCTACTGAGTTTGAGGAATCTTCTGATGATGATCAGTATAGCAGCCAAAACAACAGATACTGTGGTTTCAATCCAAACTTTCTAGATGGAGGGGTTCCAAAGGTAGTGCCTGCAATAGCCTGCTTTAAACAAGTCAAACGCATCTCACCAGAGGTTAGTGCTGTATACATACAGTTCTCTCATCAAATCTTTTGCTCCATAAGAACTGGCTCCATGTGTAAAGTTTTGTGTAATTTTAGCAGGCTGCAAAAAATGCTGAAGAACTATTAGATGAAGAGGAAAAACTTAAGAAAAAAGCAGAGAAGAAAAAGCAGAAGAAGATGGTAAGGTCAAAAATGTCTTTTTTTGTAAGATGATGATCAGTAAATTGGATTCCAGCATTTGAATTTGGTCTTTCTGGTGTTATTCAGAGGCAGCGGGAGAGACGTCGGCAAGAAAAAAACGAGAAGGAAAACACAGATAAAGATAAAACCAAAAAGGTAAGTACCCAAAACATTATTTAGTAACCATGCTTGTAGACTATATGTAAGATTGTTACTACTGCATATTTGTGGGCCAGTGTAAAGTTAGGATGTGTCTCTTTTTTGTGTTTTTTTGGTAGGTTGATCCTGGTATGGGAAAATCTAAACCTACAGAAAAGGAGTGTGAGAATAAGAATAAAACAAATAACAGTGTACATTTACCTCCTGACCCTGGCCCACAAATCTCCTCTGTAGCTACAGACAGCAGTGACGGTTCTGATGAGGAAGATGATGGTACGGAGAGTATAGCTGATGATCTCCAGGTTGGTGTGTTACATGCTAAGTCATCATGCATGCAGGCATGTATGTGAATTACTTGTGGTAAGAATGCTGCAATGTTTGTGTTTCAGGAGCTGGACATGAACAGCTGCTTTGTGACAAATGCAGCAGCCATCGCTAAGCGCAAACTCGAACAGAAACCTAAATCTGATAAGAAGGACAAAAAGACTGAGAATTCCAGAAAACATGGGACAGAAAAGAAAGATATAGTGGAACCTCACATTAAGGTATGGAAAAAGATGGTTAAAGATGTATAACAATGATCAGGTGTTCAGAGAATTTTATTAAAGTTATTTAAAAAACAATTTATTCCCTTTTAGTAATTCTATAGAAATTTAGTGAAAACCTTTAAACTGTGTAAAGCTATGATCATTAAGGCTATGTCCACATGTACACAGGTATTTCTGAAAACAGATTTTTTCATTTTGGCCTTTCGTCCACAGGTAAACGGTGTTTTGGGTCAGTGAAAACGGAGTTTTTTTGAAAACTCAGGTTCTGCGTTTACATGTTGACAAGAAAAACGAAGATTTTGAAAAACTGACCATTTCGCGTCATACTGTGTGCCACTCCTATGTCACAGTATGCTCCTTCTTTACATTATATTTTCATCTACGATGCCCGAAGTTTACAAAGTACTATTGCTCTCAACCATGTTAGAAGTTTTGGCACGTTTATACTCATGCGTTACTGTCCATCCAATGCTAGGTTCAGGTTATATCGCCACCTGCTGCCATGGCATGCTTTTGACAGCGTTTTTTGCGATTGTGTGTGGAAGGAGATATTTTTGAAAACGTGCTTGTCTGGATGTGATTTAATTAAAAAAAGAAAAATGAAAACGGAAAATCTTCGTTTTCAGAAATACCCGGGTACGTGTGGACATGGCCTAAGATATTACTCGTATGAAAAATGATAATTTTTCAAACTGTCTGAACTGCAGAATGATAATGACGAGGAGGAGGAGAAGGGGTTGGTAGAGCCAGTAAATGACTTTGTCACAAAGAGCATGGAACTAGCAGGTATGTTTCATTTTGTAAGTGTTTTGGTTTAGATGTCCATTTATCATTATTTGTCTGTATTGGTAATGTTTTCCCTTTTATTTTCAGTGACGGGTAACGCATATGCTCAACGAGGAAATTTGGATATGGCTGTGAAATTTTTTACTGAAGCAATTAAACACAATCCTAAAGAATTTAAGTGAGTATTATCACTGTTTAGTGCAGAATAGCATGTATGCCACAGTAACATTTTGCAGTTTACACATGTATTTTATACTTTATAAATTTTTTTGCATTTATAGTTTATACACTGTCCAGTATTTTTACTCCTTAGAAGGCATGCAGTGTTTGACTCCACATGTTTAAATGTGTAATTCTCTGGGTGTGTCTGCCTGACAGGTTGTTTGGGAATCGCTCCTACTGTTATGAGAAAATGCAGCAGTATGAGAAAGCTTTAATAGATGCTGATATTGCCCTGTCTATGAATCCCACTTGGATTAAAGGGCTCTACAGGAAAGGCAAAGCACTAGTTGGGCTTAAGGTACAGTTGTGGCAAATACAGTAAAACGGCCAGTGACCTACACCTAATACTGAATACATGACACATTTATCCATAACATTTTGATATTTTAAAACATTTTTTCTTGTGACATTATTTTTTGTATTCATCTTCCTCTATCTTAGAAATACTATGAGGCTAGTCAGACCTACAGGGAAGTTTTAAAGTTGGACACCTCCTGTACTGATGCTGCCCAAGAGCTTATGAGGGTACAGATAATGCAGTTAATGGTAAGTAAGACTGAGTGTGTATGTGTCCTTTTTCAGTAATTAAGGCCTGCGGAGTATAAACAGTTGCAGTGCTTCTGCTTTTATTACAGAATTAGGAACCATACTTGAACGCATCTCACACTATTATAGATGTAGATACAAAACTGAAAGAAAGATGAGAAGATAAACCTTTAGTAGTCCCACAAGTGGGAAATTTGCACTGTTGCAGGAGAAAGTGGACAGTAAAAAGGTAGAAGCGGCAAAAAGTTGCGTGCAAAAACCTAATCAAAGAAGCAACTTTTACTTTTAAATGCAAAGCTTTGTGCTGAAGAGGGTTGCAGCAGTATGATATTTTCATGGTATGATAACACACTCAGCAAATATCATGGTTTCACAATATCATGATGTACAGCATTTAAAAAATTATAAAGATTGGCAGTTATATTGTCCTTTTTTTCCCACCGATTTTTGTTCGATCCATATGAAACTTGGGGTGATTTAAGGCTCTACATGACTGATACATCATAAATGGTTTGTATCCCTAGGTGGGCATACCACTTTGTGATACCACCCTCTGAAGTGCCAGAAAATTACAAATTGTGTATAGCGAGTTATCATAAATGAGAGCCAAGAGCCAGCATGTGACAGGACTGCCATGCAGACCTGTGCAATATATATGTTTATATGTTGGAAGTAGCTGTTCACCATATTGATAAAATTTGCTTGCCTGTAACATGCCTTTTTCCCTTATGTCTGCAGGATATGGGCTTCACTCGAGAGCAAAGTTCCAATGCTCTAATCATACATGGAACAGTAGAAAAAGCCTTAGAAGCGCTCTCTGGACTGCAGGGTAAGATCACTTCTACTTACAATAGCAAGCCTGTGGCAAGACCTTTTCATACTCAAACACTCCTGAATTTCTTTTGTCCTGCACTTTTTTATAGGCAGTATAACAGCTGTCTCTGAGCCCAGTGATGGATCTGTTGAAGATGATTGGATGTGTGCAGAGAGAATTCATCAGCCTCCTAAAGTCCCACTCGAACCAGTCCCTCAGAACCAGCCTAGACCTAACACTGCAATTGATTCCCCTCCCCAGTATGAATTCTAACTTATATTAATGTACTAATACATGAACAATGACCTTTTTCTCTCTGTATTTGGGCTCTGAAGGATGTTTGTCCGTTTCTCTACTAGACAACTGTTTCCACTCTGGGTTGGGGATCTGGTGCCTGCCATATCAGCAGCAAAGATCTATGAGCTCTTCACAACGTAAGTTACCTTTCTGAACTGTATTGTTTTGGTCATTTCTCTACCAACGAGCCATTATCAACGGCCTCCTCTTACTTAAATGGTGGCATTTGTTAAAGGACCCATATCATGTAAAAAATGTTTATCATCTTCCATATAGAAAATAAGCAGCATAAATAATTTTACATTTTGTGATGTTAGTCTACAGTGATTTAGCACAACCATTTAATGCTAAGGACGCACAATAACATTATATTGGTGTCTGCATTTAACTGTCTAAAAAATAATGTTGGCATTGGACAAATATTTGACCGATATTTCGACCCTGGAACAATAAAATGCCATAATGCTTTCATTTTTTATGTTTCATAATTTTAAGCTTGTAGAATTAAGTATATGTTTTATCTTAGGGAGACATTAAACATTCTCATGAAAAATGAATTGTGATTGTCTGGGGTTCATTAAACCCAAATGTACATGTTTACCTCAGAAAGGAAAAAAACAAGAAAAATATAGAATCATGGGGCCTCTGAAATATGAAGTTCACTTGGAGCTTGCTTTTTTAGAAGAAACTTGGTTTTAAGTTCTTTGCTCACTGAAAGCGTGCAGGAGGTGCAGTTCTGCTTAGTAGCTCCTTTAAAGCTCCTTTAAAGTAGAATGCAATTTCTGTGATTCAGAGTACCAAGATCATTCAGAAAATGAGTAATGGCAATGCTGATGACGATGTTTTTTTTTTAAAATTAGCAACTAATCAAATGTCTTTTATTAAATTACTGTTATTTCAGCATGTCAATAAAGTGGGGTGTGTTTATATTTTCATATTTGAAAAACAGCATTGGGCCAGTTCATAGTGTAAGAGTACTGCAAGCAAGACGCTGCGCTTTTGTCAACTACTTCTACAAGAAGGACTGTGACAAAGCCATCAAGGATATGCATGCAAGTATTTGTTAATCATGTTGCTGCAGATCAGTACGATTATAATTTCATAAAACAAGGGGCAGACATGTGGACTAGCTGAGCATTCTTACCTTACATTTGAATTTAAACCACACAAGCCGTTACATCTCTGTTTAGGTCAATGTGGTTATTTTGTGGTGGAAAAGCTGAATAATTGGGAGTTAGTAATTGCAAGAAAAGGAGTAAATTGTGACCTAAATATTAGTGTTGACTTCAGTACAAGATTCCATTTAGACTTTGGAGAAGCTTGTGATGAATGAAGAAAGGTCTGAAAGTCATGCTGTTGTCATATCGTCATGAATTTTAGTATCAGTACCAATGCGTAAACACGGAAGCATCTATTCAATGCAAAATATCATTTATCACTTGTGGAGAAGTGAAGAGCACAAGGAGACCGTAGCAGTCTTTCTAACTGTATCTCTACAAAGCACTTACATTCAGCCTTCTCTCAGTATGCAGGTCATTTTGCAATATTCCAGCTGTCTCAGTGAGACGCAGAGGTGTCTGATACAAGCAGTATTCGTGTATTTGTGTCAGTCTTGCTGATTGTGTATATGTGGATTGCAGGGTTATGCTATTTCGGGGACTTCTCTTGTCGTGCGGTATCCTGACAGAATCCACACACATCTTGGCGCATCCAAAGCAGCCTCAACAGACGCTGGGAAAGTAAAGTAAGTGAATTAAGTTGTTTGAGTTTTTTCTTGTTCTTTGTGCTTACTGATTCATTATCATAAATTGTTGTATATTATTCATCAGGTCTTATCAATTGTTTACAGATTTCAAAGATATCGTGGTCTTTTTTTCTTAGTAATATTTGCTAAATGGTTTGGATGCTTTCTTTGTTGTGCAGTAAACTTCCTGATGAGTGCTATTTCTGGAGGACAACCGGCTGCATTAAAAACAATCGCTGTGCCTACAGACATGTACCAGAACACAAGGGCATTGATCGACCAAAAAGTAAATACGACTCCTAGATGCTCTCAGAGAGATTGATGTGAATCCAAGGATCACAAACGCAAAGTCTTTCTGCAGCTTTTGTTAAAGCTGGATCCAAATCAGTCAGACAATTAAGCAAGTCAGTATCTATATTTCATGTCCTTTACCTTCAGTACTTGGAATAAAAAAAAGGATTGCCAATGATTCAGTTCTTGTAGATGGATGATGTTCTTTACGTTTTTCTATGGAGGTTTAGTTTTAATTACATTTTTGTCTTAATGTCTTAATTTGACTTGAGTTTTTATTTGCTCATGTAAACAGAAATGGCCATGCTCGTCTTCACATCATTTCCAGTGTTTTATTTACTGAGTTAATAATGTTATGGGGTAAAGGACTTTAATCATACTATGAGCAACTGAAATAGCCAAAGTGTAATAAACAGACAAAAAGTATTTGCATCGGTTTCATTTTTGAATAAGTCATACATAGTGCTGTTACAATATTGTGCTGTAAATGTTTTGTGATCGCAGTTTATTCTTTTATTAAGTACCCATTCAGTTGCAAGCAACAAGACCACGCTCATAAATTGTTTACAGATCTTTTGTGCATTTTGGAAAGAGAAAGAAACTGATATCACTGGTTTTGCCTTATGCACTGATTGTAATCCAGAAAAAAAGTATATGTTCCATTTATAGATATTCCAAATGTACCGCTGTTCCTGTGATAAACTTTTATAAAACTTGTTTTTGTCTTTAGAGCCATCAATATCTTACCCTGATTTTTATTTCAATGAAACTGTTTTACCAAAAATTATGATATTTGCATGGCAAGTTCTCCTCTAGGAGTTCCATGACCCTAGCACCTTATGATTCATTTGTGTCGTGCCAACTAGAGCGTCACTTCAGCGCAAAATGAAAATGTTCAAATTTCAGGAAAACCCCTGCAAACTTCATAAAGGCAATGACGACTGCAATTTCAATATCTCAGGACCTGCTTAAACTGAACTTTTGAAACTTGGCTACATTTACTCAAATCTGCAGCTCCATTTGGCCCACTGACTACCTGGCATAGTTACTATGTATCCAATTTCAAACAAATCGGCCATAAGAATTCACTACATCAAGCTGCTTTTCTGACATGGTTTGGCCTATCTTCAAAATTCATGTTGTCTTTAAACCCTTGCCTAAAACTGGTCCGTTTCCACTGATTTAAACAGTCAAGCCTCTCACTGTTTGGGCAGATTCTCTCAACTTCTGCTGTAGTCATATTGCACAACACAATTTGGTTAATCTAGTTCTGCAACACATTTTAAACAGTATACCTTTTTACTCATTTACTTATAATTTGCATTAAAGTATTACTGGATCTGTGTTAGAACTCTTCATTTCCTGTACACTACCATTGGGGGAAAAAATCTGAATCAGTGTTTTAAAAAAATACATGTATGAAATTAGGTATAGGTATTCAGTAAACCAGAAGCCTTAAAAAGTGAAAAATTTTAGGTGTGTCCAAAATGATGGAAGGGTGCTGTAGATAATCCTAAATGGCCCATGAGGCTCTAAGAGTCCAGAAGTTACAACACTGATGTCTTGTGGATGAACACTTAAACTGAAACATTAAAGTTAATTTTTGGAAAATGAAAAGACATTGTTCATGTGTTTAGTTATGTGTGTGTGTGTGTGTGTATATATATATATAGATAGATATACGTGTGTGTGTGTATATATATATATATAAATATATATATATATATAGAAAATGTGTATATATATATATATATGTG
>JBBPCX010000154.1:13532947-13545330 GCA_037974365.1 Hydrocynus forskahlii | reverse complement strand
TAAACTGCACCCCAAGCACTACAAGGCCACCAGTAGGTTCCATTTTCGGTGCACTCAGGCGTGTAACTTTGTAACTGTTTGCCCAATTTTTGAAAACCCGGTGCTGTCAAAGTCCTCCATAGTGGATTTCCCACCATATTGGATTTTTTCATAAAGGGATGTTTTGCTACTCCTTAGCAAACTTTTGTCCAATTCTCACCATATTTAGCACAGATGATGTTCAGACCAAGTCTCACAAAAGTTTTAAGATTGATTTTTGATTTATGGATTTTTGAGTTTCGCAACTCAATTGTCCAGTTGAATAGGAATGGAGAAGCTGCCAAATAGTAAGTGGGGTCCTAATTAAACAACAGTTTGATGCATCAAAAAAAAAAGTTTGTACATGGACTTAGTGCATTTGGAGGATTTGCAACTATTTCTTCGTCATTTTACTGCTAGGAGGTACTAACATAAATAAAGAACTTAAAGCTGAATCAACATTTTCACTTTAAACTGAAATGACATTTATTTTTAGATTTCTTTGAAATGCAGGATAGTGTTTTGTCTGTGGGGTGTGAGATGTCAGGCGGATGTTCATCCTGCCCTCTCTTCTTTTCTTCTTCAGCTGTCAGATCTTACTTCACTTTATTTTAAATAATTTTTTCCATTGTAGATATAACTGCCAACTAATGAACCTGACAACTTGTTAGTGTGCCTGTGGATTGAAGTAGTTTTCCCCCTATACAAGCTTAAAAAGCTTTTAAAATCAACAATTAAGAGTCGGCAAAGCCCAAATGCTCCAGACTGGACCTAACATTAACCTCTTAAGGATTTTAAAGATTTTCATTTGAGACATCTTTCTGTAATGCTCACCATAAGCTGAACTTGTCTACAGTAGAAGGCCAATAGCCTCAAACCAAAAGAGGTACCATATATGAAAGAGGGGTGAAAATTGAAACTTGAAAGTTCAGCTCTGAGTACTCTGCCAGAAACAACAACTTGGTACAGAACAGATGGTGAGCTTCCCATAAGCAAAGTGTGACACGGGTGCAACTGATTGCCCCTAATCACAAGGGATCGGTTCTGTGCCTACCCCTGCTGATCTCAGTTGGTCTAGTCCAAGTCCCGGCTGGACCCTTACTTTTTTAAGTTTTCAAAATCACAGTAGACTGAAAACACCACTTACATGACTCAAGAGAGTTCCAAGATACATAAACAGTTCTATTAATATTCACTAATATCCAGTAATATTCTTTTGTTATAGAGATTTTTATTCAGGGAATTACAAAGGAACTTTTAGTCTATTATTAGTCTAACATTAAGTTTGATGAATGTGATCCAGGCTTTGTGCCATTTTTTCTAGCACAAGTGGAAAAAAAAACCCACAAGCAAAAAGCACCATTGTCTCATTAATATGGATTAGCCTGTGAAACATTTTAAAGCTCAGTGGTGGTTATATCTGCTGAATACACACTGAATGTCTATGAGTGAGCTAAACATGTTTCTCTGTGTTTCATGGGGATGGAAGGAGGGGGCCCTGAAACATGATCTCATGATACACATGCTGGGTAAACATAGCTGAATAAAGTACACACACAGTGTCTCACTGAGGCAACAGAAGCTGAAGGTGTTTCTTCAGTTCTGCACTTTCTCCAATCATCCAGGACATTAAGTTCCTACTTTGTTTCTTTAGCTTTTTTTAAAGTACTGTAACAAACAAGTGTAGTTCCCCACTAGAACTGCATTTAAATGTTTTTATGACATCCCCTAAACTTATCTCAACCTGCTGAAACCACATCCAGCTCTTCATTAAGATGGTGAAGACCTGAGGATGTGGTTTAGGATACAGTATGACTTACTGTGAGCTGTAAAATCGAACATTTTAGACAAAATTGAAGAAGACTGATCTTGAATCAGATTCTTACGTATTTATGATAGTCGTTGCCACAACTGTTTCTAGAACAGAATCAGATTCTGTGAAAATAGGTAATAAAGGACATTGTTTTTAGAAAATAACATTGTCTATAAAGACCGCCCATAGCTGTAGCTTCACACTGAGGTTTTGTCTGTTTCATAGCTCACAGTAAGTCATGCGCTGTCCTAAACAAAATAAATTGTTCCTTAAACTTTGTATCTGAATAAGAACAAATATGTCTGTGTGCTCCTGATGACAGACCTCCTTGTAACTTCTTCACTCACATACTCATTGGTGGATCGGTTAAATGCAGAGGAATCATTGTTCACATTGGTTGCTGTGGAGTGTTCACGTACGACAGGAATGGTCACTTCACTTTTTCACTCACTTCTTTTGGGTATGTGCACATGGCTGAATGAAGCTTTATGCCTTTTCTGCTTTCCGTCATTCTGTCTGATCTGTAGCTTGTGGCTTCACTAAAGATACCGGCAGAATTGAGTAGCATGAAGATTCACATGGCTACCAGGTCCGAAAGCAGAAAGTTTCATTCAGCAATGTGTATAGTGCTATTCACTCACTCATGTTTAGCAGGTTCTCCACGAGGGGGTACTACTAGAATTGAAGTACATTTAGGTGCTTCCTATGAGCTCAGTATAAAGCATCCTCATTTGTATTACACAGTGCAAATTTGCTTCCGAGGTTACTTTATCACACCATCAGAAAGAAGTTGATGAGAAATTTAGAGAAAATGCTATTGTATTAATACCTGTAAATTTTAGCTATATGTAATTGTAAGTTGGCATGCTGAACATGAATCAATGCCCTGTCTACTCAGGGGTGTCCCTACTGCCATGTTAAGTGCCGTTCTATTGTGTTATTAGCATGAAGTTTAATTGATAAGCCCTGACAGATGCAATTTATTTTTTTGTTGACATTGATTGATCCTTTCTAAAATGTCACTTTCGTAGTGTTTTTAAATTACAATTTTTGTCTTAATGCCAGACTTTCTTTTTTGGGGGTGGGGGGCCTAAACATGTTTTTCAGAGGCATTTTAGGTTTTTGGTAGACAAGATCAAATAAAACAGGGAAAAGAACCTGTGTTATAAAAAGTGGTCTGTCATCAGTTTAGTTTAATAGCATACATTCTGAAATCTAACTGACCTGCTCTATCCAAGAGAGACATAGTGATCTTTTCAGACCTTTCATTAAAGGGGACTCTTTTTAAACAAGTTATAATAGGTCTATGGGCTATGCAAAACACGTTCATGAAGTTCTTTGCACAAAATCACTCTCACATAAAGAGATCTCACCAGCTTCATAGAAGCATATGATTCCTGACACCAAAATCTTTCAATTGACTCAGAAAATGGATGACGCTTAGAGTGTTTACAGGAGCAGTAGAGACCCAAATGGAAATACAAAAGGCTTCTTAAAGTGAGTTTTTCATAATATGTCCCCTTTAATTAGCCTGTGTGACAAATAAACACCACACAGAAAGTGCTTGCAGCTAATCACTGCTCCCTATAAACAACAGATTAAAAATGAATTGAGGGGACACTCATAACCTGGATTAGCAGGGAACAAAAGGTGCCACTAAATATATTCCTAGAAGTATTATCATTCCATAACACCATAGATGTTTAATCATTTGACTCCCAAAACCATATCATTACATATTCAGGTTCTGTGTTCTGTCATCTATTTTGTACTAGAAAATTAAAAAATCCATTCTCATATTCTCTTCTGCGAAAGAGAGAAACAGAAGATCAACCCTCTGCGTTACTGCACTGCTATGCACACTATTGGCTGAGACTGAGCAGGTGCTCTGTGTGTGTGTGTGTGTGTGTGTGTGTGTGTGTGTGTGTGTGAGAGAGAGAGAGAGAGAGTGTGTGTGTGTGTGTGTGTGTGCGCGTGTTTGTGTGTCCTCTATAAAGCCTGCTGCTCTGCAGTATTTCTGAACTGGTGCAGTGCCGGTTCATCTCCACTGATGGTGTGCAGAACAAGGGGGACCTAAAAGAAAAACTTCTCAATAAAAACCTTTCATATTAACATCATTTTAAAACTAAACAAAAAAGCAACTAAAAAATCCTGCATCATGAGCTACAATCCTTTTGTTTCATCCTCCTCCATCCTGCTCCGGCACTGGGATGACCACTCCAGTGCCTACCGTCTCTCCCAAACTCCCCTCTCCTCCTCCTCCTCCTCTTCCCGGCGGCTGCTGAAGTCGGAGCCGGTAGGGAGCTGGAAGAAGAATGACATGACTGTGGTGTGCTCTGAGCTGCTGGGGCTGAGGGCTCAGGAGAGGGAGCAGTTAGTGGGGCTGAACAACCGCTTTGCCTCCTACATTGAGAAGGTACGGCACCTGGAGCAGCAGAACAGGGAGCTGCTGCTGCAGCTGGAGGCCCTGCGGCGCAGGCAGAGTCAGCCGTCCCACCTGCAGCAGCTCTACCAGCAGGAGGCGAGAGGCCTCCAGGAGCAGCTGCGCCAGGAGACCCAAGACAAGGAAAGTTTGGAGGCACAGAGGGATGAGTTGAGGGAGGCGCAGGCAAGGCTGCAGGAGCGCTGGGAGCAAGAGGCAAGGAGGCGCGAGGAGGCTGAGGAGGAGCTGCAGCGTGCAAGGGAGGAGGCGGGCAGGGCAGCACTGTGGAACTACGATGCTGGGGTCAGTGTGGTCTCTCTGGAGCGAGAGCTGGCCTTCCTGAAGCAGGTGTTCGCAGAGGAGCAGGAGGAGCTGCGGGCGCAGCTGCAGGTGAGCAGCCTCAGCTTTGGCGAGAAGCTGGACGTAAGCAGGCCGGACCTGTCCGCCGCCCTGAGGGAGATCCGCGTGCAGTACGAGAGCCTGGCCAGGCGCAACAGGCAGGCTGCCGAGGAGTGGTACCAGGGGAAGGTGGCTAGTGTGGCTCAGGCAGCCAGCAAGCAGGAGGAGGTGGTGCGCTCTGTGCGGGAGGAGACTGCAGAGTACCGCCGGCTGCTTCTGTCCTGCTCTGCTGAGGTGGAGACACTGAGGAATGTCATCAATTCGCTGAACGAACAACTGAGGGAGCTGGAGGACACACAGAGCAAGGAGGTGGCCAAGTATCAGGTATGAAACAAAACATAAACTAGAAAATGGAACTCTGACTTCTGAACCTAGTGCCGGAGTACCTCTGTCCTGCACATCTTAGTGTTTTTCTTGCTTCAACACACCCACTAACCATGGAAGGGTTGGGAACTAGCTGATTAGTTGGATCAGGTATGTTACTTTAGAAGGTGTACTGCAGGACCAGGTGTGGCAACCGCTGTTGACGTTAAACATGTTATTCACACTACAATACAATATAGTATATTCGAACAAGTATAATGATAATGACATAAAATAATGCAAGCTTTCTTTATTATCAGTTAATAATGCAACACAGTGTAGTAACACTACTGGACTATCTACAGGATATCTACACTAATATATCTAGACCATTGCTATAGTTTACAGCTGTTATAGATTACTGCAAGGCAAGTACGAGATCATATACAGAGGTGGAAATATTCCTGTTATTCAGTATTATACCGCACTATAACATTTTTGCAGTTTCTTTTTGTAAGGGAACAAACACAACCTTACTGTTACTACAGTAACTGATTCAGCACAATAGCCAGTTGTTAAGGTTTCTATAATCAACCATAAGGAGGCATACAGAGGGTATGCGAGTGCAGGAGAGTTCTATGCTAGGGCAAGAAGTGATTGGTATTCTATGCACATGCAGAAGAAAAGTACAGACAGTGCAGCACAAGAAATAGTGCAGTGTACCTACAGCCACTTGCAATTCTTCCATGATAATCAGTGCTCACGGTTAATCTATGCACCATTGTTTCCTGACTTTTTCATGTCTTGAGATGGGGCACCACAGACATAATACTGTGCTGTGTTAAAAAAAAAAGCAGTCATGCTTCTTTGTAGTGGCCTGTATTTGAAGGGTAGCATGACTTTATATTCTATTGTTTACTATAAGCCAACATTCTCCATAGTAAACATATTGTATTGCAGCAGTGGAATAGTATTGACCTGTGGGAGAAATCGATCCAGCTACAGTAAACGAAAGATTCAATGGCAGACTGCTGACTCATTCGAACGAAGCTGATGCAAAGCTGAAAATTTTTTACTCGCAGAGTCCTCAGACTCTAAATATAGTAACACTATGATATCAGGATCTGTGCTATTCTGGTCTGATGTATTACAGATGTTTGAGGAGTATTTTGTTTGATGAACTGACTACTGAATTTTAGCCCAGCAACTCTTTTGTTTCATCATATGCAGCATCAGAATTTCAGTCTGGCATTTCATGATGCATTTTATGACTCTGTCCTTGTATGTATTGTTTCCAGGCACATCTTTGTGACTGATCTAACAGACAAACTTTGTTCTGTGGCACAGTTCTTCAGTCAGTCATAATTGCTGTATTTTCATTAAACTCATTTGTTTTAAAGGGGAAGATAAGTGATCTAGAGAAGGATATCACTGAGGCCAAGGAGGAGATGTCACGGTATTTGAAGGAATATCAAGCCCTGCTGAATGTGAAGATGGCTCTGGACATCGAGATTGCAGCCTACAAGTAATCTTCTTGTCCACCTTACCTAAGAATACAATCACTGTATTTTTTTTTTTTTAAACACAGCATGCTTTCATCAATGTGCATGAGAAATGGACATATAAAAGTGTACTGTAATAACGGATTACATTTTTTCCCTTTAATCTATTTTGATGAGTCCCTTCATGTATTCATGTTTGTTTTAACAGGAAACTGTTGGAGGGGGAAGAGATTCGGCTGACGTATTGCTCCCTGCCAGCTTTGGCTTAAGCCCAAACCTACAAAAAACCTCCATCAGCACTGCACCGTAGTCCTTGCACCTTTACTTGTCCCATCAACCTTCTGCACCAACCCCCCCCCCACTCCTGCTCCCTAAAATCTATCCTTCTCAGCATTCTACTGACGCTACGTTACCATTCATGACCCCTCATAAATCTGCCCTCATACATCAGACCAATCCACTTACCCCATAGAACCCAAAGCTAACTCCTTATCCTCACCAACCTAAGCTATTGTAACTTACCTCTAATTCCAGTACCTAAATCTTCAGACATCCAGCCATTCCCTTATAGCTTACAACCCATGTACATTACTGCTTTAAAGACAAACGAGCCCTTGTGTTACACAAGAGGTACACCATGACTGTCCCCCTTCTTCTTCACACTATAAATGAAACAAGATGGCCCGCTATGGAGAGAACGCTGACCGCAGCACTTGCCCAGCCAGAGGTCAATATCCTGTTGGCAAATTCTCCATCCTCAGTTCTTTTCAAAGTGCCAATCACGATTGGCTATCAAGTCCCTTTGGTGCAAACTCTTAACCAATTGTTTGTGAAGGTGGGTTCTGCTGAAAACCTCTCTTGCTTTAGGCACTGGAAATTTACTGAGGCCCAAATCTTTCTGTGCTGACTTTCAGCCTAGAACTCGCCAACAGAATGTTGTACCGCTCTCGTATAACTGTAGTGAGTGTTAGAGGCTTGTTAGAAATCTAATTTCCATTGAGAGCTGTGGCACTTCATTTGCTTATCACTTATGTTCTTTCTGATGTTTATGATGTTTACATTCTAATATTGTGAACTTCAGTTGATTGTATACTTTTGATTGTATACCCTTCAATCATTTAGTAGAGGTCAAATAAGATGAAACTGTTTACTTAGAAATGAAAGACTTTGCAGATAGAGAATTGCAGGCAAATGTAGAAAGTAAAAAGTCTACAATGGTGAATAACTGTGTGCTCTCATCTGCTTCTGTTTTGTCCGCCCATCTAAACAATAAGAAACTGAGCCAGTGATCACTAGGATGAAAATTAGCAGAGTCTCTGATCATCCTGGAGCTAAACTATGACTCTGCACCTAAAAATGTACTGAATAAAACTAATGAAAAACTCTCCTTGTGTGTGATTCATCCGTGTTCCTGTGCCATAAATGGTATACAAGTGCTTTAAATATGCAAAATATATCTAATAAACCATATACCCTGATGGCAGTCTAATAATCCATATTCCAAAATTTCATCTAGTTTTAAGTGTAAGTCATCCAAACTGATGAGTCTTCCACATATGGCATTATAACTAAGTTAATGGAGAGATCACAAAGACTCTCTATCATGAATGGAAAGAAACATTTAGGCCTCAAAACTACTGCCCTGACCTCAACCCCATCCAATACCTTTAGCATGAACTGGAACGGAGATTGCGAACATCAGTGCCTGACCTCAGAAATGCTCTACAAAACGAATGGGCACAAATTCCCATAGAAACAGTCCAAAATTGATTGAAAGCCTACCAAGAAGAGTGGAAGCTGTTATGGCTGCAAAGGAAGGACCAACTCCTTATTAAAGTCTTTGTATTTGTCTGCAGTTTCATTAAAGTCCCTGTTGGTGTAATAGTCAGGCGTCCCAATACTTTTTTCCATGTCACCGAACAAGGGACGGACATGTGGTTCCTATCACTGTGGACGATTCAGAGTTTCTCATAGACCAGATATCTGTGAATTACCTTGTTTACATCTAAACTGATTAATATATTTATTTATTTATTTATTTTGAATGAAGCCTACTTACTGTAACTGTAAACAGTCCGTGGTCTTGTTTTCTAGTTTTTCACCATTAGGTGGCGGTACTCATTCTCCTTACACACACAAACTGAGAGAAAAAGAAGAGCCCTTTCCTCTGTGAGGGATTGTAGCATGGCTGCCCTGTGTGCAGGGTTCAATGTTAAATAGTCCTCTTTATATTCAGACTGCAGTACAAACGCCTGCGTTACACCAATAGGTGTTTGTAGTATTTCGCTTTTTGTCCGCACTTCAGGTCTTTAAATGTTTCAGGCAGTATCTATTACTCGGGCTCCTGTAGTCCGACTACTGTCTCCTCGGCTGGGGGTCCTGGTGGACACTGTTCGGGGCAGAAAATCGCGAACCGACCCCAAAGCGAAGTCTAAAGCTGGACGTATCAAGACCCCTCCTCCGGTGGACCCGGTGGAGATGGTGGTCCTGAAGGAGCGCTACACTGAATACACGCTCCTCTTGAAAGCTCTCAGGTGAGCAGAGTTGCATCTCTGGGAACCTCAATGTCATCATGCTGCACAGGTCTGGCCTCTTGGATGTCAGATGTTCATGGAATATTTTGTAATCTGCCTTTGCCTTTGTACTCCAGTTAATTGGATTCTGGTATTTCTGTTACTGTTTAAGGACATTTATTAATTGTTCTGAGTAATGAGACATGAACATTTTTTTTTATTTAAAGTCTTTTATGAAAGGGTAAAAGTGAATCAATCACTGTACAAAATCACAAACTGTGCTATGGTATGTTATAGGAACCTTCAAAGTTCAAGGTTACTTTGTAATCAGAAGCTGTGTACACATACATAGAGTGATTAGATGTTTCTCTGTTGACCACGGTGCGATATATAGCAACATTCAACAGAGTGCAAGTTACAACACCAACAATAGGCAGTAGACAACACAATAAAAAGACAATTGTAGCGGTAGTGTATGTAGCAGTATATACACAGAACAAATATATACAGAATTATTAGTATTGCACAATTAGTATAATTCTAGCAGTATTGAACAAAGTGCAAGGAATGATAAACAGTACAATAACTAGACAATATAACAGTGTGAATACAGTGTGAATAATGAGTACCTAAAGGGTACATTGGGTCAAACACAAAGGAATCACAGCGCTTTTATACATAATACCTTCATTACCGAGGACTGTACTGTGTGTGTTGTGTGTCCAGGATGATGTTTAAAGAGGAGGTGTTGCGGAAGCGGTATGAGGAAGAGACCGGTTTGTTGGCGGCAGAGCGAACCAAGCAGGAGGCTGAAGAACACAGATCATTAATGGCCTGGAATGATGCTGAAAACCTCAGACTGCGTAAAATACGGTGAGACAAATATACAGATGAATTCAATTAAACATTCATTCCTTTAATGCAAAGGAAGGAATGAAAGAGATCACCAAGGGCAAAGTGTAAAAGATTCCCAGCATATTTAACTTCCCTTAAAACATGAATGCCCCAAAATAAATGTTTTTATCTTTTGTGCCTAATAGTGAGCTACGTGTGCAGAAAGAGACTGAAGCTGCAGAACAGAAGAAACAAGAGGCAGCGATTTTGCATCAGCAGGAGCATGAGAACTATATCAAAGAAAAAGAAAGGGAAATCCTGCAGCTACAGGTGAGATCTTTATACAAATAATAAACAATGTAAAGTGTGAAAACAGCTTCAGTGTATACCTCAGGTCTAATTTGTTTACATAAAGGCCTTGATTTTTAAGGATTTTTTTGGGTAATTGTGAAGAATATGCACAATAAGAGTAATGTAGTTCATGTTTAAATGAATGCTCTTGTTAGAGAATGTTGGTCCAACTTAAGATTATAGCAGATAGGGAAATACCATTTACCATGCATCTGTGCACTTTATGAGTATTTTAAAAAAGCACTGTAAAGCCACACATCTCAGTAAATTATATATTTACTTAATAGGAAAATACACTAAAATATATGTAGCACTGAAATAAACAATGTTAAATATGGTATACACTACACTACCGTTATTAGACAGGATATTAATTAGGGACAAAGAACCTGTCATTACAGAAACATTTTCCTTTTAGAGTCTGTATTGTCTGTGGCTACTTATTTAGACCATAGTGCCTTAGTCTTGTTGCTCTCTTGTCTACACGCATCTATCATCATCATCACAAACCTATCATCACCTGTTTTTCAGGAAGAAGCAAAGAACTTTATCACACCGGACAATTTGGACGAATGGATAGAGGAGGCACTGGATCATCCTAAAAACTACAACTTTGCCATAGATAGAGAGGGACGAAAGGTCAAACAGACTGTGTTGCAATGAGGGGTACAGACCAAAATATAAACACATATTTAAAAGACTGAAAACCACACATCAATCTGCTGATGCTATAGTGACACGAGTGATCAAAGACATGAAACTTCTTGTTTTCAGAATAAAAACTGTTGTTTCAGTACATTGTACATGCTCTTTAAATGATTTCTGTATCAATATGATTAAACATTTATATTGTTTGTCCATTTTAGTTCTTGTTAAGTGCAAAAGTCTTTGAACGGGGTGGCAGTGCTGTGAGCAGAACTGTGTTGTCTAACAGAACAGCCCCTTCACTGTCCTAAAAATAAGAAATCAGTTGTACACAATGTTCCACTTACCCCAAATGTAGTTAACCAGCCAAGACATGTTTGCAGTCCAAATTTTACTCATTTAGTTCAGAACTGCAGCTGCAATGCTAATCTTGCTTTCAGACACTAGAACTCCAAAAGTCACTCAGATAGTTCAATTATTTTCTATAAAAATAGCTACATCACCAAAACGTCTTTCAAACCGCATCCATATCTTCATTAAGGTCACACAGATTTGTCAGTTTGGTTAGGACACTGTCCTCTAGTTCATGACTGCTTTGTGAATCCCAGGCCTGGTGTGGTCTAAAGTGCCTTGCACATAGCTCATGTTCATTTTTATAGCTCAAACTGTTCTAAAACACTATTCTGTAGGACATTAATGAGCATCTGGATGCAAATTAAGCAAGTTGAGAGAAGTTTGGTTAATGTGTTTTTTACAGAAATGATTTGGTATGTTTGAGTGACTTGAGCTCTAGTGTTTATTAGCAACCTCACAGATGCAGTTTTTAAAAAAAAGCAAGAATTGATCTCCAAAAAGGTGTGGGCTGATTGCGCACATCTGGCGTCCATGGAAAACTGGGATAATGTGTTTGTCATTTTATTAACAGTGTAAACAGGTTTTTATTTGAAGTGCTTTTTCATACTATGTCTAACCAGTGAAGTGCATACTTGCATTTTAAAATGCAGCTATGATTAAAAAACTAATAATTAAAAAGGTGATGACAGGATAAAACACCCACCCAACCATGTAGGGGCTTTATTTTTCTATTTGTTACAATGTATTCTTTTTGTGTTTTTGTTTTATTTTTACACTAATTGCCCATCACTCTTAAACCTTTATTTACAATTTTAACTATTCATTCTAACTAGAAATAAACTTGGTTGTGTCCGCATTGAATTCACTATACACTATGAACAAGGTACTGGGATGGCTTATCATTACACCAACAGGGACTTAAATGAAATTGCATTCAAATACAGTCTTTAATATGGAGTTGGTCCTCCCTTTGCAGATTCAACATCTTCCGCTGGAAGGCTTTCCACAAGATTTTGGAGTGTTTTTGAGGGAATTTGCGCTCATTCATTCTGTAGAGCATTTATGAGGTCAGGCACAGATGTTGGACGACAACGCCTGGCTGGCATGTTTGTTTTTTCTCTCTGTAAGGTGACCTCAAATAAAATGTATTATTATTATTATTATTATTATTATTATTATTATTATTATTATCCGTTCCAGTTCATCCCAAAGGTGTTGGATGGGGTTGA
>JBBPCX010000154.1:13514729-13532847 GCA_037974365.1 Hydrocynus forskahlii | reverse complement strand
TATTATTATTATTATTATTATTATTATTATTATTATTATCCGTTCCAGTTCATCCCAAAGGTGTTGGATGGGGTTGAGCTCAGGGTTCTGTGCGGACCAGTTAAGTTCTTCCACACTAAACTCATCCAACCAATGTTTTTATGCACCCTGCTTTGTGCACAGTCATGCTGGAATTGAAAAGGGCCTTATCCAAACACCGGAAACACATGGCGTTGTCCAATATATCTTGGTGTACTCGAGCATTAAGATTGCCCGTCACTGGAAGTAAAGGGGCCTTGCCCAAAGCCTGAAAATACAAGTGTCCCAATACTTTTGACCATATAGTGTATATTCCTGCCTGCTTTGCTTGTGTTTCCGAATTGTATGTAAGTTAGTAGATGAACGACCAGTATATGTAGTAAGACAAATGGTATACAGATCAGGCACAGTCAAGGAACAGGAAATTCGAGAGTTTCGCCACACTTCTGCGCATGCGCATTCCTGTGTCCTTCCGTTAAGAGTATCTCTGACATGTAGGGGCAGGTTTGCAATGAAGTGGATTTAACAACAAAAAGGGATGTTAGCTGTTAATTCTTTCTTAGAAAATAATTAAATGCTTAGACTATGTGAGGGACGACGCTTTTGTGCGGACTGCTATTTTTTTTATGTGGAGTTTTGTAAGATCTGATGCAATATGGTACCAACTCATGTGAGAGGAGCTCTGCTCAGGACAGTTACAGGACTGCTTAGGGAGCAAGACCCTCCACAGCGTCTCTGTGCTCTTGTTCGACACGTGTCTAGCACCTCTTCTGAAGAACACACCGGAGGAAATACGCGTGTCCTCGAAGCTGGGGTGTCCGGGGGGCGTAGGGAGGACAGCAGCAGGGGCAGCCGGGCTCGGGGCTCCTTTCTCGGAGCTCTGGCTGTGGGACTGGGGCTGAGTGGAGCAGCCTTATACGGTCTTAAAGAGGAACCGGATACAGACGTTTCTCAAAACACTGGTTTCCACAGGATCTCTCCACTCCACTCCATCCTGCCCTTAGTCAAGTGTGCTGCCCCATACAAACCCGACAGTCCTCGCTATAAGTACAACTTCATTGCAGATGTGGTGGAGAAGTCAGCTCCTGCTGTGGTGTACATCGAGATCGTAGGACGGTAAGTTCAGTCTTAAGCTACACTATATGGACCAGAGTATTGGGACGCCTGACGATTACGCCAGCAGGGACTTTAATGACATTGCATTCAAATACATAGACTTTAATATGGAGCCGGGGCCCCCTTTGCAGCTATAACATCCTCCACGCTTCCTGGGAGACTTTTTTGAGTGTTTCTTTGGGAATTTATGCCCATTCGTAATGTAGAACATTTATGAAGTTAGGTCTCTGTGCGGACCAGTTAGGTTCTTCCACACCAAGCTCCCCCAACCATGTCTTTATGGAGATGCTTGGTGCACTAGGGCACAGTCATGCTGGAATAAAAAAAGCTTCTTCCCCACACTGTGTCCACTACGTTGGAAGCATGATGCTGTCCAAACTGTCTTGGTATGCTGAAGCATTAAGATTGCCCTTCTCTGGAAATAAGGAGCCAAGTCCAAAGCCTGAAAAACAGGTGTGTCCCAATACTTTTGTTCATATAGTGTATATCCATATTGTGACTTCACACTAGGATATGTGATGTTTGAATTCACTTTGTAGGTGTAGGATGTAGACGAAGCTGTCCACTACAGGTAGGTAATGACTTTTCCTGATCATACTGATCACTTTTGATTGCCATCACTTTTGATCCATCTTAAAGAAACTCGGAGACTCTTATGATGAAGTGCAAAACTCCTTATCCTGTGTCAGGATAAGGTTAGATGAAATGGCTAGATGAAAGATGCTCAGATTTGTTGCATGTAGAGTAACAATCATTATATGTTTCATGATTATTCAAACTGTTAACTTGAATAGGTGACTTTAGATTAATGTACATGCTTTTCCATACTGTTAATCATTCCTCAACAGGCATCTGTTCTCTGGCCGAGATATTCCCGTCTCTAATGGTTCTGGCTTCATCATTACTAGCGATGGCCTAATAGTGACCAATGCTCATGTAGTAGCCAACAAGCGTGATGTCCGTGTCAAACTCGCCAGTGGAGAGACCTACAATGCCACTGTGCAGGATGTGGACCAGGCCGCAGACATTGCAACTATTAAAATAAACCCTAAGGTAATAGTGGTGATTATGGTACTTCGAGTTGGAACAGAAAAAAGATATAAATGCTGGTTTATAGTGTTTTTTGTGCATTCTTACTTTTTGTACATACTCTACTTCATTAACTCATGTTCGATACTGTTTATTTCCAGAGTCCTTTGCCAACGTTGCGTCTTGGCAAGTCATCAGAGGCACGTCAAGGAGAATTTGTGGTTGCCATGGGAAGCCCTTTCGCTTTACGGAACACTATCACATCTGGCATAGTCAGCTCGACTCAGAGACAGAGTAAAGAACTTGGTCTGTCCAACCACAACATGGACTACATACAGACCGATGCTGCCATAGATGTGAGCATGCACTAGTACAGCTGTTTCTACAGCAGTGCTATATAGCAATATTATAATCTATTGTTGTATAGTGTTGTGCAATTTGGATTCCACAAAGTCTTCAAATCAACCAAGGATGAATGTTTCAGCCTTATGTAATTGCTTGTATTTTTTTACAGTTTGGAAACTCGGGTGGTCCCCTTATTAATTTGGTGAGTCCCTGTGTTATGTATAACAGTACTCTTAAAGACATACCTTATATACACTTTATTAGGCACTTTATTAGGTACACATACCTAGTATCTACATTCATTGTCCATTTTATTATCTCCACTTACCAGAAAGGTGCAGTTTGTAGTTTACAATTCCAGACTGTATTCCCTCTGTTTCTCTGCATAATTTCTTAGCCCGTTTACCCCATTCATCAGTGGTCAGGACTCACAGGATAACCACAGAGCATATATTATTTAAGTGGTTTATAATTCTCAGCACTGCAGTGACACTGACATACTAGTGGAACATTAGTATATGTGCTGCACGGATCAGCTAACACACAGCAGTGATGAGAGTTTTTAAACAACTCTGTGCCACTGCTGGGCTGAATAATTCACTAACCAAAAATATCAAGTTCTTTGCCCAGATACTGACCACTGACTAGAGGTTGACATGTCTCATAAATATATGGACATCTGCAAGATGGACCAGCAGGTTAGATGAGTCTAATACAGTGGACAGTAAGGAGACACAGTGTTAAACACACAGATAAACACTCTCACATACCACTACCATATCAGTGTCACTAGTGTGCCAGGAATCATCCATTACCTACATAATACCTCTTACTTTTGGCCTTGTGGGAGTCCTGATCTTTGCTGAACGGGGAGTAGAAAAGTAAAATACAAGAACTTTCCCACTGAATCAAGATGTGTGCACAATGAGTACTAATTGGTTTGCTGACCTTTAGGATGGTGAAGTCATTGGCATTAACACCATGAAGGTGACTGCTGGGATTTCCTTTGCCATTCCTTCTGACAGAGTTCGCCTGTTCCTCGATCATGCAGCAGAAAATAAGAGTAAGGATCTTCACTTTTTGTGTTTATTTTTCATAAGTGATGTTACCTTCAGATCTCTCATTACTTTTGCGCTTGTTCTGCTCTTAGATTCCTGGTTCAATAAATCTGAGCCCAAACGCCGCTACATAGGAGTGATGATGTTAACTCTCACACCAAGGTACGAGACTATATTCATAAATGATATGCAGTTGCACTAGCTACCAAATAAAAGAGAAGTGGCCCAAACACAGGTGCAGTCATTTTAACCTTGACTTTTAAAACATTTATTTGCTCCTTCAGTATAATAACTGAGCTGAAGATGCGTGACCCATCGTTCCCTGACGTGACCCATGGAATCCTCATCCATCGCATCATTTCTGGCTCTCCAGCGAGCAGGTAAGCCGAAGTAAGGTGGTCCTGTTGTTGCCAGCCTGCTTTCATCATTAACACTTCCGTTGATGAAACAGTCCGTAGATTAAAATTTGAACTTCTACAGTCTTTAATGTGTTAGTACACTACGGCTTTTTGCGTTGGTAATTGAGCAAATCTTAAACCCTTCAGCTACGTATAAACTACAATTGATCTGAATGTAGTGTATTTTATAAGTAAGCAATTGTTTCCAAATTAACAAATTGGACCATCATGATTTAGATTAATTGGTACATTAGGAAGTACATGTGCAGTTATTAGTCTGGCTATAATTAATGTGAATGGAATCTTTCACATATACACAATTTTGAATTAAATTAAATAAAACCACGTTCTCGTTTGCACAAAAGGAGCATACATCTTATCCCCATCTTTTCTATCATGTTTTCAAAACAAAATAACTTTCAGCAAGATCACTGATCTTTTGCATTCTTTATGAAAATGCTGTTTTTAATCTTTATAATAGGTGCAAAAACAGTAAAGGAACACATTTTAAATTAAAAAAGCAAAGCTTTATTTTTTTGTGGTCTGCCATAATCCAGCCTGATATTAATGACCACTACGATTGTCATGAACATAAGATTTCAGCTGACAATTATTGGCCATATAAATAATAAAACATTAAATGGTCGCTTTTGTTCACTGTAAGCCCAATATAATACAAGCCTAATGTGGCCAAAATGCCTGAGTCTTGCTTCTTAGATGTCAAGACTGTTGACAAAAATCAGCCAAAACTCAAATTAGCTGAGGTTTTGTTGTTTTTGGAAAACCCATAACATGTCTTATTAAATATGTTTTCTGCTTTCCTTTATTAACATGAACATGATGGATGCGAACACACCCAATTTACGCTCTGCTTGCTTGTATGCATGAAAAGTAAAAGCTGTGGAGAATAAAAACAGATTTAATTAATGCAAACTGCTTAAAACATTACAGTAAGGTAATTATGTAGTAATTAAACAGCCATGTCAGACACCGGGTCCTGAAGATGTTCAGTATAGCAAAACATGCACCCTGGACATGCACATGAGGCCATTAAAAAAAGTAGTTACATTTCACCTGTACATACAAAAAACTAAGAACAGTTTTAAAACTTCCGCTAGGTAGGACACCTTCTGAAAGCTCAGTGGTAAGCAGGTGTTCAGTGACCTAAAATGCTGCTTTTTGTACAGGTAACCAAAAACATTTTTTTAAAAGCTGGCCTGGTAATGGAATAGAAGAATTTAACCGTTCAGTTTAAACAGACAGTATGCCTTCAGCCAACATAGTTTCTTTTTTCTGTTTACTACATTAAAACAGAGTTTGCTGAAAAGTAATAACTAGATAAATTGACCACTATTTTTTTTATTAGTGTTACTGATTTAGTCAATTCATTGGCTACCTGCACATTTTTATTATACATTCCCACTGGCGTGATGCATGACTCAGATCAAAGCTGAGTGTTGTTTCCTAACATTATTTGCATCCTGGAAATCTAAATGCAATGCCATGAAAATGATTACATTAAAGAAATGCTGGGAACATTCACTTGATAGCAGAAGCCTTTGCTTGTCACTTGTTGGAAAGGGGCTCTCTGATATAATTTCCTATTGTGTACAACTTTCAGGGCAGGGATGAAGCCAGGAGACATTGTGTTGGAGGTCAATGGGGTGAAAGTGAACACATCAGAAGAGATCTACAATGCTGTACGAACATGTGACAGCATCAAGATGGTGGTCCGCAGGGGTCAAGACCTTCTAATGCTGCATATGGTCCCTGAGTCTACAGAATAACCTCAAAATAACCTACTGATTCATATGATGTGGGGGTAACTGAAGAAGAAAAAGATACAAAGTTGAAGATAGAATAATGAGATAAAGATATGACTTGTGATATTATATGTAAGAGGTGAGGGTAGTAATAAGTGCCTGAATCGGGTAGTAAGAATAGGTGAAAGATAAGTGTTGCATACAGAATATTGTGCTTGGTTACCTACCATGATCTCACGTCATATTGGGGACAGATAAACACATATACAGGTAGTAGACAGTAAAATTGAAATGTCTTGTTTGTTTCTTCAATAAAAAGTATTACTATAGACAGTATTTTTATCTATAAGTGAGTAAAAATTTGAAGAAAACTGATATTCATAAAATGACTTCCATTAAGAGACCTCTGGTATTTACAAAAAAAGAATGTGGAAATTGGACAAATGGAAAGCCAAAGAGAACTGATAAGAAAGAAGTATGTTTTTTTATTTTTTATAAATCTAGATGTTTTTTTTCTTTTGGGAAACCAAAACAATCCTTGCCTGATTGGAACTATTCAAGTTGGTGTATCTGTAAAAAATGGTTCAGTGTACACATCCAAGTTGTTCAAAAGATGTAGAACACTGCTCTGAGGACTGAAATCAGTCTAAGCTAGATCTATTTTGTCTACTCCAGTGTATGTGAATACTGGTACGCATCTGCATTTGGGACAAACAGTTTGGGGGAAAATATGTAATCAGAATTTTCCAATGAGATAAGGCAATATTGCAATTGCTGTTTAAATATGATTATCTATAAATCATGCTCCAAGACCAACACATCTATTTTTTTCCAACTTGAATCTTGAATTCCAGATCAGTTCAGGAGATCATTGCATCATTAGATTACATTTCCCCAATGAAACTTTCAGTCAACATTGAATCAGGGAGTGATGTAATGAATTCGGCTCTTGCAACTTGAATTTTTAAAAACAATTACGTATTCAGCCCTAATCTGCATGATATTCTCTTTAAAGATCTGTGTTAAATTCCAAAGGAATGCAAAAAATGGAAACATGAATATGTTGGGAAATGTAGTTCTCAAGAACAGTTAAGAGACTTTGACCACTATGACGCCTTTACATCAGTTTTGTAATGCATTTTAAGAATAATATTCTGTTTTTAAACTAAAAATAAACAGTATTTCAAATGCTAATGGATGTCTGATTAGTATGTAGCACAACCACCTGATGTTTTCCATGCACAAAGAAAAAGAATGATTCTGCTGTCAGCAACCAATCAGCAGCCCTTCATAACTTAAAAAGTAGTTTATTCTGGTGTGACAGTTTTGTTATACATGGTCCTTAAAGGGACAATCCAGCCATAATGAAAAGTCTAACCATAGCTACAGTTGTCATCATGTTTTCTCACTGCCTACAGCCTAAGTAGTCTATGGAGTGAAAGTTTCTGGTTTAAAGGAAAACGTCCCTGGTGCTGTATCTTGAAGGTGGATGGAACTTTAGATATAACTATAACTGCTGGGGTGGGCATTTTTGGGGATGGCCTGTCTGCAAATATACTGTAGCTGTATAATTGTCATAACTAACTTCAAATGATCAGTACATTGAAGTGACACTATACCTCAGTTTGACTAGGTTAGCAGTCAGGATTGGTTGAGATCACAGGGATTGTCAGTAGTTGTATGACGTTTTTCCATAATTCATGCTTGGTATTTTCATGAGAGCACCGATGAATACATACAAACGATTATAAAGAATGATAAATTCTGTCAAATTGAAGAGGCTGAGGTATGCTGTGCTGCAGAATATGCTGCACAACATGTCATCGTATTAAACTCCAGTTTTAGGACGGAACGCCTCTTTAATATTTATAAATTAAAAAGTTTTATTTTTTATAGTTTTCATTAAAATGGCACATGAATATGTAACAATCTTTGTCACCTGGAGAAGAGCAGATAATGTGTAATCTAAAATATTTCCCTGAAAACATTAATAAAATCTGGTAAAAGGAAGAAAATGTAACATTCATCCCTTTAAGAATGCCTATCAATAGACACTGGGAAACATTTTTGTGAGCCGCGGTTCATTGTAAATCGTTGATGCATGGGCACCAAGCATCGGTATAAACATTCATGCAGTGTTAGATCGCTTCAACTGAATTTGTCCTTTCTATTGAAAATACATTATTCAAGTAGAGGGCAAATGTCATAATACCTTTTCTATGTGACAAATCAATATGAATCCTTTTTAAGGTTTCACTAAGACTTTTTTGACAGGCAATGCATAGCACCATAATCATACACTTAAGTCTATGCCAGTGGACCGAATGAAGGCCTTTTTTCACACTTGATAGTCTCTGTTTAGGCCATTCCAGATCCAGAAAACGAATACCCACGTTTTACTGACTGGCTCTCAGTGTTTAGACAAGATTACTGATTCCTGTCTTGTGATTTGAGGTACATGTATGATAGCTAGATTATGTTTATGGATGAAGGTAGAGGTGTAACGTGGGCTATATGTTGCATATGATCATGTTTGGATTATATGTAAAACAAATGAGGGATCTAGTTATAGGGATTAGGAGATTTGGTTGTTGAGTTGTCCAGGGTATTTCTCAAACTTCCTCTCTGCCTCCTCACTGAAAGCATCACCTGATGAGGAACAAAGACAGTAAGAATGCTGTTTTCATTTACAAAGTACAACATTAATTCTGAAGTTGCATAATGAATCTGGTTTCAAATGTGTGTGTGTGTACAGAGATGTATGTAAGTGAGGCGCTCTCACCAATATGACAGTTGTGAAGCCAGATCCTGTGGCCGTCATATTTGCAGTTACATTTCATGGCGTTGTTTGTGAAGTCACTCTCAGCAACCTCATAATTAGGATTTATCACAACCTGAAACGACCACGACACAAAACCAATTTCACACACTCATTATCTGTAGACAGACATTATGCTCAGCGACTGAATTTGAATATAGAACATTTGTAGTGGACCACTTTATTAGGTGTCTACACACATTGTCCATTTTATCACCTCCACTTACCATATAGGTACACTCTGTCGCTTGCTATTACAGACTGTGGTCCAATAGTTTCTCTGTGCCAGCTGTTAGACTCTGGTCCTTTATCAGTAGTCAGTGTCTGGACAAAGCACACTGTTGTCTGGATAGTTTTGGTTGGGGAACTATTTTTAGCCCAGCAGTGATGCCAAGGTGTTTAAAAACTCCTGTTGTGTGTAGTTCACGCTGTGCAACACACACACACGAACACTAACAACACATTACTATGTCAGTGTTACTGCTGTGCTGAGAATGATCCACTACTCAACTAACAGCACCTCTATGTTGGTCCTGCAATAGCGTACCTATATGGCAAGTGGAGTTCATAAAACGGATGAAAAATTGTAGATACAATATATATGTTACATAATAAAAATAATTAGTGTGCATTGCCACACAGTTTGGTGAACTTTGAGGCTACTTCTGTACTATATAAAAACTGAAAGGACTAATGTCATTTTGCACTGTCAGTTTTCCATATAATATGAGAATGATGAGCATGTAATAAGCATCCATGAAAACAGCATTCCTTTGATAGTACAAATGCCTGACCTGTAGAATGTAATTTCCTGGTTTGACATCTGTGATGTCGATCCACTGGCAGTCTATGTCATGCCGATACAAATCCCAGCATCCCACTGTTATGCCCTGCTCTCCAAAATTAGCACATTCATATCGCTTAGAAACACCTGCAATTCAAAACCCAAACAAGCATATGTGTCAGTAATCTTCTGGCCATAAATGCAGGTCGTTCTGTGTGCCTTTCCAGTCTTACGTAATTTTCGTACTTTGTGTGTGTGTGTGTGTGTGTTTCTTGGCTTGCTTGTCTTACCCTCCTGACAATCGCTGTCCTCCAAACAGAAGCTGGCTTTGTGTCCCTCTGCCACCTTGGTGCCATTGACAGACAGCAGGTCATAGTGGGTAAAGATGTCCATACTGTGATAATGCCTATGAGAGCACACAGCGATAGACATTAAACCTTTTTCCTCTGTGCTAAAGGATCAAAGAATTTAACCAAGCACATATAATAATTACTTAGCCTCCAATACTGCAGTCCTCACACGGCTATGTTTACTAGACTTGTAAAAATGCAGCGACTGGTGGCGATTTATTTGAAATGTTATAATTTATCATAATCTATTATAATCAGTAAAGTACTTGTTTTGGTGCCAGCTAAATTAGACTTTGTTGGTGCAAGACTTTGTTGGTGCAAACTAAATTAGACTTTGTTAACACTAAATAGTTCTAAATGTTGCATTTGTGTATTTGGCACCATAAAAAAAAAAATCACTGCACCAACATAAATTAAAAAGTGATGAAATGTTCAGGATGCCCTGAATTGTTTCCTAAAGCATCATAATGATATTGCAGCTTTCTAATGTGTGGTTTACAGTCCTACCCATGACATGCGTGCCAGACCCAGGAGTGGCGTCCAGCTTTAGGCCTGAAGTCGGCACGGCCGATGTTGTGGATCTCAGACGAGAAGCGGAGTAGGCGGCGGTGGCCATAAGGCCAGTTGGCTTTGGCAGCGGTGGAGGACAGACAGTCTTCCTCTGCAGCGCAATACAGCATGTGCAGTGGCCGGTCCTCTATATATACCGTCTGCTGCACCAGAGGAGCATTCAACACCAGATCAGATGCAGCTGAGGAAATGAGCAGAGATACAAGGAGACACGCATTTAGGAATGAGGTGTCAATGAACAACATTAATGAAACAGTACAGTGAAAACGTATCCTGTTTTCCTCTATTTTTTTTGTTTTGAACCTTCTATAAAATGTAATAAAGAGATATGGAGGACAGTAATCATTTCATGATCAATAATCATTTCATTTAGTGCAGGAAAAAATGTTTTGCAAAAACTATGTCACTCCTAAGGAGCAGCATCCGCAAACAAAGGCTTCCTGTAACTGGAGCTCTTTTACATCACTATGAAAGAATTTTGGCTCACTTTTCTTTGCAGAATCACTTTAATTTGGATACATTGGAGCACTTTTGAGAACAAACTGCCCATTTGAGGTCCTACACAACATGAACAGGAATCCAACTAGGCCACTAAAAACTTTGTCAATCAAGGGTAGACCAGCTCTTGGGGTTTGGATCATTGTCTTGTTGCATGGCCCTATTATATCTGAGCTTCTGACCACAGACTGATGACATACAGGATTTTTGGAGACAGCAGAATTCACAATTCTGTCACCCAGACTCATCACTCCACAGTCCACTTTATTCAAAAGGGTAGGGAAGACATTTTTTTTTTTTACAAATGTGGGATTTATGTTCTTGCTTAGCAGTGGTTTCTGACTTGCAGCAGATATTTGCCCAGTCTCTTTCTAGTGGTGAAGTCATGAACTCTGACCATATCTGTCTAATGTAGTTGATCCTAGTTTACTAAATTTAGTTTGTATTGATGACTGAGTAACAAAGGTTAATAAAACTGCATTATGCGTTTACTAAGATTGTCGTTGTTGTATACTGAAAATCTGATAAAGATAAAATATATGACAAACAAGCAAAAATAGACAAAATACTTTTTCAGAGCAGTTAGATATATTTTAATACAAGAACATGTCAGTTTATTGTTCATATTAAAAGCAAATATATCAATACTAATTTAGAATAGCATTATAGTGAGACTAGTGCTTTGTGTAGGCAGTGGAATTTTTTGGGAACGTCTGTTTGCCCAGAAACCTGTAGACATTTGATTTAGTGGAGTGTTTGTTGTTTTGACTCCTGAGAAGTTTTAGACATCATTTGTCAAGTGATGAAAGTAAACTGCAATATATAATTATCTCAGTTTCGGATCTGATCTTTGTCAGGCAGTCTCTGACATTTCCACTTTTAAAGTGAGAACCACAAATTATAGGTCTGCGGGTAGCAGCCAGACAAAAGGCCTGATACTGTCCTCTCTCTCTGCCATCAAAGAGAGATAAAGTGTTTGCAGATGAAGGGCTTCTTCATCCTTAAAAAAGCTTGTGTGAGCTGCGGTCACAAAAACAATGTCATCAGCTTTACTTTGAACTGTTGTTAATGTATGTAATGGCAAGAATGCTCTTGTGTGCTTATGAGCTGATTCTTTTACAAGATGCTCCTAAAGACCAGCCTGGATTCAAAAGTTGCCACTCGGTAAATAAGGGGTGTTCAGTTCTGGTCATGGAGGGTCAGAGTTCAGCACAGTTTGGTGATTTCACTGTTCAGACTCTTCAACTCAACCTTGCAACAAAGGAACTGAATCAGTTGTGTTAAAACATGGACATCAATAAACTCTGCTGGACCCAAGCCTTGGAATGTAATTTCCCTACAACAAACACTGTGTATGTCTCTGAAAAGCCAGAAAATATTGTGTGCGTGTGTGTGTGTGTGTGTGTGTGAGAGAGAGAGAGAGAGAGAGACAGAGAGAGAGTGTGTGTGTCTGTATGGTCACTCACTCTCTGAGCAGATGACCCCTGCAGCGAACCGTGCGGCTGACTTCTGACAGCTGACTGTTTTGTGATGCTGGCACTGGCTGAGTGACAGTTCATCTCCTGTACACTTCACTCCGCTCATCACCATATCCGTCACGTTACTCCCATCCCAGTACCACGTTTCCTTAGCAACCACCATACAAACAAAGACTATAAATATGTTCCCATAATTCACAGTTGCTCATCCCCAGAGGTCAACTCTCCCACAAAGTTCAGTTCCAAGCCAAATTGAACACACACACCACTAATGATCACTTGTTCCCGACCTCTTTGATTTGGTGGATTAACGCTTTCCAGCTTTCCATTAAAAAAAAAAAAGATGACAGTGTGAAATAAGGGTTGGAAAAATTCAAATGGAGGGAAAAAAGTTTCAATTTTAATATGCGATTAAAATCTCACTTCGCCGCATTCTGAAAAACAACTGAAAGGACGTCATTGTATTTTCACTTAAACTTCATCAAAGACGAGAGCTGTCTGATGCATATGACTGAACACTATGTGTGTCTGATTTATTAAAGAATTACATTACAAACACCTAGTACACTTATTATCTTTATAATATTGAGGTTATGGAGAGAACAGCTTGCTGGAGTCCCAGAAGTGGAAGAGCAGGTTGTGATCAAGGGAACAAAGGGAACTTGAGTACGCTGTGTATCACTGATTTTTGAATATCACCCCATCCAACATGGAGTGGTGCTAATTGCTGTAATAATTACATTTAGTAATTTATTAATTTATTACATTTATTAATAACAAATGTTTTAATTTTCTATTTCATGTATATTTCAATTGATATCTAAGCATAGTACTATGGGCTTACATGAACATTCTTAAAATTTATAATAACAATAATTCACGCCCATCACTAAATTTACTACAACTATTGTTTGATAGATATTACATCTATTCTGATTTTTTGCTAAGTAGTTTTAAAAAATCTGAATATTTAACATACAGTAAGATTTTCTCTATAGTGCATAGACATGCATGTGAGATTTTAATGACAAGAATGAAATTACATTTTGATGAATAACTTAGTTAGTTTTTTAGGGTTTTTTTTTTAAACTGGACTTAAATTAATATTGAACTTAAATGGCCACACTGGTCAAAATGATGTGCATATGTTGTATTTGCTATGTGTCAATCATGCAACATGATTTTCTGTGTTAGCACGCATGAGTGCCAAAAATAGAATATTCTGCTCAGGCATGAAGGGTTAGGTGTGTTTAACTATAGCTGGAACTAAGCACTGCAGGGTGAGTGGATCACCAGGAGTACTGGGCACCTTAAATGTCGGCTGATGAAGAAAGTTCACACTGGAAGCTTATGTGGAGAAAAGCAAGATGCACAGTATAGAGCAGTGGTACATGTTTGTCTGTGTTTGTGTGTGTGTGTGTGTGTGTGTGTGTGTGTACTCACAGTGATAGCATGCATGCTGAAACCCAGCCCTAGCTGTCTGCAGGCCACCATGGCCTCTTTGGTGGTCCAGCCCTCACTGCATATGCTCCCCCAATGCTGACCTACCCGAACCTCCACTCGCCCCTCGTACTCCGACCGCCCGCCCGTTAACCGCACCTGTACACACAGCCTATGGCATGTTAGTACCTTATTTAGATCAGTCACACAACCTTTCTATCAGTCCCTGAACTGCCCTACAAGTTACCCGTTGTTCCAGTGAGCTAAAAGCTTTCTGCATGCGTTAGTGTGACGGTTTAACATGCACCATCAGCAGGGTTGGGTGGAATAAATATTCAAGGGTCAGTACTGAATACACTGTCCAAAATGTATTCAGTAACATTAAAGAAAACAAAGTGCGTTACTTATTCAGAATACATCTAGTTACAAAGTAGGTGACAAATCAGGTGGAAATCAGTTTTGTTACGCTGAATAAGCTGTATTAAGTAACTGTATTCTGCATATTATTTAAACTGAATTGTGGACTGAATGCATATACCTAATGACTTTATTCTGAATATGTACTGCTGTTACTTATATTCTGTTACAGCCCAACCATGACCATCAGTTAGTATGAAGGATCAGAAGCAGGCACGGGAAATGAGCAACAACTACCACCATTAGTGTTAGTGTCCTACTTTCAGGCCGTGGTTGGCGTATCCAAGGCCCAGCTGTTTGCACACCACCATGGCCTCTTTGGTGCCCCACCCTTCTCCGCAGATCAGGCCCCAGTACTGTGTTCCATTTGCACCAGTTCGCAATACTTCCACACGGCCCTCGAAGCGTGAACGGCCCCCTGTGATACGCACCTGAGCAGGACACACCCAGGAGGAAAGGAAGGGGGTAGGGATCAACTTCCTTTATACCAACAAGGCCATATAGGAAGGAAGGTTAGGAGGAGGGTGAGTTGCACTGTAGGTAATGTATTCAAAGAGAAACTGCTGCCACCTAATTCTCACAAAACACCATGAGAACATGGTAGCCAGTGCCATTTTATTCAGGACTTTACACTGAAGGGGATGTGTCTTTTTATATTATCTGTACTTTTGTAAGCAGCTCTTTTTATAGCTTGCATGTTTTTTATAACTTTAGTCTAACTGTCTTAGGCTAAGCCTAAAAGTCTAAAGGTCTTCAAACGTGTTATATTTAAAACGTGAAATGAAAAGCAGAAAGTTGTACTCTTACAGTTTTTCTGATGTACGTCAATGTTAAATGCTCTGATAAAGTTGTTCACTTTGATCCAAAAGTCTCAAGACAGAGTTAGAATTTGTTGACTGCTTGTATTGCAGACTTTGTTCTCATTTTCCACCATCAGTGTTAGAGTGTTGCTTGGAATAAAGTGGTTCTATGCTGAGCCGTACAGATGTCAGGAGTTAGAATATCCACATGAACAAGCTCCATCAGGATGGGAACTTTTCATGTCCTTAATTCAGCTTTGCATGAAGCATTTTTGATGAATGCTTCAGCTGCATTTTTTTTTAATAGAAACAAACTTAAGCTCACTTTAAGAAGAACTAATGATAGTTGTACAATGTAAAGAATGAAATAAACTAATGTGAAATTAAATAACAAGACTATAACTTGTTACTGCATTATTTAGCAAATAAAATGCACTTGTTTAAAAATGTACGTGTATGCACAGGTTTAAAATATAAAAACATATCATTTACAACCAAACCCCACTTCTAAACCAGTATGAATTAACATTATAATTCAGTATGAATTAACAATATACAGGAGGTCCTCGAGTTCCTACGACAGTGACTTAACCCGAATTTTGGTGTAAACTGAAACACATCATAGCCTACATCACTTACACATCCTAATACAGCTGTAAAAACGTAATCTAGAACGTAAAAACACAACTAAGACACAGAAAAAGGAAAATGACCTAATGACATATTTGTACATTTTACTGTAAAAGAAAAAATGACAAAAATGAGTGTAAAAACACTTGCACATTTAACACACATGGGGGACACCGACTCCCTCACTCATACACAGCGTTACTGCATATTCTTCCTCCGCATGCAACCAAACTACTTATGAGAAAGTGTCGTAAACTCGAAATGTCATATGTCAGGTCTGTTGTAACCTGAAGACCCCCTGTATTGCAGTTTGAATTAACATAATACACAAGGAACCATTTTCTGTAATTATGATTTAAACGATAATAGTAACAAACATCTATGCAATGTCTTAGGTGTACGTTAATAGTGTGTTTATGTGTGAGAGGGATGGCTCTGACCGTTTTCTCAAAGCCCATGTACGGGACATTACAGCGCACTGAGGCGTCCTCTGTGTGCTTGCAGTCCTCAGCAGTGATGTTCTTAAAGCGACAGTTCCACAAAGAGCGCTCATTGCCTATGCACTGGACCTCATTCATATGGATCGGCCCAATGCCTGCAGCATCACACACAAACACACACACACACACACACACACACACACCACATATATTGTACATGCTGCGAATATATTGCTACTATAGCTATTAGCTACAATTTTTTAAACTGACAGTAGTGAGAATATGGACTGAAAGTTTTATAGTCAGCTTTATATATTAACTTTGACCTACACAAATACTGGCAGCCCTGTAAAAAAACATTCTTTAGTGCTTATTCTTGAATGTTTCAAAATCCTAACAAAACCCTAACCTTTATTTAAAGTAAAATGTTTGGAAGAAAAATAAAATTATTACATTAAATGTAATTTATACATTAAATGTATAAATTACATTAAATTTATTTATATTGTAAATATAAAGCAGATTTATTTACTGGAACAGTTTAAATAACAACATAAATTACTTGTTTCTCCTTTAAATCTGACAAAATATTTGAAAGAATGTATTCTGTTTCCTCCTCTCTCTATGTCCTTTTCCCTCTCACCTTGTCCCATGCGGGCTCCAGTGAGGGCTTGTTTAGCAGAACCATAGCCCAGCTCTCTGCACACCACACTGGCAGACTGCAGGTTCCACCGGTCATCACACACCGTCCCCCATTCAGTTCCCTTCAGCACCTCCACACGGCCTTCTCCTGGCTTTGCCCCACCCTTCAGACGCACTGTGCTCTGTGGAAGACACAGAGAGAGAGAGAGAGAGAGAGGGAGAGAGGGAGAGAGGGAGAGAGAGAGAGAGAGAGAGAGGGGGAGAGAGAGAGAGAGAGAGAGAGAGTGGGAGAGAGAGAAAGAGTGGGAGAGAGAGATAGAGAGGGAATGAGAGAGGGAGATAATGAAAGATTAATGAGAATAAATCTACAAAAATACAAGTGAGCGCACACACACACACACACACACACACACACACACACACTACCGAGGTCTTGAGTTTTTTCTTCAAAGCGCGGTTTTGGGCATACTCTGGTCCAGGCACACAGCTGACCGCAGCAGGCATCCCCCCCGGACACGTCTCAGTGGCATTGCCCTGATTAAACTCCAAAGGACAGGCAGCCAGGTGCACCTCCGTGCCTAAACACGCCACAGAGTGAACGAAGAAGTAATTCTTCTGCCGCTCTGCATATAACCTGAGGACAAGGAGAGACAGACAAAGTGAAAGTGTATCAAGGGCTGATTCTGTTTCATATCCACTTGACAAAACTAGCATATCTGAGATATTATGATCAGCATACCAGTTCCTGAAAACACTTAAGTGTAAAGAAACAACTTCATAAACTCTACAGAGAAGAGCATGGATGAAGAGATGGCTCTCTTACAGTATTATTTTACTTTACAGTATTATTGTGTACTTGCATATGTGGCTGGACCGACAATTCTGACAACTCTCTGGAATCCTGAATCTATCCGAGTGAGAATGTGTTAATAATTTATGACAGTTTTGTGTTGTGACTGACACTGAAATCTGCAGAAACACAGCAGAGTGCAAACGCCCTATCAGTCAGTACGTTTTTGCAAAAATAAATACATGCTCAAACTAGAACAAATTTATACACGTATTAATGCACAAGTAATGTTACTTTACTGAATACTTACTGTGTAGTTACTAAGTATATTGGAAAAAAGTAAAACATATAATGCGGTGTGTACAGTGGTTGTTTTTTTCCAATATGTGAAACTTAGCAAATAAATATAAATTAGAAAATGAACAAACCATTCAACTAAACCATGCAAAAATTTTGCACTTATGTACTTTTGTAAATAAATGTAAAAAAAAAATCAAACAGTCATGTACACGGAGAGAAACATTGGAATCTTTTAATAACAAATGCTATGACAAACTGCAGTACATTTTTTTGTCAAATATATTCAGCTCACAAGTTTCACACACACACACACACACATACACACACTCACTCTCACACACACACACACACACACACACACACACACACACACCCACCCACACTCACACACTCACACACACACACACTCACACACACACACACACCCTTCTCAA
>JBBPCX010000154.1:13473343-13500183 GCA_037974365.1 Hydrocynus forskahlii | reverse complement strand
CCCCCCCGGAGAACACACACTGGCTCTTTCACCGGTAAGGAAAAGGTTTCTGCATTTTCCACTGGCGTGGAAAGACTCACATTCTCACACAGCCCCCCGACCACGTACAGTACGAGCTTCAGAAACAGTAATGGACAAATGTATTGGGACAGAGCTCTTAATTATTTAATTCAGGTGGCCCCTTACTTCCAGTGAAGATCAATCCGAGTGCTTCAGCATACCAAAATATTTTGGACAATGCCATGCTTCCAACTTGAACAGTTTGGGGAAGAACCGTTTCTATTCCAGCATGACTGTGTCCCAGTGCACAAAGCAAGCTCCATAAAGACATGGTTGGGCAAGTTCGGTGTGAAAGAACTTGACCCGTCCGCACAAAACCCTGACCTCAACCCCATCCAACACCTTTGGGATGAACTGGAACTGAGATTGCGAGCCAGGCCTTCTTATCCAACTGCCTTCCAGGAAGAGTGGAAGCTGTTATAGATGCAAATGGGGGACCAACTCCATGTTAAAGTCTATGTATTTGAACGCAGTGTAGTTGGTGTAATGGTCTGGCGTCCCAATACTTTTGTCCATATAGTGTATCACTGACGCTCTAAAATCTGAAATGCTGGGGCAAAGACATTATTATTTATGGCCAACACTCTCCTATCCCAAATGCTAGGTAAGTATGATAAGCCCAGGACATTTTATTCATTCAAATTTATTATAAAAGCAGACATTCAGAAATAAAAAGTGGGTTCTGGTTTGTACAATCATATACAGCCACCTACAGATCCTTCTAAAGATAAACATTGTTTAATCTGAACTAGATCCAACAAGTCTCTTATTTAGGCACTTTCCATGTTACCCGTAATGACAATAATTGGGCTATAATTACAAGACCGCAGCTTTATCATCATCTCAAGCACAAAATGAATATAGTCACTTTTAATGATTTAGGTAGAAAACATTTGACCACAAGGCTGGTCAGCACTGCGAGGGAAAAAAAATCCTCAACCAAAGTTGAAACAAACAGCTGGACCACAATCACTGTACCGTCTTCATCTTGGTTAGTCTGCAAACAAATCAAACTGATTTGTCAACAAACAGGTACAAGTTTTTCCCAGTTAAACACAAATCACAGGTTTCAAGGTTTTGCTACAGACACAAAGAGAAAAGCCACAAAACAGGCTACTCCTAAAACAAAACCAAAAAAAAAAAGAAAAAGAGTAAAACAATGAAGGGGTCTTGGGGTCTCTGCCGTGCTCAAAACATTTAATTAAGTCTATCAATAAACTGTAAATAAGGTCTAACAAATATAGCCCTTTCTGGCCAAAAATGAATATGCAGCCAAGAAGTACGAAAGGTCTGAGGAGAACCTATAACATTTGTTACTCATCTGACTCAAATTTACTTCAAAAAACATTTACATATAGAAGAACAGTTCAAGAGAAAAAAAACACATACAAAAACACATTGGGTCAGATTCCTGGACAGGAATTAAATATAGTCCTGGTCATCACACCATTCTGAACAGAGACAAGGACTAGGATTAATCCTTGTCCGAAGATCAGCCCACTTGTCTAATGTATGGGCCTCATTGAAAAAGTATCAACTGGCCGGTGTTGGTCTCTGCTAGCTCTTATTCAAGACTCAATGTTTGAGAATGAGTTGATCTGATGCATGTGCAAGGTCACACTATTATAATTATTGTGTAACAACTATCACACAGAAAGTTTACTGCTAACATGTGTTACTTTCTGAATCGGCAATTCTGTGCCAACGCAGATAATATATATATATATATATATATATATATATATATATATATACACGCGTGTGTACACACATACAAACACACACACTAGGACAGAAATAAATGTTGTTTATGGCTAAAATATGAAAGGCATATTGTTGACTAGTGCATAACGCAGGCAGTTGGCCACACAAATATAAAAGACTAGGCCAAAGGACATAGTGTACACCAGAGCAAACAGAGCAAGCATACAGAGGTCATGAAGGAGAAACTTTGAGTTCCTTTAAGAAGATTATATGTCCCCACGGTCAGACAGTGAAGGCATCTGTGGTAAACTTCCAAAATTATTGGGATATTTGGTAGGAGCCATGACCTGAGGCATTAACGATGGTCATCTTTGATCAGGATGAATTCAATTCCAACAGCGCCCCGACGGCACCGAAATAGCCCTGAAACACATACAGGAAGGTAACATACATCTTGGATGTCATTTATTTTTTCATTGTCTGATGTTTAGGTATGAAGATTTAACCAAACTCACACACACACACACACACACACACACACACACACCTCATGTCTGAGGAAAAGAGCTTTGAGTTGTCCTTTACTCCAGTAATCCAAAGCATAAGCCAACAACTTCATGGATAATGTGTTCACCCGCAAGAAGTTCCCAACAAACACCACTCTCTCAATATTCTAAATAGGAAACAAAGTTAAAAGCTCACAATTAAAAAAAAAATATGAACAAATTTCTTTCAGTAATGAATTCTAGAGATTTTAGGACAAAGATATGTACACACGATAAAGGACTCTGCTATAATATGATGCAGTATGAATACTTTAAGAAATCGAAGCTTGTTTTGAGATAAATGTTGATGCGTGGCACAGGCTGCTTTGACCCTGGTCACTCATAGCCCTGTACAATGCTGCTTGATCCAGATTCCACAAGGCAGCACCGTAAAGAGGCTGAGAGACAAGGGTAAGAACCAATAAAAATGAAGATTAAAAAAAGTAAAGATATTTTATTAGCACGTGACCAGGTGTATTCCATACCTCATTGAGTGCACACATGCGTGTGATTGACCCAATGTTGTTTGTTATAGTAACAAGTGTAGCTCTGGCCAGGTCTTCTTTAGAGACAGAATCTCTTTTCTCCTTACACATCATATTCCCAAAACTGAAACACAAATCACACAACTATATTAACCATGTACATAAACCTCAATTATGACTATTAATTCACTAATTAATCCACATAAAAATAAGCTATTTACTTTTGTATTTACTGTGGTGAATATCAGTTACAAACAGTTGTACTGGCTTTGTGTCATTATGATGATTATTTGAACATCATTTCATTTACTGTCAACATTTAAACTCAGCTGTCATCTGTAGTTTATTTAAAAACTGTCAGCCTCTTAGGTCAAACAGAAACAAGCCATTAACAATCTTCAGTTAATATAAAAAACCTCTCATTCTCACATGAACTGTGTGCATTGGATTCTACTTTTCTTTAAGGCAAAAATGCTACACATCAAAATATTTAACTCTTTAATATTTAAAAATGAACTCATTTTAAAGTCACAAATTACAAATGGATCATGAGTTTGAAAGATTATACATTTTGTAATGTGCGTACCTAGAGGCAACAGCCCATCCTGGTAAGCCAAATCTTTCATAGTCACCCCCATAGATATCTCTGACCAGTTTATCCACGCGAGTGCTTTCCCCTCTTGAGGCCATTTCCAGTGCTTCTTCAAAAGTGGAGCAGCCAGTCAGCAAGCAGCTCAGGCCCAGGAAAGTACCACCACCCAAGCTGCAAAGAGGGAGACAAATGAATTGGGTTTTATAACAGTTAGGAACTTTACAGCTTTTTCTATTGATCAGATCTGCTGATTACACCCTACTACACAATGATTAAGTAGTAGTTCTAATTGAATAAATAACGAATTTGTCCTTCTTATTTAGGTCCTGACTGACCTGGTGCCAGTGACACGTTTGTAGTTGTCTTTGGAGTAGACAGCCAGAATGCTGACCCCTGAGCCGATGTTTACCAGTAATAGAGGGTAAGGGTTCTCCAGATTGTAGGCTTTCTGCTGGCAGTGTTCTGGGTCTGTAGGGTTCTCATAGTAGTAACACTCAGAGGGCCCACTTGAGACCACAGAGTCGATGTATAGGACACCCTTAATCAGACAGTCGAGCTCATCCAGCTTCAGCAGCTGCAGGTCTGCCATCTTAGAGAGAAGAGGCAGGGCAGATTCCCATTTAATGTAGGAAGCTGCACTAGAATATAAAGCTCACGGCTACAATCTAGGCTGCGGGTGTGTGGGCACTTATGGGAGAAGAAAAGAGTGTGCATGTGTGTACGCTACGCACTGTGCGGAAGTCGGCCTCAAACTTGTATGCCCCACCGCCAGTGGCACAGAGTGTGGTATGGAGGCTGGAGAAGTGTTTGTCTCGGCCCATCTGCAGGAAGGCAGGGAGCTCTTGGGTTGGGAAGCGGATGAAGTGCAGATTGCCCCTGCGGCCCCACAAAGTAAGGTCTGGCAGTTCCAGGTGTACATCTCTTATGCCCGTTTTGCCATAGGCTGTGTGTGAGGTGAGGTAACGGCGGATACTCTTCAGACTCTCTACCTCCGCCTGCTCTTCCTCTGCAGTGATGTCTTTGGGCTCAAAGTAGACCAGCTTCACCAACGTACCCCCTATATCCATGCCAAACCAGGGAAAAGCTGTAGGGCCAATGACATGCACATTATTACTTTACTACAAAAGCTTTGAAAAAGCAGGCACTGCACTGACGTTTTTAAATCCGGACACCAAATCAATCTCTTTTTTCCTGCGAATATCACTTATGCAGTGGTGCATCTAAAATAACCTACTACGGAATGACTCATTCAAGTGCTGATACTGACTTCATGACATCCATTTTTGATTTTTTTTACATCATTTTACGTGGTGTGTTTATACACAAGATGTTCTGGTTCAATTCTACAATCCGATGTTATTGTGCATACATAGTGGAGTGGGCGTAGCCACGCCTTGTCACTTACATCAAGTTAAAGTGTTGTTTTATTATAAATATTGGCTTCCTAGGATAGATTCATGCTAATATAGTGGCTACACAACACTGTGTGATCTGGTGTGGCATCACGAATTGTCTATGACAGTGAACATTTCAAGACATTTAACTACGAATCACCTGAGGAAGATCAGACTGTAATAACCTTTAACTGACTGGACTCGTTTTTCTCAATGCTATCATATTACGTGACAAGCTACGTGTGTTTACAATGTACGAATGTGAGTATACGCAATTTCCCTCTGGTACGACATTAGGTGTGGATTTGAGTCTCGGAGGCCGTTTAATTAGCAGGTTTCTGTCGCAGCGGGTTTATTGTGAGACGCAGAAGCCTGTTAATGTTAACGCCATAAAATAGGACACCTACGCGGCCTGTTTTTCCTCAGCGAATCGAGCCTCTTCCTCGCCGGGGTCGAGTTGGAGGTCCTCCGCTCCCCGAGGGCGGATCCTCCGCTCTCCGGGCTCGCCGCGGCGCTGAGGCTACATGGCGCCTCGACGACCGAGCGGCGCTCCCTCGGCTCGGCCGTGTCCTCATCCTCGGCCTCTTCGCAGCCCTCCCCCTCGCAGTGGTAGCCGTTCAGCTCCATAACGGATGTGTGCAGGGCTTCTTGGAGACCTTTAAAACGCCATTAAAAGCCAACAAGATCGCACGGATTTTCTCTGAGCGCTGCCCATAATCACTACAGAAACGGCGTCACTGGGCACATTTACAGCTTTGTGTTTACAACACAAGCATCACACCCGTGATTGGAGAAAAGAGCTGTCCGTCACGGCAAATCACACTTCCTTGAACCATTCAGCTTCTCAGCCTCTGCCGCCTCCAGTCACTGATTGGCTCAGTCACCCAAAACGGGCGTAATACTAATCATGATTTTTAGGATATTTTAATCATGATTTTTAGGACCCTTAATTGATTGCCAAAAGTCCCACTTAAATACAGTTATTTAGACATAACCTGTCTTAACCCTAACCCTGATTACCCAATAAAGTAAACAGCACTATCCCCGAATTGTCTGTCCTGGTCACTGATCCTATGATAAAATTTCTTAATACATTCACATTTATTTATTTGAACATGGAGCATTTGTTAATTTATTCATCTTAACAGTGATTTACTAAATATAAGAACTATTGGAAGCATTTTAGACCGTGGACAAAACCTCAGATAATAAAGTACAATTTTGTCCAAAGCAACTTCAAATGGAATCATGTTGCAGATGTAGGCAAACATAGAATTAGGGGTCTTGCCCATGTGTAGGGTGGTCAGAAGATGAACAAAATCTCAAATGAAAAAACATTCAAAGCAAATAGCGGCTGCCAGACTTGTGTTCGGTTTCGTTTTGTTTTTGGTTTTTTTTTCTAATGACAGAGTAGATACAATTTTCACATGTTGAAATACTCATTTTTAAAAAATCCGTTTTAGTTCATTTTTAAACGTGATATTTCCAGGGAAAGAACCGCAAAACATTTTATTACTTTTTGATACATTTTATTACTGTTGTAACTGAAAAAATAGGCAAATCTTATTAGACTACCTGCAAGGATAATACATACAAGCACAAGCATGACTATACATCATGAAAAAAGGAAGCTTTTTCCTCTTTTAAAGTGCTGCTGTAAATATATTTACAAAAGCTACAGAAATTGGTAGATTAGGCCTAAATAGTAACATGAATTCAGTTCATATCACAATTGTTAAAGTACTTTCACTTTAGTCTAGGCACATCTATTAAAACATTTTCAGCTGAAAGAGATGTTAACTTCCAACACTGTAAAAATGCCATCCTCTCATAAGGCTGCTAAACACTACACACAGTTTTATTCAAATACATGATAAGGTAATCCGATTCCAAGCACTTGTTCTTTTAAATCCACTGACAAAAAATCTTTGGTGTTGATTATTAACATCAGATTCAAAAGAGTTATAGAACAGTGTCATGCACGGAGATTAACAGATGCTGTTTACCTCCAAACAACCAATGCATTTAGGCACGCCTGCAACAAATTGGGTTCCGCTACTCTGCAATGTCTCTCTGCCCTTTAGAATATAGGCATCTTGAAAAGTTCATCTTGGGGCTTGCTAAGAAGGTTTGCAACGAAAACATCACAATACAAATACACAATTACACACACCTCAGCATGGTTCTGTGGACTTTACAGAACCATAACAAAATTGGCAAAACAGAACCTGGCACCATACATAATGTTAATCTCAAATAAAAAAATCATAACGAGCCAAAAAAGAAATATGTAGTACTTGAGAGACACCAACCACCAGAACCAATTTCCTTGTGTGTTAATATACTTGGTCGGTTAATTTATTTCTAATTTTCAGAACCCTACAAACTGTCTCGCAGGAAGACTACTTGGAGAAGGTAGGCAGAAGATGGGAAGTAATGAATGAATGACACCAAATGATAAAAATACACAAAGAAGACTTAGAGAGAGGTAGAACAATCAAATCATCAAACCTATACAGGTTTCTTTGAGACAACTAAATCCTCAAATCAAACATAGTTATGTGCTATAAAACTACTGGCTTTCCCCTTCTACTATACCATCATGCTTTGGAGCAAGGAACTACACTCAGTTTTAATCAAATGAGAAGATGAGAAGTTTTCCGCCATTCGAAATGAATATGTATTACTTGCTAAATAGAGTAGTTCTACAGTGCCTTAATGTTTCCTAACTTTCACAGGTTCTTCCAGACACTCCTCAGGCCACCTAATGGTTATACATAGTTTTGGCTAAGTTAGTAAAATCAGTGCATACTCACTGCCTCTAAAATTAGACAAAATAAGCAAAAGCAAAAAGGCCAGATGGCATCCTGAATGTACCAGTGTCAGCAGAAAAAGTGGGGCATAAAAGTAGAGTATGATGATCAGTGCCGCAAGAGTCACAGGAAGTAGAGGTTTTGTGCAGCGGCTTTCCTGACAGAAGAATGAACAGCAGTGTCCTCATGTGTACAAGAGAAGAGAGCATCACTTTTTACTTATCACATGAGTCTAGCAAACCAGAAGTTGAAGTTGCTGATTAAAATCCCCACATGATCTTAACAGATACAGGACCGATTTAAGAAAATACCTTCCAAATCCTGGTCAGTTAATGATCAAGGATAATATAAAGGTAATAAATAAAACAGGCTGAGAGAGACTTTGACCCTGTTTACACTTGGCATTGACAGCTCATCACTAAAATCCAGTTGTGGCACAGCACACACATGTCCTGTTTAAATGTAGCTTCTATATCCAGCTATTGCTTGAATCTCATTCACACAAGCAATATTTACATTTTTAAATCAGGCTGGTGTGTTTCTGGAGCAGACTAGGCATGGCCTATACGGCCATACTGGGCTAAATGCCTTGTAAAGCATTTTGCAAATGCAACCCACAGCACTACAAGAGTTTTAAGTAACAAAGGCAGTGGGTTCCGAATGTACTGCTTTAGCAGCCACAAATGATGGACAATCAGAAGCAAAATTCAGACAGGGGTATTGGGAGAGTAGGCAACAAGATATTGGTGAAAAAATGTCTTCTCAGCCTTCACATTTAAAAGTCTCGTTTAAATACATGTGGAAACGAGTAAAAATAACTTGGTGTGGAACAATATCAGATGTTGTAGGTTCTACACACAAACATTCCACACACCAAAACAGTTACACTTGTCTTTTAAATGTGTATACAGTCAACATCTGTACAGTTAAGGGATGCACTTCAATGCCAAGTACAAATAGGGCCTTGGTTGCTCTTGCAAGGCAGCTGAGGTGGAAGTTAAGAAGTGGTACGCAGGTCAGAGTTCCTGCTCCCATGTTAGTGCTTGAGCTTCCAGGCCATTACGACAGCAGCTACACCAACGGCCGCTGCAGCTGCAATAAGGCGTGGGTCAGCCTGAATTTGGGACAGCACTCCTTGGGACTCTTTAGCATCTTCTCTCTGCTGTGACTGAGGAGTGTTAATCAGCCCAGAAGCATTTAATCCTGGCGCCTGGCATGTAGGTGTGCTTGGCTCTGCACTGTCATCAGCAGCAGGAGCAGCCTCTTCACTGGCATGAATTTCATTTCTCTGCGCGACGCCCTGGTAGAACACGCTGGGTTGATCTTCAGACACAATAGCCTGATCAGAACTCTCAGTTGTGCTAGTGTGCTTTAGGCTTTCTGGGTAATCATTTGTGTGGACTGCATTACCAATCATGCTTGGAGGCTGACCATTAAGATTTAGAATTGATGGCTCCTCATAGACCTGGCCCACATTCACCAAAGTCCCTGGCTCGCTCTGGGAGTAAGACTCATAGTGGTCCTCCACCGGCTGATTATGGGAGAAAGAAGCCTCACCTTCTCGAAAGCTGTTTTCTTCTGGAGTAGGGTGTGGAACTATGTTTTCTGGAGCTATGTGATGAGAAACAGAAACAGGCTCTGTTGGCACTTCAGTATTCACAGCAGAAGAATGCTGAGAAGCTTGTGTTAGTGAGGAGCCAGTGATCCTAGCCGTGGCATTGCTGAACATTAGCTCATCCGAAGTGACTGAACAGGGCTCCTCTAACTGTTCTCCAGGCTGTAGGTGGCTGGAGAGAGGTGCAGGCCTGGCTGGTTGCACCAGTGGAGAGCCTGTGGTCTCTGTGGGGGGACGGCTTATCTGCAGATCATCGAAACTGTCTAAGGAGGGCTCTGGTCCCATCAGCGTGCCAGGCTTGCTGAAATACTCCACATCTGCTACAGCTGTCTGGGACAAGTGGCCAGCAGCTGCATCATTGATTGCTGAAGGTGAAACCTGTGCTCTTTCTGGGGATGCAGTCTGACCTGGGGAGTTCTGTGACTCTACAGTGGGCACTACAGTGGTCTCCATGACCTGCAGAAAAAATGAAACATTGGGTTATTCATAAAATAAACCAATCAACCGCAGAACACAAAGCTTTACATTAGGCAGGATGCAAAGCCTTACATGCTAATAATTCATATAAAGTTTAACCTTCTACCCTTTCATGCAGGCCCACTAGTGGAAGAGATGGCGTTGTCTGCGGTGAGTGAGTTACTGCATTTGCACATTATTTCAACATACTGTATATCACGTAAAAAAATATTAGCCATATAAAAAGGATTCTGTTGTTGTTAGTAGATGCAGTCTGTTCCAGTTACACAGCACCCATCATGGTATGAGTAAATAATGTGTATATACACGCATTCATTTCTATCATGTGAGGGTTCATTAAAAATACATGAAATTCCAACTTTGTCATGTTGTGCTCTCTTCATGTTATAGCAGGTGGATTGACTAATCTGGGATTATAGCATTTGAAAAGAAAGAAGAACCATCAAAGGTTAAAGTGCAAAAGCCCATATGCAGGCCCACACATATGCAGGCATATTTGCTGCCAAATAATTTATAGTAGTAGCCAAACAATTCAGCATGGATTTGAATATATTACCTGATTGGCGGCTGAGATGATATTTGACCCCTGGATTAAGACTTTTTCTGGAGGACTGGTGTCTTGAATGGGCTGCTTCATGGAAGTAGAGCTCTCAGTGACTGGCAGTGGTAGTTTGCTCTCCTCGGATACAGCAGGAGGATGGGAAGAGGTGAGGGGTGTGTTAGGCTGACAAGGGGAAGAAGTTACTGTGTTAGTAGGAAGGGAAGCAGCAGGAATTGTAGGTGCTTCAGAAACAGCAGTGAGAGTTGAGTCATCTGAAGAGTTTAAAGTGGATGTTGCCCCAGGGTTAAAAGAGACTTTGTTTTGCTCAGCTGTCACCTTAGGAGCAGACACTGGAAAAGAAGGTCTTGCATGGGGAATTGACACGGGGGCTGAGGGTTCAGATGGCTGGGCTGCTTCACGAGGAGGTGGTGCTGGAGCCGCTGGCGCTGAAACTGTTGCAGGGGCTTCGGCAGGGGCCGGGGCTGAAACTGTCGCAGGGGCTTCGGCAGGGGCCGGGGCTGAAACTGTCGCAGGGGCTTCGGCAGGGGCCGGGGCAGTTACGCTGTGAAGGGACTGCGGAGGAGGGTGATTTTGAGAAGGAGCAGCTGCCGGAGCTGGAGGTTCCACTGAAGAAGGAGTCAGCAAGGGAGGGGTGGAGCGTGGGGTATCGTGGATTGTTGCTGTGGTAACTGTTGCTGCTGAGGCTGCGGCTGGACCAGCAGCAGCAGGGGGGACGTGAACGGGACCAGGAACAGAGGCGGCGGCAGCAGGAGGAGGAGGAGGAGGAGGAGGAGGAGGATGAGCAGGCGCAGCAGGAACTACAACAGGAGCGCTTCTCCGGGCTAAAGATGGAAATAAAAAAAATACTATAAATGTAAAGAACAAAACAGAAAAGACTAGTCTAGCCTCTCAACTCCAGTCCAGGAGCCCCCCTGTAATGAATGGTTTTCTGTTTCCCCTGCTGTAATACACCTGGTTCATACCATTATATTATTCATTATTTCTACTTGAGCTGCACAGGTGTGTTAGAGGTAATAATTATGCAGTGCATGGGGACTGAGACTCTTCACAATATATAGGTTCTCAGTTTCACTGTGTAGATGAAATATATGAGGAATTTTCGTACGGTTGGTTCCCTTTATTGTGTCGTAAGAGTCACTGATCTCATTAGCCAGAGTCTCTTGGTCACAAGCCCGCAGTGCATCGATGAACTCCTCAGCCCAATTCTCTCGCCTGCGCAGGCAATCCAGCAGCAGTACCATAGCATTGTAGTTCCCGGTAATATCTCTCTTAGCCTCAATCTCCTCCTGCAAGATTTATCAGAATAAGGGGGGGCAAAAATAGCACATTGTTCAGTGGTGCATATTGCTATCATTGCCTCTATCAGTGTCCTTTACAAAAAAAGGGTTCCTGCTCTTAAACACCATCCAAAATATCTACTGTAATACTGCACATTGTGCTGTAAAAAATGACTTTTACCCGATCAGTAAGTGTGAGGCAGGGCAAATGAGGGACAATTTCTCTGACTTTGACTATCGAAGCCAAATGACCCATCCTCCTCTTTATGACCTCATTATACAGCTTGTCACTCGTGTATGTCATCTTCACGCTGAAGCAGTGGGGAGAGAAAACATCTGAGCTGATGCTGACAAAGTGGTGCAAGTGCAAGCATTTGCAATGAATGGTGTGCTGCAGTCAGTAAGTATTGGTACCTTTACCTTGTCAAAACTGATAACAAAGGTTTAATTTTCTAGATATTACTTTTTCTTCAGGTCTGGGCTCGAAACCGCAGCTGGAAAGAAGAGCAGAAGAGAATGCATATAAATGTCATTTTGATCAACTTTCCATAAATACTCAGGCTGCAATAGCTATTGTGGCAACTCATGGTCTCCAATAAATAATAATAATTTATAATAATAATTTGGAAAAAGCAGCTTGATGGCATGATGGAATTCAATCACAGCATTTCACTAGGTAGGGGGATCTTTTGCTAGGAAGTGAAAGTGAAAATGAAAGTTGATGGCAGCTTAGGGAAATTCTGCAGTTTCTCTTTTGATTTACTGTGGACAATACAATGGAGGGAAAAGAAAGATATTGCAATACTCATAAGTATACTGCACAGTTGCACTGTGATCCCCTGAATAATTCCATGCTTATAGAAGTCTCCATATACGCAAAAAATTCCAAGACACCTTCAGTGGTAATACATAAGTCATTGGCTTTACTTCATACTAAAGTTAACTAACAAATATTATCCCACCATCTATAGAATGCTTTTTGGTGTCCAAACTGTCATTCTTTTTACATTCAACATATATTTTATGTACCCCTACAAAGGGATTACTTCTTTTCTGCATATTCTGTGGAATCCAAAATCTTCCAAATATCTACAGGATGTAGCAATTGTGCATTCGAAGTTTATCTGTACAAAACAGGGTTATAATATATGCATGCAATTTCAGTGATACTATGGCCATGCTCCAACAATCTCCTGCTTCAGAATAAACCCACATATTTAAAACATAGGAAAATACAATGACCTTGAAATGCAGCAAGTATTTATAGTGTCTCAGTGTATTCAAGTATAATCTGAGCTGCAAGGACCTTGACATTACCCAGCCTGTTACCAATTAATGATCTCTAGACTCTGCTCAGAACGTAGGCCTACCGTAAACACAAAGTACACCAGCCCATTTTATTCACTTATTTTTAACCTCTGTGCTGTGCTTAACATTCACTGATTTAGCAAATCATTTTAGTTACCATAGGCTTTGAACAGATTACAACCAATGTCTGTAGTGCATTTCTTAATGATTGTTTCTACCACAGTTTTTCGCACCACGTTTTTTTTTTAAGTGTATCACAGAAGTCTGACAAGAAATACTGCCGAATGACTTCACACAGAGACCTGGGCATGTGTGTGCATGCATTTATATGTACGCCAATACGAAATCTTCTGACAAGCTACTGACCATGTCTAGCATTACTTGCAATGGTGGTTTAATCCCACAGTACAGCTGGAACAGAAGACAATCAAAGCCTTTTTTCTGTTTACTCTTAAACAGCTCAGATACTTTAATCTGCTATGACTGTCAGTGCGACAGAACAGCTTTTCACCACTTGACAGAGGCAGCGTGGGATATGACCGCTCTGCCCTTCAAATTCAGTCACTTTCATACAAACTCACTCATTTATACAGACACACACACACACACTTGAACATACCTGCACACATATATATGTGAATGCATACACACTTCACTCATATCCACACTAATATATATGCTCGCGCACACACACACTTGGACAAATATATGTGATCACATAGATATCAACACATACACATTTCTGCACACACACACACACACACACACACACTTACACAGCGTGAACATGTACACATCAGCATATACACACGAACACATTTGAACATACACAATAAAAAGTACTGAAATAGCCCTTTACAGAGGTCATTATTAGAAGTTAAGACACTAAGGAGCACACACCTGAACATATCTACACATGCACATGCACTGAAAAATGCTGAAATAGCACTTTACAGAGTTTGAGACACTAAGGAGCGGAGTCTCTCTGTCATGCACACTCATCAGACGTGTGGCGCGTGCATACTTGTGAACCAGCCCAGGCCTGGTTAGAGAGGAAGGTGTCTTCATGCAGATCACTTCTGGCTCAGGTCCAAGTGTGGACTTTCCACACATTTTAATAGCTCGTGGCGCCCGGCCCAGTCAGTCAGGTGACGGATGCCTGTGTTACTGTTCATCTGGAGTTCAAGGATTTCATCAAGGGCAGAAAGGAGCCCAAGTGCACGCGAGGCTTGTTCGCTACACGCCCAGGTCACCATGCCTGCTTTACCCCCTCTTGTCAGAGAAAGAGGAGTGTAAAGATAGGATGGGGGGCTATTCCCGAGGTTAAATTATGCAGTCCTATCATATCCCTCAAAGCGAGAGGAACAGTGGAGCTGCTAAACCAACAAGCACTTAACTGCTTTAAATCAGGATATCTGTTTCCAAAAATCAAGAACGGTTGCTATTTCTGTTGCTCTGCAGCACAACCGAATGCACGACCGTCTATCATAAGAGGCAGTAATGGACCCAGAGAATAACAAGCTTGCAGTGCAGTGTAAAACGACTGGATCGCTGCCGAAAATAAAGAAAGTAATGCACGTACCTTCACATCTAAAGTCACTCGAGCAACTCCTGGCCGACTCGTCCTCGACTTACTTTAGACTTACTTCCGCAGATGCGCACTGAGAGCCCTGCCCCCTCCCCCCCTCCCCCGTGCGTGGCGCTCCATTAGGGGTCACCCATACTGGAGGTCACACTACAGTACTAACACTTTGTGTTTTATGTTTAGGACTGTCAGTATTGAGTAATATAATAATACAATATTGTAATAATACAGTAAAAATAAGTAATATAATAATAAATATAGTAATAGCAATATACTTAAATTTAAATATACTATATAAATATATGTTATATAGTAATAGTAATAAAGATCCTCATGATTGTTTTGACGATGAAGTAAGCAATCATTAGACATTCAAAACAAACAGACAAATAAGCTAAGGACAAACATCTAAAATGAAGAGTATACAATTATGCTCAAAAGAGTGAGACTACATGACATCATTAGTTCTTAGATGACTATATTATAATAAAACAATTTAATATAATTCTAAGGACTTTCTCATTCCAAGGACTTTCACTTTTGTGCATAAACACACACACACACACACACACACACACATATGATTCGTTGAAAGGACTGGGTGTTACAATCCCTAGTGTTGCATTGCTTCTGATGGAGAAGGAAAGTTCTTGTGAGATGGTTGCTATAAGGCTTATCAGCGGGACACATCATCAGTTGTGTGCCTCAGCATCACAGGGTGTTTCGGCCACTTATCACAAGACACCCTCTACTGAGGGAGGCCCACCACAGGTTGATCAAGCCTGGGTGTGTGTCTTGCTGGGTGTGTGACTTAGCTGCCCAGGTGGTGTCATTCCTCTTCATCCATAGCCAGTGGCTGGTCCTCCTGGTTGTTCTGATCAGTTATTTGATGGCCTGTTGATGAGCCTGTCCTCTGACTCCAATCTCCTTAAGGAGCTTGGTTGTTGTACTGGCTACAAAGCCCCTACAGCCCACCTCCACCGGATGCACCTTGATCTCCCAGCCTCTGTCCCCTGCCTCAGCCGCCAAGTTAGCATACTGCAGCTTCTTACGCTCATAATCCTCCTCAATAGCGTCCTCCCATGGCACCGTCAGCTCAATGATGTAAGCAAGTTTGCAGGACTTAGACCAGAGGACGAGGTCTGGTCACAGGGCAGTTGTTACAATCTCTGGAGGGAAAATGAGCCTTTGATCCAAGTCAACTTGCATCTGCCAGTCCCTGGCTATATTCAATGGGCCCTGACCAAGGGTTGAGGGGCTAGTCCGCCGCTTCTCCCCCTCCCGGACAAAAGCTGGTGGATGCCGGCACACATCCTGGTTTGTGAATAGTTGGGCGTTGATGGACACCCTCTTGCACTCAAGTTTCTCGGCTAGACACCTGAGGACCTGGTTGTGTCTCCATGTGTATCTACCTTGAGTGAGGCTTGTCCTACAGCCAACCAGGATGTGCTTGAGTGTTGCTGGGACTGTACACAGAGAACAAGCTGGGTCCTTTCCAAGCCACAGCTGCAGATTTGTAGGAGATGGCAGCACATCATATGTAGCTCGGATAATGAAACTCAGCCTGTTGGATTCCATGCTCCAGATTTCGCTCCATGTGAGTTTCCTCTTTTCGACACCCTCCCATCTCATCCAGCGGCCCTGTTTGGCCTGCGCTATGGCTCTGGAGCATCTAGCTGCTTCCTCCTGTCGCCGCACCTCCTCCACCACCATGGTTCGACGTTCAGTTGCAGATGCCTTCTGCCAGAGGGGTGTAACCATTCCTAGGCCAAATCCTCCTCTGCCCTGTTGGACGTGGCCCATTACGTCACGATGGAGGAGAGCGGCCTTGGTATGCAGAACTGCTGTGTCTGGGGTCCACTTCTTCCCTGTTGCTAGGGTAGGAGTGATCCCTCTCATTACGGGATCCTGGGAGTCCTTGAGTGTCATATCTAGCCTCACCTTGGCGCATTTGAACTCCTCAACCAGACTAGAGATGGGCAGTGACAGTGCTCCATTGCTATAGAGTCCAACACTGCTTAGGCATTTTGGAAGTCCAAGCCACTTCCTCACGTGAGAATTCACTAACCTCTCCAATCGGTTGGCATGGGTTAGCGAGACCTCATACATAGCCAGCGGCCACATGAGTCTGGGTAACAGCCCAAACTGGAGGCACCAGAGCTTCAATTTCCCTGGTAGTACGGTGTTGTTAATCTGCCTGAGGCCGTTTGCTGTGACCTGCCTGAGTTGTTCGAGTTGCTTGGTGTCATTGCGATCTGTATTATACCATCTACCAAGACTCTTAATGGGCTTCTCTAGGACTGTTGGAATTGGTTCATCATTGATATGGAACCGCTCAGGTGTTAGCTGTCCTTTTATAGGGGAGATGCTGCAGGATTTGCTTGGCTTGAACTCCATTCTTGCCCACTGGATGTTTTCCTGGAGTTTCTGCAGTAGGCGTCTAGTGCATGGTTTTGTTACTGTAATGATGGTCATGTCATCCATGTATGCTCTAATGGGTGGAAGACGGAGACCACTCTTGGTTCTCTCACCTCCCACCACCCAACGGGATGCCCGTATGATCATCTACACTGCCATGACAAATGCCAGGGGGGAAATGGTACAGCCTGCCATGATGCCAATTTGCAGGTGCTGCCAGGTAGTGGTGGTGTTCTCAGTTGTTACACAAAATTGGAGATCCTGGAAGTAGCTCTTGATCAGTTCTGTGATCTGAGTTGGTACGCAGAAGTAGTTGAAGGCCGTCCATAAGATCTTATGAGGGACCGACCCAAAGGCGTTGGCGAGGTCTAGGAAAACCACATGAAGGTCTCTCCATTCCTTCTTGGCACTTTGAATCTGATGCCAGATGACACTGAATACCAGTCTTCTGCACTGTAGTGTCGACATACTTGTTTCTTTGTAGGAATGTGGAGAGCGTCTGGGCCAAGAAGCTAAAGAAAATCTTCCCCTCCACGTTCAGCAGGCTGATCTGGCAAAACTGGCTGATGGATGAGGCATCCTTCTCCTTGGGGATCAGGATGCCCCATGCTCTTCGCCAGACCCTTGGGATCACTCCCTTCTGCCATCATCATCATCATCTTCATCAGTTTCCAAAGATATTTAAGGACTCTAGGGGTGTTCTTATAGAGCCTATACAAAATACCATTTGGTCCAGGGGCTGATGCTGATCTTGCCTGCTTCACCGTCTTCTCTACCTCATTCCATGTGGGGGGGCTTTTGTCTATTTGGCTCTGAGGTGCGTGAATAGGTGGCATATCGTTCGGTATAGTAACTGGCTCATGCATCCGCTCATCAGAGTAGGTATTTCTCAGATGTTCCTCCAAGTCTCTTATTGGCACTTTGAGGTTCCCACTCTTCTCTCAGTCAAAAAGACCTTTGACAAAGCTGTAAGGATTGCTGTAGAAGAGGGCCCTTGTCCACTCTTTCCTCTTACGTTGTCGTCTGAGGTGCTCTGCTCTTCGCAGCTTGATCAGTTGCTGCTTTATTTCGGCCTGTAGATCGTCAAGTCCCACTCTTTCTGTTTCTGTAGCCCTCCTCCACTGCTTTCTCAGTTGTCTTCTTTCTTTCACCAGCCTGTCAATTTCACGCTGCCTCCTGGACTTTGTTTGATTTAACGGGCTTTTCTGCTGCCTCTGGTTCTTGCTCTTTACCCCAAATCTCTCGGCACCATAGCTGTAAATGATGGCTCCCATGTTCTCTAATTTCCTTTCAGCGGGACCCTTCTGTTGTTCTAGCAGGAGGACCAGGTCTGAGTCAATAGTTTCCCACTCTCTCTTCTCACTGGATCTGGGCCACAGGATCTGAGGTTTCCTTTCTGCCATCTTCCTTTCTGTCGTAGGCAGCAGTTGGCTGGGTTCAATGTTGGAGATTGATGCTGGTTGTGGCTGGTTGAGCCCTGATCTGGAACATGTTTGATTAATCTCTAGGCTGGACAGTGGCGTTGACTGTGGCTGGCTGGACTCTGGACTGTAGTCTGCTGCAAGCTGTGGTTGGCCAGGCTCTGGCCTGAAGTCTGCAGGAAGATCTATGCAAAGCTGAGCTTCCTTCGAGGTGCTGATACCCTGAGGACTGTGGGGGTACTCCTGCCTCTGGGCTTCACTCGACTGATTTGACCTACTTCTTAAGAAGTATTGGTCAATGCGAGGCCCCTTTCTAAGCTTGCTGAGGCATTTCTTCCTGCCTTGGTGTATTTTGAGGCCAATCTCCGTTGTTAGTTTTGACCAGCCACAACTGCAGCTCTGCAGCTTTTTCCCTGCCAGCGTTGCTGGTCCATCAGTTGCAAAGCTGGTTGTTCTGCTCGTTGTCAATTCCGTTCCATGGTCTATTGCCGTAATATCCATCTTGGGTGGGTCATCTTCCGATCCCCCACTCTTGCAGACCCTAGGGGTATACTCTTCTATGAAGTTTCCGTAGCTGTGGTGGGTGGACCCAGAAACGCTAACCAGCGCTGGACCCTGTTGGTATGGGTAGCTAACCCATACCAACCCCGTTAGGGTCTATTCCCTCCTGTCAGCAGTCTTTCCAGGCCGTCATCTGGTCTTTCCCTGATTGTCAATTAATTGTGATCAAAACGTTTAAGGCACCTATGCAAATTGTTTAAAGACATTTTTCTCAGTGTGTGATTAAGCAAAGTCAACATTAGAATAAATGCAAACAAGAACTCCGTAAAAAGTATCAAGATCGGTTTTGCCTGTGAAAATCTGGTTATTAATTTGTGAGCTGGGGAGAAGATTTCCAGATTTCTCCCCCAGCCGTTATGTGTGAAATTCCATCAGCAGCTCCTGATTTAATTTAACAAAGCACTGATTAAGTTAAACCAGGTTTCAAATGAAAAATAGTACTGGGCTTCAATAAGGAACACATTGATAAACTGTACAGAAAACAGTAGATGAGATAAATTGTTGGATACCAAAAGTAGGCCGAGAGGCACGTGGGCGGACTAATTCCTCCAAACATGCCTCACACAATGCTTCAAAGAGATTAGATCAACCACAAAAAACATAAAAGCCTCTGTTTCTGTGGTGTGTTTTTTCCTCTGAGAATGTTTCCCAGAAACTGTATTAGAAGGTCACAGATTAATAACAAATGATTCCACAGTTTTTAATAGCTCTGCATTACTGACAGTGAACAAAGCCATCAGTGGTGGTGAGTGGAACCAAATGTCTCCAACACAGACACAGCTGTTTTATTCACTATGGACCCCCTGAGGTAAATCAGTAAAATATCTGAACTAAATCCGTTTTCTCTGGGAACTATTTTGCCTCACAACGTCCTGCATACATCCCTCAACCATGAATGCATTAAAAAAAAAATAATACTATGCACGCATTTTATGGTTAAAACCTCCACAAAACTACCATAAACATTCTCTTAAGCATTAGGCAATGTATTGGTTTCCATTTTCTTTAAAATGCTCAGTGAAGGAGCATTTAGACGTGTGGTTCCATTCATTATGCCAACACTTAATTATGCAGACACTTTAAAGTGGAACTTTAAAGCTTACTAAACCCACTGTAATAAGAATTTGTTTTCTATTGAGCTTCAAAAAGGAAGTGAACAGAACAACCACGTGTTTTCCAGTCTGTTAACTTATCATTTACAGGTTGTTTCATGGTCTCTTGATTTTTTAGGTCAAAGCAACATAAGAAAATGGTACAGGCTAAACAGACCAAGACATTAAGACTATTGACAAATATATGGGGAGAAGACATGATATGATGGTATAATAATACAACAGTAGGCCTTCGGTTCAGGGGATTAAGGGAGAACACAGGAATAATGGGGTGAATGAGCTGTGCAGATGTAAATGAGTGTTCGTTAATGTATATTTGCTCTGGGCCTTCATTTATTTGCTCTGGGCCTTCATGCTGAAACTGCTGAAAACACGTGTCTTGTCAGTGAAACCACAGTAAGCAGTTTCAGCGTGCAGAGGAAGAGCCTGTAAGTGGGTTTTTCGAGGATCTGGGGCCAGTTAGACAAACAAATGCTTGGCATGTTTGAGTGGGTGTGTTTCTCTGTGTGTGTGAGAGTGTGTGGGATGTATCCAATTCCCTGTAAGATGCTGGAATTTTCTGATAGTTTCTGTTCTTGCATTCCTGCTCTTCAGGATTCTGCTTCCGTGTTTGTTTACATACTTGGCCCGTGATGCAATGCAGAACAACGACCATTAATGTGCAACTGGTGGGGGATTTACCAAATTACAACATGACCTTTAGTGCATTGTGAGGATCAGCTTGTGTTTGGATTATGTGCATTGCTTTTCATACACATACATATTAATATACCACTGGTGGTACATATACCACTGTTATTACTACTACTACTGCTACTACTTATGATAATAGTAATCATATTACTACAAGTGCAAATATAGCAAAAACTTTAACATTTTAGAATGGTTTACATGCATTAAAAAATGCCATGAGCGTTGTTTTAAGCATCAGGCAATGTATCTTTTTCAATTTCTGAGAAAAAACCTTCTTTGAAGGAACTTTTAGAGACATTAAACTCTTTGCATGTCTGGTCCCACTCAGCAGCACAGTGAACAAATCTTACTCCCTGAGGTTCTCCAGAACCACCAAACCCACTTGCACCCCCTGTTTACGTCTAGATTATGCCAAGATTTAGACAATCATTGAAATTCCAATTTTATGGAGGTATATATGGATTAATAATGTGATAGCAGTACGCGCTAGTTATTCATCTTTTTCATCAAGTTAGTTCCTCAGCTTGGTCCAATGTGATGTGACCAAATGTGATGCTAAAATTGACGGGAAATACTTACCTGCATGAAATGGCCTGATCTGCACTCATCCACACGCAGTGATTTACTACAGGCAAGAGGGTTCCAGATGTGAATTCCTTTGCTTCTCCTTTTGAACTGAGCCTGGAAAAATACTAGCAGAGATTCAATTTGTGGTAAAGCAGCTGTCTTATAATCCTCTTAAGCTGCTTGTACTTCAGAGTGCCTTTCCTGGTCTGAAGAGCAGCTCCTAAATGACATCTGGACACTTAGTCTGCTTTGGCACCAAAACCAGCATCGGAAGGAGGGGAAAGTGTGTGGCCTTCTATTGCTGGTGTCTTTAATACTGTTAATGCCCTGATCTTCACATGCGATGTTTCCGCTAAATAAACCTTTTAAGGCTTCGATATGTTCAGCTACTGCAAAACCGAAGAAGAATTACGATCAACTGTCGCCCTAAGGTTGCCATGGCAACTGATTTCAGCTCACAGCAGCTTTGCGCTGGCCATGGAGACAAAAGCCAATACAGGTAATGTCTATGATGCAGTGGAACCGCAAGGGAGGCGTTTCTAATAAAGTGGCCAGTGAGTGGAAGTGCAAGGAAGGTGTTTCTAATAAAGACGATGATCTTACCATTTTAAAATGTCCAATTTTCACAATTGTTTTAAAACTGCTGAGTTCATCCACTTTATTAGAAGTGCCTGAACTGCATGTCCACTCACTGGCCACTATTTTAGAAACACCTCCCCTGTTCTCCCACTCACTGGCCACTATTTTAGAAACACCTCCCCTGTTCTCCCACTCACTGGCCACTTTATTAGAAACACTTGAACTTGTGCTTCCACTCACTGGCTACTTTGTCAGAAGTGTGTTTGAGTTCATCCATTTTACAAGTCTAGACTGGTTTACACTCGCCAGGGCGTGGTCTCAGTTCCAGTCCTAGAGGGTTGTTGTCCAGCAAAGTGTATTGATTTACCTGTTTAAACACACCTTGTTCAACTCACCTGTTAATTGGCAGCTTTGGGGAAACCGCCACAATGTGCTGGGCACTGACGCTCCAGGTCCAGTTTGGCGCCCCCTGTCTATACAGTAGTGCGTGAAAGTCTGGTCTGTACTGATGTGTGTTGAAGTTTGGGCGCCCCTGGTCTACACAGTAGTGTGTGAAACTTTGGGCGCCCCTGGTCTATACAGTAGTGTGTGAAGTTTGGGCATCTCTGGTCTATACTGATGTGTGAGAAAGTTTGGGCACCCCTGGTTTACATTGATGTGTGTGAAAGTTCGGGCACACCAGGTCTATCTGATTTTATGTGCAAAGGTTTGGGCACACCTGGTCTATTTGAGTGTGTGTGAAGGTTTGGGCACCCCTGCTCTATACTGTGATGTGTGAAAGTTTTGGCACCCCTTGTCTATACAGTAGTGTGTGGAAGTTCGGGCACCCCTGGTCTATATGATTGTATGTGTAAATTCGGGCACCCCTGGTCAAATGACGTGTTACTGATGTTCTAAATGTTAAGAAGTATGCACTCTACGCACTCTACACATTCACACACTTTAATACACATTTACTCTTTATGCTGGGAAAATAAATCAATTTTAGTGTCTGTGATGGACTAGCGACATGTGAACGGTGTTTCTCCACATTTTGACCCATGAGAGATGGATGGATGGAAAGATGAGGGAATGAATGGGCAGGTAGTGCCTTTTTTCACTTAGAATTAGCCTGGGAAGTGTTCTCTTTTGCGTGATGTCTATATAAAAAGGTCTAATTTTTTTTAAAGCACTGGCATGTTTTTGCCTCTCTTCAAAGATGTTTGGAATTTGAAGGGATTTTCTGGGTCAGCAATAATTTTGCCACCCATCAGTTTGGGGAAGAACCGTTTCTATTGACAGAGCCCTGACCTCAACCCCATCCAACACCTCTGGGATGAACTGGAGCGGAGATTGTGAGCCAGACCTTCTCATCTAACATCAGTGTCTGACCTCATAAATGCTCTACAGAATGAATGGGCACTAATTCCCACAGAAAATCCAAAATCTTGTGGAAAGCCTTCCAAGAAGAATGGAAGCTGTTACAGCTGCAAAGGGAGGAACAACTCCATATTAAAGTCTGTGTATTAGAATGCAATGTCATTAAAATCCCTGTTGGTGTAATAGGCAGGCATCCCATACATTTGTCTATATAGGGTTTTATAACAACCACATTCAAGCTACAGTGCCCTCTACTGGCGTTCTGTCTAACATAAACTGCCTGTTTAGCTGTTTTCCAATCCAATCCAGTCCAATCCCACTTTATTTATATAGCACTTTAATATCAACACAGTTGGCCAAAGTGCTGTACACATATATAAAATCCAAAGTAAAAACCATAAAATAAACATAAGAACATAAAAACAGAATAAACAAATTAAAACACAAACAGATAATAAAAGCCAAAGTGAAATGAATAAAAAGAAAAGTAAAAGTCAAAGTAAAAGGAACATCTCAGACTGAATTAAAAGCCAATGAGAAAAAATGAGTTTTAAGAGAGGACTTAAAAACATTCAGTGAGTCAGCCTGCCTGATGTGCAAAGGTAATTCATTCCACAGTTTTGGGATGATGACTGAAAAAGCATGGTCCCCTCTAAGTTTCCTCTTTGTTTTAGGGATGACTTACAATAACTGATCTGCTGACCTAAGAGAATGTGAAGGAGCGTATGGCTGAAGCAGATGAGACGGATACTGCGGGGCAAGACCATGCAGGCTTTTAAAAACAAAAAGAAGAATTTTAAAATCAACTCTAAAATGAACCAGAAGCCAGTGAAGTGATGCCAAAACTGGAGTAATGTGCTCACATCTTTTTGCACCAGTTAAATGTTGAGCAGCGGCATTCTGCACCAACTGTAAACGAATAAGTGATGCTTGACTTAACCCAGAATAAGGTGCGTTGCAGTAGTCTAACCGAGTTGTAATAAAAGCATGGATTAAAATCTCGAACTGATGCAAATTAATAAACGGTTTAGCTTTTGTAAGTTGTCTCAGTTGGAAAAAGTTAGACTTAACCACTGAGCTAACCTGTGCATCAAATTTGAGATTGTTGTCGAGTTTTACACCAAGGTTTGTTGCAACTGGAGGCCCAAGTCAGCGGGTACTGTGGAGCTATCCGAAGGCCCAGACAACATAACCTCAGTCTTTTTATCATTACAGTGCAGAAAATTCCATGACATCCATGCCTTAATTTCTAAAATGCACTCAAGTAGTAAATTTGCTGAATATACATTTTCTCGCTTCAGAGGCATATCAATTTGACTATCATCAGCATAAAAATTGAACACAATACCATAGTTAGAAAGTACAAGGGGATCCAAATTAGGCCTCTTAATTAATGGTGTTCCCACTGCATGTTTAAAAGTCGTAGGCACAACCCCCTTTGCTAAGCTGCCACTAAGGATCCCCAGTACGTATGGTGCTAAGGTCGGAAAGACCTCTTTAAAGAGACGAGGTTTCAAATGAACAATTATTTCTTCCAGTGAAGAAAGACTGACAGGCTCGATCTGATCAGTTCGAGTAAGTAAAACCATATGTTAAAACAAGATCAAGTGTATGTCCACGTTCTTGTGTAGGACCTGTCACAAACTGTACGAGATTAAAAGAATCAATGAGGTTTAAAAAGTCTTTGGCCTATGGCTTCAGAGGACAACATACATGAATATTAAAATCCCCATCTATTAAAACTCAGTCATACTGAGGCATGATCACTGCTAGTAGGGGTTGTTTGGGAGGACTGTGATGGCAAACAGCAGGGGGCGCAACTACTATAGACAACGATTCTGGTATGGGAGGTACCAGAAATGTGACGTTCCGATGATGTATTCAGTCAGTTGTTTCTCAAATGGTGTGGGGCATGTTGAACAGCATACAACATATTAGCAGCAAGTAGATGCAAGCCCATGTGGTTTGGGCGAATTCCGTTCAGCTTAAAAAGAGTTGCTTAGTGCCAAAACACGTTAAAATTGTCAATAAAACCCACATCGTGCTCTTGACAGATATACTGAAGCCAGTTTCCAAGGCTAAGGAGTCTGCTAAAACATTCATTGCCGTGCTCCACAGTTGGAATAGGGCCTGAAATAAAAGCAGATTTACTACATTTCTCCAGAAGCTCCATAAGAGACCAAAATTTATTTTTTGTTAGTTCCAACTCACAACGGGCAGTGTCATTTATATCCACATGAACTATGATCCTTGTGATGGACGTAAGCAGAGAGGGCAGCAACTCATATAGTAGCATAAAAAAAGCATTAAAAATTTGATGTTATGGAGTCACCAGTGATGGGGGGGTTGGGGGGAGTTTAGGGGGTGCTGATGGGATTCCGTGCCGGCCCAAAATTACAAGGGGGGCTTGGGGTCTGATGGGTCAGGGTAGGGCAGTTGGGGGAATTGAATCAAGGGGGCGTTTGGTGGCTGTGTTTTGGATTATTGTTGCCTTGCACCCTGGGGGTGTGGTTTGGATGGTGTGGTGGGGGGGATCACTGTCTGGGGTGGCGTAGGACTCCCTGGAGGGCCTTTGGGATGTCAGTCCGGTGGGTGGGGGGCTCGGATGCCCCGGTCTGTCTGTGCCTGCGTGGCTGGTTCCCGTCAGGGGCCGGTCAGACGCACATACAGCCGGTCAGACGCACATGCACGCACATACACACGCACATGCACACGTTCATACACACATACACATACACACACAGACTTCTGTTGTGTTGTTACATTGTTGTCATCAGTTTGTATGTTTTTTCTGTGTATGTGTGTTTGGTCGGAACGACAATACAGTTGCAGCAATTGTCCTTTGGATCTTTTCTTTTTCTTTCCCTTTTTCTCTCTTTCTTTTGGCTCCTTTCTTTTTCTCTTCATTTTCTTTGATCTCTTTATTTCTCTTTATTATTTGGCTTTTGTCTCTTTATAATCTAGCTTAATTACACAATAAAATAAATGAGTAAATAGATAAAATATTTTCAAGTAACAAGAGGGGCTTATACCGAATCGTTAAAGCTCCACTTGGCAAAGCAAAAGTGTCTGGCACATCATGGCATCCAGCATCAAATCCTGCTTGCTCAGCTGTCAGACACAACAGAAAAAAACAAACTTGGACTTTCGCTCACAGGCCACTTTCTTAGAAACACCTTCCTTTCACTTCCACCCACTGGACACTTTATTAGAAACTTTCACCTTGAATGTTCACCCACTCTTGTCCCAGCAAAGCTGCGGTTTGTATACATCCTCTCCTCTCCTTCTCCTTATGAATTAACAAGCTTAGCTTTATACTTGGATGGTGAAACATGACTGAACAGATCATTCAGGAGCAGCACACTTCACTACATTTTATTCAAATATACACTGCACAAAAACATGATCCCCACAATACCGTCAAAAGACTGTGTGATTTCAGCAATCTTACCATTACAAATCACACTCTGTAAAATAGTTCTGATTAACTTGGGTATGGTGTGTGTGAAGGTGTGTAGATATATGATGGTGTGTGTGAAGGTGTGTAGATGGTGTGTGTGAAGGTGTGTAGATGTATTATGGTGTGTGTGAAGGTGTATAGTTGTGCGATGGTGTGTGTGAAGGTGTGTATGATGATGTGTGTGAAGGTGTGTAGATGTATGATGGTGTGTGTGAAGGTGTGTAGGTGTATGATGGTGTGTGTGAAGGTGTGT